>OX246747.1:27760831-27793331 GCA_945910005.1 Isoperla grammatica
GTAGCGTACATGAATAATTTTTACACCAAAATATTTGTCAATTACATACAATATATATTTTTTACTGTGATCATTTTTGCTGTCAGACGAACTGTTTGGCCGTAATCGAGAAATATTCAATGCAATGTGTGTGTAGTCAAAATTGGGGGCGCCGCCCCCGCCCCCAGTCGCGGATATCGCTCTGGCACCAAAGTGCGCTAAATACTGTGAGACCTCATGAACACATTAGTATATAATGCTATACTCTTTCCTCGAAATTGCACAGGATTCCATTTGATGCTGGACTACTACTTCTCCGAAGGTTTGCAAAATGCATGTTTGAATTCCGCGCCTAAACAGCTCACCGCCTGTCTCGGCGGCTGTGACGTCATAGTTCGGTAGAGCTGCGTGACCGTGCGGCCGTACCGCTGGTGTATTGTGCCCGTAACTATAGAACGGGACACTTGTAAAAAAAGTGGGGCATATCAAAAGTTTTGCAATTTAGTTCTCTTTAAAGGCTGGGCCACACAGATTTTTCAGACATAATGCATAAGGTTTTAAGACGTTGTTTTAAAAACAACAATGAAAACAACGTCTCAAAACTAAAACTTTGTGTGAACGCCAGTACGTGTTTCCTATGATCCAACTTTACGACTACGCGTTAAACCTTAAATCGTATGTCTTAAAAATCTGTGTGGATCAGCCCTAAGATAAAAGAAAGAATTAAAAAAAAAAAACATTAGAGCGTGCTGGGTCGAAAACCGCAAAACGCGGTCGAAACAATTCGGAATGTATCACATCAGGGCGGTACGAGGGGGTGGTCAAAAAAAAAATGGTCAAAACGTAGCCAAAAGGTGAGCGCCGGATATTGCAGCAACAAAAAGTGAAAAAAGTCATTATTGTGGGCGTGATGGCATTCGGAGAACAAAATTTGAAAATCGGAAAAATCCACACATTTGTCGCTTCCACCCGTAAAGTCTCGGAGGAAAAGTCTGAAAATGGAAAATCTAAAAATACCATCGGAAAGCTGGGAAAATTTCAGTCATGAACTTGGTCCATTAAAAGTGAATTTGCCACTTTGGAAGGTCCAAAATGGGCAAAGTGCGGGGAAATCTATTAGAACGTAAACACAATAGCCACTAGCGAACTATGACGTCACACGCCGTAGTAGCCATCACAGAGCGTTTTCGTTCCAGCTCCACATAGCCAAAGTTAAAACCGTGTTAAATACACCAAAAAATACTTATAAAGCGAGCGAAGCGAGCGTCTCCACGAGACTTTTATGGCACATCGTTCTGTTCTGTTTTTTTTTGTTTTGTTTTTGTACTAGACTCTTATGGCACTTCATTCTGTTTGTTTTTTGTTTTGTTTTTATGTCTGTCGATAGCGGTCAGACGGAAAGTCCGATCAACTTGAAATTTGGACCATCCACAAGCCTCGATGTGGATTGAAGGTGTATAGTTTTGAGGCAAAATCGTTCTAAAAGTTACAAAGTTACACTCAATAACTGTTAGTAACGGTGGCGGACCGCCGCGAAAACACTAGACAGAATGACAACGAAAATTCTTAGCAACGCACATGGCACTGCATTCAACAATATCGGGAAGTATAATAGCTATGGAAATTAGAAAAAATTTTGAAATGCACATTCTTGAATTAGCTTTGAGATCTTTTCGCCAGAACGTTCGTAGATATGGACGCGCTCGCTTATCAATGCGTCAAACAGAGCGTTTTCCTAGTATTTATGAAATAAATATATTTTTGGAACAAACTCTTACTATACTTGAACAATTGTGTCCTATTATAAACTTAAGGAGCATTCCCTATTCAAGAATGCGCATTGCAAAATTTTTCCATAATTTCCATAGCTATTATACTTCCCGACATTGTTGGATGCAGTGCAATGTGCGTTGCTAAGAATTTTCGTCGTCATGTTTTCAACACTGTCCGCCACCGTTACTAACAGTTATTGACAGCATTTGAAATGTAATTTCTGCCTCTAATACGTATCGGATCGCGTTTACATTAGTTGATTCGTGACCGGACAAAAATTTACTATAAGATAGCCACCCCACATTTTGCTGTTACTGTGTTTCAGAAATATATTTTCGAGTAACTTTTGTGTAACTGCCAATACTTATCAGATCGCCATTACATTAACATATTCGTGACCGGAAAAATCAATAGAAAAATCTGGCTATCTCACATTTTGCCGCCATTTTGTTTCAGAAAAATATTTCGCAGTAACTATGGTGTAACTTTGTAACTTTTCAAACGATTTTGCCTCAAAACTATACACCTTCAATCCACATCGAGGCTTGTGGATGGTCCAAATTTCAAGATGATCGGATTTTCCGTTCGACCGCTATCGACAGACAAAAAAAAAAAAAAAAAAACAGAACCAAGTGCCATAAGAGTCTAGTGGAGACGCTCGCTTCGCTCGCTTAATCATCTAACAAAATGTAATAATAATATATATATTTATGTACGGTATACAAATTAGAGAGAGAGAAAAATTACAATGCCATCCTGGAGGAAATAATTTGAACTACTGCGTTGACGATGACAAATATTTTGCTAAGCACTGACGTCACCAGGGCACCAGCATCGTTGCCACTCGCCCGTTTCGAACCGGCCTTAGCCTCGTCACACGTCGGCTTATATTTGTCCGCCGTGTAGGCGTAGTAGAGTCCCGTGTTATGCGGTGTTGCCGCTTCGCCCATGTAGACACCTTTCTCCGGACACTTGTCACAACATTTTTTGCACTTGGGGCCATCATTGTAGGTGTTCTTGATCTCCCCCTCTAGACTGCGACACTTGTAACCCGGATAAGCGTGCGGTGAATTGATACTGTTGGCAAAATACAGTGGTCCCTTTGAGTGAGAACAACCCATATGCATTATCGAACACTCTGGCATTCTGGCGCCACCATTGGGGTAGAAATCTACATGACCGCACGGTTTGCGTATGCCGAAGCGTGACAGTGCACGCCCGCCTTTGGACTCTATGTACTCAAGTACCTCAGGAGGCAAACTGTTCGTGTCAGTATGGATTACGTCAACAAATGTCGCGTCAGACCTGTCCAGTCTCTTGTCATCGGCGGCGTTCGTGAACTCTGGATCGGCGGGATCGAGACCCGTGATTCTACCTACTTTGCCGTCGTTGACGTGCGCGCCTGCTACGCCGACAAGGTGCGCACCAAGGCTGTGTCCAATCAGGTGCACGTCCTTGAGTTTAACGCCGAAACTCGCCACCAGATTGTCTATGAACAGCGCCAAGTACTGACCTGCGGGATATGTGTTATTTGCAGCCATGGGGTATGTCTTACCGCCGAAAAAATCGAGGATGTACCAGAAATAGTCGCCGACATCTTCACTATCTTCAGGGAGTTCAACTTCGGCGGTTCCATTATCACGTCTCTCCCAAGGCCAAGTCCACGTTGCTTCCGGGCTCCAGTCGAAGGCGATTACATTGTAGTTGCCTTTTTTCAGGTAACCAGACTTGATCACCTTAATAACATCGGATGTCTCAGAACCTCTAAACCCGTGCACAAGTATCTTGGTCGGTATATTCTCGTTGTAAGACACCGTTTTACGGCTACTGTTTACGTTCATTTCGATAGAACTGCTCACTGACTCTGTATAAAGAAAAAATTTGAAAACTTCTTCTGGTGCAAGTGGTTCTATCTCCGGTAACAAATCTTCTGGATCGTTCCTGGAATCCGATGAAGACTCGACCGGCTTCTTGTCAAGTGAGGCGGGTAAAACACTTGTAACTAAACCACTGCACAAGAACAACAACGCTATACAAGACTTCATATTAAACTGTCGAGTACCAAAACAATAATTTCTAAGAATTCATGTCTTCATGCTTCATTTTTAGAGTTTATTGTGTGAAACACATTTAAATATCCTTGTTTGTCAAAGCCATGGAAACTGCAAACTAGGCAAAGTCAATCAATCCCCTGGCGGAGGATCGGTAATCATCGCATTCGGGAGTTCGACGAGCCCCCGCCAGGGGGATTTACGGACCTGGGAGTCGGATAAGGCCGGGATGGATGACACTCGACTTCCTTACCGACTACTGCTAGTAGTACTACTCTTGGCCGCTAGGTTATATACTACATCCTGTTGACTACCTTCGGGCGGGGCTGCCGCCATACTGCTTTCATTCTCCAACGTGTTTACATGTTATTGTACGCTAATTATTGTTATTTCTAATTACAGAGAGCTCCATCTTCGCTGCGGTGTGACTAGATTGAAAGTATCGTTTACAGAATCGACTGCTCTTACTTGTGGTAAGTTATTTTACACGTATCTTTATTAATAACAGATAATTGTACCTAGGCGTGTGGGCCTAGGCCCCATCTCGGCCTTCTAGGTTATGTGTGTAGGCCCTAGGGGCATATCTTTACATGACTACTGCACCTAGGGACGTTTTAACCTTATTAATTAAGTGTTATTGTGCTACGTTGACCTGTGTAAGCGTAGGCTAGGCCTAATTGTACCCCATCTCGGCCGTCCACATAGGCGTGTAGGGCCCAGGGCCTACCTCTAGGGCCTAGGCCTAGGCTAGCTTAGCCTAGGCCTGTTATTGTGCTTCGTTGACCTGTGTAAGCGTTGGCTAGGCCTAAATGTACCCCATCTCGGCCGTCCACATCGTGTAGGGCCTAGGCCTAGTTGTTTAGCTATTTTTCTCACCACCTACGTACGTTTTCTTTATTAATAACAGATTGTGCCTAGGCGTGTAGGCCTAGACCTAATCTCGGCCCATCCTAGGCCTAGACCACTGCACAAGAACAACAACGCTATACAAGACTTCATATTAAACTGTCGAGTACCAAAACAATAATTTCTAAGAATTCATGTCTTCATGCTTCATTTTTAGAGTTTATTGTGTGAAACACATTTAAATATCCTTGTTTGTCAAAGCCATGGAAACTGCAAACTAGGCAAAGTCAATCAATCCCCTGGCGGAGGATCGGTAATCATCGCATTCGGGAGTTCGACGAGCCCCCGCCAGGGGGATTTACGGACCTTGGTAATAACGCACTCTATCGAAGTCTTCGGACACTGCCATCAGCGAAAGGCGGTGCCTGAAGTCTACGATCATAGTTGTCTATGTCTACGATAGAGTGCGTTATGGATAGTAGGTGGAGATTGATGAAAAACAAACTGCCGCTTTCTCTCACTCGCAGCGCCAGCATCTAGGCCACAAGGTTAGACCGTGGCTCAGGCGACGTCATGGTTCGTGCAAGGTTTCGAGCTTCGTCCGTTAGGCGGAGCTGATCAAGTAAATAGATGTTGGCGCGCAGTTGAATGATCGCCTACGTTGGGGCAAATTCATCCAGGTAGGTATAGGTATAGTTGGTATAGTCCTCCCAACGAATGTATTCCGATGCTTCCGTCAAAACCTCTGAGGCCTCGAAGTAAACTTCCGCGGACGGTTTACTGTCTGTGTTCATGCGCGCACTATTGCCGAATACTAAGATGGCGCACGACGAAATTAGCAGCTCCTGCACTGCAATCATGTAATTTTAGTTTGTTTGTTTGTCCAGTACCAAGTACAGACATCCTGGAACCAGCCGGATATACGTAAAACGGAAATGGGGGCACAAAGTTCTCCTACCGTCCGCATGGACAAACAAACATCATTACCACACATGTGCCTTGTTTTGTGCCAACTTGGGTGTTCGACGAGCCTCCGCTAGGCGGAGATCAAGTAGACCTTGGTGTTTACACATTTGCGAGGCGTATTTGAAAAAAGCAAATTTAATTTCAATTCTCGTTCCATTACTTCACTCATTTCATTCATTCTACGTCTAGGCTGAAGGCCTACTTACAATAATTGTTGGTATCGGGTAAATCGTTAGTCTTAAACATAGTCTTAGTAATCGTTCTGGACGCGGCGTAGCGTAAGTCTCTAGGGCTTCACGACTATTTGTAAGACTATGATGCCTAGGCCTACACCCTGGGCCTGGTCCCATATTTATTCATAAGGTAAACCTAGCATTAGTAGGGCCCAGGCTTGTAATACCTAGGCCTATGTTCTAGGCCTACTTAGGGTCTTTTAGTAATCGTTCTGAAAGCGGGCTTCACGAGTATTTGTAAGACTAGACCTATGCCTAGACTTACACCCTGGTCCCATATTTGTCTAGGATCTGGAGTGAAGCGTAGGCCTATGCCCTATTGACTCTAGGCTAGCCTAGGACTCAATTTCATACGGAAGAGAATGCTGACATTGGCTAGGCCTACCTTATCTAGGCTCTCTCTACACTAATCCTTATATTATTAATATTATTGTACTACTGTCTATTGTTTTTTGTCTGTATCAAAATGTATTATTTGTTAAAAGCAATGTTGGGTAGGAACGGATTTTTTTAGTTCCGTTCCTAGGAACTAGTTCCTTTTTAAGGAACTAAGGAACGGTATAGTTCCTTTATTCCACCCAGGAACTGTGGAACGCCATAGTTCCAATTTTCTAGGAACTGTAACTTATTTTTATAAGTTCCTTTTATTTGTACTTGACTGTACAAGCATGAAGGACGAAAGCGCCAAAACATAGTTTACTTACAAGATGACAGAAACGAGAAATCTAAAACAACTTTTTTTGTAATATTTCATTCTTGTCTACCCATCCCAACCCTCCACCTGCTACGCCACCCCCTGCGTGGGGTCTCCAATTAGTCGCACACCGGCGCAAGTTGAAGACCCGAAACTGGTGACTAATCCCAAATCGCTCGTGCGGAATAAGCGTGTCATGTCACTTATAACTGACCAACCGTCCGACCCCTCCGATACAATATCCTCATTTTGATTCCTACAAATCTCAACCATATTTTAGGCGTTATTTGCGAACCCGTGGCATTGAAATAATGTAATTTAAAAAATGTAATAAATTAATTATAATAGTTATTAATAATTAATATAAATTGTAATGCATTAAGAATTAAGAATATAAAATAACCTTTTACTTTTAGTCAATGTTCTTGGTGTAGGCGGTAGGCCTAATACATAAACCCGGATAATAACCATTGAGTCGATGGTTAGTATCCCGCTCGGCAATATCCAAAGAAAAATGGTTGTTTGCGGAAAGGAACTATTTAGGAACTTAGTTCCATTTTGAAAGGAACTAAGGAACGCCCCAGTTCCTTTTTTTTTAGAGGAACTTGGAACTGGAAAGAGTTCCTTTTTCCTTACGTGGAACTGGAACTGGAACTAGGTCCATTTTTTAAGGAACTTACCCAACACTGGTTAAAAGGTTGGATGGAAGATAAGGCCTAGCTGGCCTTAATCCCGCCTTCAATAAAGACCACTATCTATCTATCTGTCTAGTCTAGCATAGACCGGCCTTCACAAAAATGAATCGATACAGGCCTAGGGGTAGGCCCCACTGCAGTTTGCTTCTAGGGCTCTACTGTTAAATTTAGTAAATTCTTGGCCCACGCCAATCTCCATCCATACCCCCTGGCTACCGATTGCGAAATGCGAACAATGACTTTATTCCAGATAAACATTTATGGTACTAAGGGTAGACCAAGGCTGTTGTCCTAGGCTGGTCCTTGGATTCTATACAAAGTAGGCCTAATATTAGATGATAAACACAACAGTTGACGACAAAAGAACGAAATCGTTCAATGTAAACAAAGCAAAGCGCGAGTGCCTAGGCCTAGGCGCTGGCCCGGGGCACGTCAATGTCCGCTATCAACATCATAAATAGAACGTAGACAAAATATTACAATGCACAGTTAACTTCAAGGATCAAATACAGATATTGTGTATTATGTAGCAACAAAAAAAAGAACTGAATCAATCAAAAGCTTAGAATTCTAGATTTAAAAATTTAGTACTGGCCTACAAAAGGCTCATGTTGCAGAATACAAGTATTCAAAGACCAATCTTGGCATAAGAAATCATACAAATCATAAAGGAAATTTTTTTTTTTTTTTTTTTTTTTTTATCATATGCCCACATTTGGCTTAATCAGGCCATCATGTAAGATCTGATCAACCAGTAGAGACAGGCCTCCTTTTCTTCTCTCTTCATGCCGTCGGATAATATGAACGTTTTACGTTGGTCTGCGTCAGGCAAGTGCGGACAGCCGGGTCTAGCATGTCGCGGGGGGGCGGGGGAGTGACAAGTTGAAGCAGTGGACTCTGCATTGTTGCCAAGTTTCTGAGCGTACGTGCAACTTTAGGCTCAAATAGCGCAAAAAGTATTACAGATATACTCATTTTTTCTTCTTTGTGTGTATTCCTTGAGAACTTAGCTTCATTTTAATACTAACTTTATTCACTCGGCAACGTTGTTTGGCTCCTTTATATCTATGTGAAGGTGATAAAATGTATTATTTCTCTACTTTCCAATGTTAAAGGATAGAGATTTTGAAAATGTTCACTTCAAAATTTTGAAAAAAAGTAGATCGGAAAGGTACTTACATTTTTTTGTATTGTGAAAGAGCGCTGTCTCATTGTAAAGTAAGCCAAATATGAAAAACGTGACAACGATGTCGAGTTATAGAGGAGTGACCTTAAAAACATTTATTTATTTATTTATTTATTTATTTATTTATTTATTTATTTATTTATTTATTTATTTATTTATTTATTTATTTATTTATTTATTTATTTATTTATTTATTTATTTATTTATTTATTTTTTTATTTATTTATTTATTTATTTATTTATTTATTTATTTATTTATTTATTTATTTATTTATTTATTTATTTATTTATTTATTTATTTATTTATTTATTTATTTATTTATTTATTTATTTATTTATTTATTTATTTATTTATTTATTTATTTATTTATTTATTTATTTATTTATTTATTTATTTATTTATTTATTTATTTATTTATTTATTTATTTATTTATTTATTTATTTATTTTATTCATTCATTCATTCATTCATTCATTCATTCATTCATTCATTCATTCATTCATTCATTCATTCATTCATTCATTCATTCATTCATTCATTCATTCATTCATTCATTCATTCATTCATTCATTCATTCATTCATTCATTCATTCATTCATTCATTCATTCATTCATTCATTCATTCATTCATTCATTCATTCATTCATTCATTCATTCATTCATTCATTCATTCATTCATTCATTTATTTATTTATTTATTTATTTATTTATTTATTTATTTATTTATTTATTTATTTATTTATTTATTTATTTATTTACTTACTTACTTATTTATTTATTTATTTATTTATTTATTTATTTATTTATTTATTTATTTATTTATTTATTTATTTATTTATTTATTTATTTATTTATTTATTTATTTATTTATTTATTTATGTATTTATTTATTTATTTATTTATTTATTTATTTATTTATTTATTTATTTATTTATTTATTTATTTATTTATTTAGCCAGCGTAGTAGGTGTTCCAGGTTCTAATCCTGACTGGGGCTCGGATGTAATGTGATGTTCTGTCAACCGTATCATAATCCTCCAGTCATCATCTCGATTAGCTACGTTGCCAAATATCTGTCACAATCCCAGACATCAGTGTTTAGTGTGGAGATCTCATGTCCCCTCGTCTTCGCTTGCCTAACCATGTCCGGTGGCCACGCCCCCTTTCCGGTGTGACCTCACCGCTCGGGTTCCATCCCCGGTCGACCGAGACGGGCCTCGAAGCTGTGACGCATCCGGAGTCACGAACTCTTGCAGGTTTAACGAGGAGGAGCTCGACTTTGAAACTGTCAATAAAATAATGAATAACGATGCAATTTACAAATACTAGGAGAAGTCAGACGAAATGCAGCTCGCATCCTCCTCTTTCTCTTTTCCTCCACGCCCTCCTTTCCCGCCTACCCTTTCCACCAAACATTATCGTCATATATCACCCACTCATCGTCTCGATTAGCCAAGTTGCCAAAATATGGGACGTAAAGCCCAAATATCAATCAATCAAACCTTTGTATGATTATAATCACAGTCCTCTACATTTGTATGTGCAACAATACACAACAATTAAGCTATAAAATCAAGGTTTAAAAGCAGATGATGTATTTGTAATGCAACAATGAACCTTGTTTTACCATTTGGAAACAAATTCTAAACTGATTGTGTATTGTTGTTCTTGGAAATTTAGGGGACCGTGATTTGGGACTCATGCAAAGGGTTTAATTTTACCATGATCATGTACGCCCAGGGGTGTTTGGAGGAAAGGGACAAATAGAACTTAAACGGGAGGACGTGGACTGCCTTTCGTCTAGCTTCTCCACCTCGACGTGTCCGGCTAGGGTGGCCCTACTAGAAGCATACGCTTCCGCCGGCATAGCTCTTGAGATCATCAAAGCACGCAAACCTGCCCACCACGATAAGGTAGCAGCCCCTGGACACTGGGCAGAAACATCCTATACTTAATACCGAACCGTTGTCATCTCTGCGATCGCAAGGCGCAGTATTGACATATGACGCGCTCGGCATTGTTATCTCCGACAGGATGTTTCGGAGGCTGCTTCATTTCCTTCCTCGGACGATAGTGGACACGCGGCCGAGTCCCGCCCCGGCCGATACGCATCGTTGACCCCACGACCACACTGGGGCCAGGGTCGTGGAACAGACGTGTTGAGTAAGACTGTCGCATACACTTCAGACCGATTCAGCGGTAAGACGCGACACTCTAATTCGGGAGGTCGCCGGTTCGATTCCGGCCACCGCCAGTCCTAACTAAAGGTTTTTTCCGAGGTTTTCCTCAGTCGTAAAGGCGAATGCTGGGATTGAGTCCTACTATCATCCCTCGGATATTCCTTCCCAGTTACCAAACACCGTAATATACCTAGTTAGTCACCTGAAGAGGGGCACATCAGGAAAAGCTGGTGTGCACTCTACAACGGATATTCATAAGAAAAAACTTAACTATAGTGGTAGTTGTGTATGGTAGTATGTGTGGTATAGGTCTCTCACAGCAAGAAGTAAGATAGTATCAGGACCGCCCACATTTAATTTTCAACTTAACAAGCGCGAATCACTGACGTTTTTCCCGATTATCTAGTTCAATTTGGTAGCGGTAAGTTTTTTGACGGTAACGCACAAGAAAACGTGCAAGCAGGTTTCCGTCAAAAACTTAACGCAACCAAATTGTACTAGATAATCGGGAAAAACGTTAATGATTCGCACTTGTTTGGAAACTAATGGGCGGTCCTGACTCCCCTGACACTATCTTACTTCTTGGTGTGAGAGACCTTTAGTATGCAATGTATGTATGGTATGGTAGTATGTATGGTAGTTTTGACGTCACGTAAATACACCCTATACAGCATTAATTAAACAGCAAAACAACATTATAATGAAACCAATGTTTCATAGAATCACGACTCAGCTAACACAATTCATTAGTAAAGACATTGAGTGAATAATACTATAGGGTAGAGACGCAACGCAATCGGCGGTTTGTCTACCGCCTTTTACTGTGGAGTTCGCCAAGCGACGCGATGACGGAGCCTGATTGGTCGGCTGCTTCGCCGAAGATATGCGAAGACAGCCGAAAGGTCGCTTGGCGAACTCCTACTTATACCGACTGAAGCAGTAAATGGCGGTAGACATACTGGCGATTGCGTTGCGCCTCTACCCTATATTACTCACTCAACGGTAAAAGAAAACGTCTAAAGGTGAATTCACGACCTTGCGTGGCCGTGCATGCAGCGCGGTGCAGCGGCTGGTAGACCAATCAGAAACGACTTGCATGCAGTGCAGTGCAGCGCTGCCGAAGTTGGTCGACATTCAACTTTTGCAGCACTGCACGCAAGTCATACCTCCATAGATCGTATATATTCTGATGGCTCACACTGGCTGTGACATTTTTCGTCTGCATGGTACGCCTACTCTGGACCCCTATTCGGTAACTTTCCCATTTCTGCCTGAAATGAAAGCAGCCGAAACGAATGCAGGCAGAAATTATTTGCCCGTTTCAGCCGTCGCCAAAGATGAACAAAATAGCGATTCTATAACAGCGCCTGAAAAGTGTATGTACGCTTTGGGAGAACATCACAAGGCGACTGAGCCACCGAGGCTTTAAGCCAATCAGAAACAGACAATATCACGATTTAGATGGCCGTGATCACTGCAACCAAACTGCAACATGGCTCAAATCAAAACAAACATAACCCTACACACAGTTACATGAACGCGTCTTTTACAACACAAAAAGCAACCTAGAATGCTATATTTCTCTATTCTAGGAATTTCTCTATGTTCTAGAAAGCCTACAAGGTAATGCCTAGGCCTACGCCAATATCTTATTATTTCTTAACACTGAATTTATATGTATCGGCCTAGTAAAACGGCAGTCCTAGTGATACAATAGGCCTAGGCAGTGAAACCGCGTCTGTGCCGGCCGGGTCGTGAACACATAGAACTTCCCACGCACTACTGCAGCAGCACGGACGGCGCTGCATGCACGGCCACGCAAGGTCGTGAATTCACCTTAAGAAAGCAAACATGCACGTACGCTCATTGTTGTATTTATTTCTTTATTTATTTTATTGTAATTAAGGCCAGTGTAGGGCACAATGCCCACTTAAGCCTGATGAGTGATGATTGATGAATGATAATGAGGAAGGGAGGAGGGGAAGCCTGGTACCGGCACGTAGCCTACTCCTGTCGAAAAGTACCTAGGGGACCAGCGGCTTTACGTCCCATCCGAAAGGACGGTGTAACTTTGACCAGTCATATAGGTTCCTCCACTAACCTGGACTGTCGAGCAGTTGACGAGAAGAACGAAGCTGTTACACAAGCTTTCGAACCCTCCAATCTGCTCTAACCAACGGTAACTAGTGTTTCAGAGGTGAGTGGTCACCCATCCACCTCCTGACCTAGCCCGAGGTTGCTTAACTTCGGTGTTCGAATGGGAACCAGCTAAGCGACCGCGGCTAAACCGTTGGCTGTTGTGCCTACATCCTCACTGTAGGCCTACTATTATTAGGCTATTGTATTGTAATGTAGGGGCTACGCCTATATGGTTATATGTGGGAATGTTTTGACGAAGGTATAATTATACTAAAGCCTCCCTAGACTGTGCATAAAAAAAAATCGTAAGAAATTAGCGGTTTTTAGTCATATCTCAAGGCGGCCACACAAGATTGAAAAAATGACAAAAACTCGTGATTTGGATTCGTTAGAAGTGGATAATTAATATTGTATGAAAAAGAATTGTTAGAGCCGGTCTTTCAATCTGCTAATAAGAAAGTTATTTGTAGCAATTAAGCTATTTGGAGGATTTCAAGGGTTTTGATTGGTGGTTGCCATGGAGAAAACAAGCTGTTCGACGAATAAATAGTTATTGGGATATTGTAAGACTGGACCTTAGTTTGTGATTGATTGATATTTTTGTTTAAAGTGTGCAACAACACTTGCAACAACATTAAGCAACAACATTGCAACAACACAACATGCAACAACATTTTCTAACAACATTTTTGCAACTTAGCAAATCGAGACGATGAGTGGGTGAAATATGAAGATGATATTTGGCGGAAAGCGGCAAGTAGATGGGCGGGGTATAAAAAGGGAAACGGTAGGAAAAGCGGAGCTGCATTTCGTCTGGCTTCTCCTCCTCGACCTGTCCGGCTAGGGTGGCCCTACCAGAAGCATACGCTTCCGCCGACATAGCTCTCGGGATCAGCAAAGCACGCAAACCTGCCCACCACGATAAGGTAGCAGTCCCTGGACAGGTTGTTAGTTTGTAAACGAGGACTCAAAACTAACATAGATAGCGCTGCTAAGTAACCTCCTTTCAGCGCCATTAATTGATGAATGATAACAATAAAACAACAATGAAAATTGACAGCTAAACCACTTCCAATAGAAGTTTATTTTCTTGCCACCAGAATGCATCTAGTCTATTTTGAGTGATCTATAGCTATAATTGCCATTGTTTATTACTTCTTGAATTAAGTTACTTACCTAAATAATCATACAAACTAATAAATGTTTTTTTTAATGTAGTAGTATTGTGTACGAATCCAAATTACGCCTATTCATTAGAATGTCAACGTTTTGTGACGTAGGGCCTACTTGAGATGACTAAAATCCGCTATAATTTCTTGCGGTCTCTAATTTATTTCCTCCTGTATTCGTCAGCGCAGTCTTTGTTCGCTCGACGACAAATAATTACTTGAACTTTGGAATATAATTTAAAAAAACAAGTGTATTTATGTGATGGGGGGGGGGGGGGCTGGCTGTACGTTGTATTGTGGACACGCCCCTTTCTCTTGTGCTCTGTGGGAAAGGCATTTTGTCTATTATTATATATGAGTTCATTCTTTGTTTGTTGAATGTCAAGTAGCTTGGAGATGGCTAGATGGACGCAGAAGGAACATAATATTAAGTTTTAAAAATAGAGGGGCTTATAATTATTATATAGGGGGGCGGGGGAAATATAATAACAGGCACATGCACAAAGAGCCTGCACTTGCGGACGCAACTGTTGACTTGCGTCCGCAAATCGATTAAACCGGATAAATATGTGCGATAGCTCCGTAAATTTGCGGCTATCTCGTAATTTAATAGCTAGAAATTTATCCGGATTTCCGCAAGTTTATCTGCTGCACCAGCAAGTCCGCCATTTTTAATGAACGGTAAGTTTGCGTCGGCAATCTTTGTGATTGTGCGTGAGGCTGTTAGTATGTAATAAAACAGCTATAAAATAAATAATAATGATGCCACATTATTTTGGTATAATGTCACACCAAGAAGTAAGATAGTGTCAGGGGAGTCAGGACCGCCCACAATTAGTTTCCAACTTAACAATCACTATAACGTTTTTCCCGATTATCTAGTACAATTTGGTTGCGGTAAGTTTTTTGACGGTAACGCACCTTAGACCAGAAATATAGGTAGACGGAGCAAGCAGATGCTAGCGACCGGCCGCGAGTGAAACCAACATTGAGACCACGTGATGTGGGGACAGGATGCGCGGCAATTTAAAGCGTTTGCGTATGAACAGTACAAACAGTACATCGTTGTGTAAAGAAAAATGATCATTTTCAATAAGTGCAAATTAAAAATATGTTAACTAAGATTAACAGTACCTTCACTAATCATTTCTGAGGAAATACAAATAATAATACATCCTTTGTTATGTCAAACGTCCGTCTACCTATATTACTGGTCTAAGTAACGCACAAGAACACGTGCAAGCAGGTTTTCGTCCAAAAACTTAACGCAACCAAATTGTACTAGATAATCGGGAAAACGTCAGTGATTCGCGCTTGTTAAGTTGGAAACTAACTAAAAGACAGGACCTGTCTTACTTTTTGCTGTGAGGGACAATAACCCTGTTTACATGGCAGACTGAGTCCGGTACTGAGTATACGGTCCAGGGCATGTAAACACCTAGAAAATGGGACCGAACCGACTGGGTCCGGTCCGCCAAAGAAGCTAGACCGTACCGAAAGACCGACTCAGTCCTATCATATAAACGGGTAAAACGTACTAACTGAAGAACTGAAACTTTGAACGAACGCTGTTTGTAGGTGAATAAGATGGAAAATGATTGTAGTTGCACCATCATAAAAAATCAAGTAAAATATTTACAACAGCGTGGAAACTTTTGTTCGCCGGGATGCATCTTTAAGTTAATTTTATATGGCAGAAGGAAAAAGTAGGGTTATGTACGACCAATGTGGCGCGAGACCGAAATCAAGTTTGGGTACCCACCTTCATATAAACGCAAGCGACCATGAAAGTTCTCATTCTGGTACTCGGTACGGTCCGCCCTTAGACCATATGGTCTAAGGGTCCGCCATGTAAACTTAGCTTATGATAACGTCTCATATTTTATTTTGGCAACGCTGCTACTTGCTACGCCGTCTCTAACGATTATTGAGTGATTAGGAAGTTGTTGTTTTTGTTGTTGTTTTTGTTGTTGTATTACCGAAGCGAAGTGAATGACTCTGCACAAGTCGAACGTATATCTTCGCAGCTTTCTCTCAACCGAATATCTAATTGTTTTATTTTCACAGTTGTTGGTTGTAGACGATGTTTCGCAATGTTGCCATGTTGTGATGGTTTATACTAATTTATAGGCACCTTGACTTTACAGCCCAGCTGTGCAGTTACCGACCAGCCACAGTCAGTATTAATGCTAGCTAGTTTATGTAAAGACTGGTCCACACAGATTTTTAAGACATAATGCATAAGGTTTTAAGACGTTGTTTTAAAAACAACAATGAAAACAACTTCTTTAAAACTAAAACTTTGTGTGAACGCCAGTACGTGTTTCCTATGATCCAACTTTACGACTACGCGTTAAACCTTAAATCGTATGCCATAAAAATCTGTGTGGACCAGCCCTAAAAACAAAAAGTGGACCCAATTAAATAAATAGAAACATACAAAACAATACAAATTACATTTTTTTGTCCATCCACTCAGTTACAGCTGATTCAGAGGGGGGGGGGGGGGCAGGGCATTATACCATTTATTATGTGCTTCGTACTGTGCCTGCCATGCCTAGTGGTGGGCATGTTTGCATGCTTTCTGATCCCGAGAGCTTTGCCGGCGGATAGGTCGAGGTGGAGAAGCCAGACGAAAGTAGGCCTACGTCCTCCTCTTTGCCTTTGCACCCTACTTGTTCCCCTTCCTATCCCTCAATCATCCCCCCCCCCCTTCGTCATATGATCTAGTTGTCAAGTACGTACGTCTTATAAATAAAACAAAATATAAAAGGTACGTGCGCCAGTAAGCTTGTCAATAATAAAGTATACGCCTTTTAATATATTATTTAAGTAGGTATGTGTGCAAGAGTTTTTTCGTATGATTTAATTATTTGATATTTAACGATGCACTCGGAAACTAGATCGTACATCGTCGGCCTTTCAGTCGCCTCTTACGACAGGCAGAGTTACGCTGGACCAACCCTACCCCGAGCCCAGACGTGGAGATTCTATCCGAGCGATGTGCTAGATAATATGTAGTCTGTCTGTATACCACTTGTTTGGAAGAGCATAGCAAATAAAATGTCAAGTGAATGGTGATAAAAATATCATTATGCTGTTTTAAAGAGTTAGGTAAATATTCTTACCGCGATAGTCTTAAAATATAGGTTTATGACCTGGTTTAATACTATCACTCAGACCCATAAAGCTGGTTTAGGCTGTCATTGAGTCGTAGGTTATCTTGGATTGAGTCAGTCACATCTGTATTGTTATCTATACTAGGAAAACGCTCTGTTTGACGCGTTGATAAGCGAGCGCGTCCATATCTGGCGAAAAGTTTTCAAAGCTAATAAAAATAATTAACAACAATTCAAGAATGCGCATTGCAAACATGTTTCTAATTTCCATAACTATAATACTTGCCGACATTGTTGAATGGTGTGCAATGTGCGTTGCTATAAATTTTCTTTATCATTTCGTATGCCTATAGTGTTTTCTACACGGTCCGCCACCGTTACTAACAAATGTAATTTCTGCCTCTAATACGTATCAGCAAAGATTACAACGTAATCTTTGGTATCAGATCGCGTTTCAATAAGTATATATTCGTGGCCAGACAAAAATTTACTTCAATATAACCACCTCACCTTTTGCCATTACTGTGTTTCAGAATAATATTTTCGAGTAACCCTTGTGTAACTTTGCCAATCTTATCGGATCGCCATTAACATGAACATATTTGTTGGTAGAAATTGGCTATCTCACATTTTGCCGCTAGTTTCTTTCAGAAAAATAGTTAACAGTAACTATGGTGTAACTTTGTAACTTTTCGATCGATTTTGCCACAAAACTACACACTTTTAATCCACATCGAGGCTTGTGGATGTTTCAAATTTCAAGTTGATCGGACTTTCCGTTCGACCGCTATCGACAGACATAAAAAAAGAAGAAGAACGAGTGCCATCGTTTCGCTTGCTCACGAAACTGTCACAATTGTTGCACGTGTGACTCGATGGTAGTTTCGGGTGGACAGGGGTTCGATTCCGGCCACCGGCAGTCCTGACTGAAGGTTTTTCCCGAGGTTTTGCTCAGAATGCTGGGATTGAGTCGTACTAACAGCCCTCGGACATTCCTTCCCAACTATGCAAACACCCTAATAACCTAGTTAGTCACCTGAAGAGAGGCACATCGGGTAAAGCTGGTGTGCACCCTATAACGGGTATTACTACGAAAAATTATTAATGATAAACAAATGGGTCAAGTTAAATATATAATTTTTCATCACTTTATTTTATTGTTTATTTTAATTAAATTATGTTAATAGAAAAGTTAGAATGACGTAATTTCGTAGTTAATTCGCGTAAACGTTCCACTTAGCGTAACGTAAGTGACGCAAGCCGTATAAGTAACGGACCGTTCACCGTGACAGAATTATTGGGTAAACTACAACGTCTGTCGTATTTTCCAAAATGTAGAAATGTTGGTGTGAGATGATGGAAAGTCGGTTCTCGCTGATGTTTCGACCAAGGTCGACGTTTCGACAGACGTCTTCAGGCTGACCTGTCGGTGTTTCATGTTGACGAGGTTGGGTAATTCAAATAAGAAGGAATACTTGCAAGATTACAAGATTACAAACATGGGACGTTTCTGTTTTTATTAAAGTTTGGTTAACACACTTTCCTAAGATTGAGTGTTTAAGATTTAAGATTTTGTTAAATAAATAAAATAAATTCACATTTAGAGTCTACCCACTCTGTAACTAAACTGATTTGCAGTGGGGGACTTTAATTTAAAGTCCCCCACCAACTAAACCAACCCTGTAGGCTTCGAACACCATCGACGAGTGAGCGATAACCAATCAAAGATCGATATTTCAAATACGAAACATATGAATCAGTGATACTACTAATAACAGTGATAATAATCATCATTTTTCGTAGTCGTGTAAGGGTGTTTGGATAGTTGGATAGTTGGGAAGGAATGTCCGATGTCTGTCCGTAGGACTCAACCCAGCTCTGTGTACTATGGTCCGCACGTAACTTAGGGCTAGGGCCAGATGCATAGGAAAATAAAATATGATGAAACAATTCTTTTTGTCTTAGGAATAAGTAAACGGTGACTTTGGAGCCGTCCTAGCAACGAACAACTTTGAATTGGCCTTGTTGATTCTGGCATTTGTCCGCAGGTGTTCGCACTGTCCAATCACTGATTCATATGTTTCGTATTTGAAATATCGATCTTTGATTGGTTATCGCTCACTCGTCGATGGTGTTTGGAGCCTCTACAGGGTTGGTTTAGTCGCTTTAAATTAAAGTCCCCCACTGCAAATCAGTTTAGTTACTGAGTGGGTAGACTCTAAATGTGAATTTATTTATTTTATTTAGAAGGCATGACAAAATCCTGTACTTGACTGCATTCCTGGATACGCCACTGTGCCCTACACCTACCTTATGGCCGTAATGACGGTAACATTGTTGGGTCAAGACTCATGGTCAAGCCTGACATAGACTCCGGCCAGCCAGCCAGCCAGCCAGCCAGCCAGCCAGCCAGCCAGCCAGTCAGCCAGTCAGTCAGTCAGGCGACCGACCATGAAGCATCAGATCTCCACGTTGAGTAATTAACATCGAGAAACTCTTGATTATTAATATTGTGAAATCTTTCTTCCTTTCCATTTCGCACTCAAGCATCTGTAGTCTGCGTCACGTCACAGTCACGGTATTAACACCATCTCACCATCCATCCATTCATCCATCCATCCACCCATCCATCCATCCATCCATCCATCCATCCATCCACCCACCCATCCATCCATCCATCCATCCATCCATCCATCCATCCATCCATCCACCCACCCATCCATCCATCCATCCATCCATCCTTCCATCCATCCATCCATCCATCCATCCATCCATCCATCCATCCATCCATCAACAATATTTTTATATATTTTTTCATTTCTTTATTATGATGTGATTATTTATACAGCTTTGCTAATTTGTTGTTTAACGACGTACTCGTCAACCATGGGTCAAATTATGACGTCGAGGGTGATTGGAGAAAAACATATCTTTGTTGTTGTATCTGAGTGTAGAAAATATATACAAAATCATATCATTTTCTGTAAGTTTATGATTGTTAATGCGTTTTATGAACTAGTCTGATACATTGTTAACAATATAAAGAAAAGGGGAGGATGTGGACTGCATTTCGACTGGCTTCTTCCCCTCGACCTGTCCGGCTAGGGGACAGGTTGAGGGGGAGAAGCCAGACGTAATGATGTCCACGTCCTCCACTTTCCCCTTTCCACCCCGTTATATCCTACTTGTCTCTTCACTTACTTACTTTATTGTAATTAAGGCCAGTGTAGGGCACAACGCCCTCTTTAGCCTGATAATTGATGACTGATGAAAGACAATGAGGAAGGGAGGAGGAGAAGCCTGGTACCGGCACGTAGCCTACTCCTGTCGAAAAGTACCAAGGGGACCATCGGCTTTACGTCCCATCCGAAAGGACGGTATATTTATTTATTTTATTGTAATTAAGACCAGTGTAGGGCACAACGCCCTCTTTAGCCTGATAATTGATGGCTGATGAAAGACAATGAGGAAGGGAGGAGGGGAAGCCTGGTACCGGCACGTAGCCTACTCCTGTCGAAAAGCACCAAGGGGACCGTCAGCTTTACGTCCCATCCGAAAGGACGGTATTTATTTATTTTATTGTAATTAAGAACAGTGTAGGGCACAATGCCCTCTTTAGCCTGATGAGTGATTATTGGTGAATGACAACGAGAAAGGGAGGAGGGGAAGCTTGGTACCGGCACGTTAACTACTCCTGTCGAAAAGTACCAAGGGGACCATCGGCTTTACGTCCCATCCGAAAGGACGGTATTTATTTATTTATTTATTTATTTATTTATTTATTTATTTATTTATTTATTTATTTATTTATTTATTTATTTATTTATTTTATTGTAATTAAGACCAGTGTAGGGCACAATGTCCTCTTTAGCCTGATGAGTGATGATTGGTGAATGACAACGAGGAAGGTAGGAGGGGAAGCTTGGTACCGGCACGTTAACTACTCCTGTCGAAAAGTACCAAGGGGACCATCGGCTTTACGTCCCATCCGAAAGGACGGTATTTATTTATTTATTTATTTATTTTATTGTAATTAAGACCAGTGTAGGGCACAATGCCCTCTTTAGCCTGATGAGTGATGATTGGTGAATGACAACGAGGAAGGTAGGAGGGGAAGCTTGGTACCGGCACGTTAACTACTCCTGTCGAAAAGTACCAAGGGGACCACCGGCTTTACGTCCCATCCGAAAGGACGGTATTTATTTATTTTATTGTAATTAAGGCCAGTGTAGGGCACAACGCCCTCTTTAGCCTGATGACTGATGAATGATCATGAGCAAGGGAGGAGGGGAAGCCTGGTACCGGCACATAGCCTACTCCTGTCGAAAAGTACCAAGGTCCCATCCGAAAGGACGGTGTAACTTTGACCAGTCATGTAGTTTGTCTCTTCACTATCTCTATGGTCTAGCTAGACGTCATCTGACCTAGTTACTTTGTCGAGTACACAATAATAAAAGTTGTACGCTTGCTCATTGTTTGTCCCCGTGAATCACTACAGTAATGTATGGCGCTATTTAGGACGTTGGACTGACGCATAAGCCGAAACCCCAGGGATGCAGACAGCTGTAGGCCTAACTATACCTTGCATGGCTTCATGAAGTCGCCCGTCTTGCCAACACAGGAGATTTGCACGCGATTTTAACTTTATTATTGGTGGCCAGCGGCGCCGCTTTTTCCAAATTCCGAGGGGTTCTCAACATCCCGGAAAAGGGACCAAGCAATGGGAGTTTTTTAACCCCCGTTTTTAGAGTGTGTTCGGTGCGTTCTAGTAAAAAAGTGTCGTGAATGCAATGCCAAAATAATGTATTTAAAAATATATATATAAGAAATTACATATAATAATGCCAAAAACATTATTTTAATCACTTTGATTGTATCTAAGATGAAAATGAAACGTTATCGTAAACAAAATTTGAAAATCGAGATCTCAAAACTCTGATATATATAAAATAAAAAATAAAATAAAATAAATAAATTCACATTTAGAGTCTACCCACTCGGTAACTAAACTGATTTGCAGTGGGGGACTTTAATTTAAAGTGACTAAACCAACCCTGTAGGCTTCGAACACCATCGACGAGTGAGCGATAGCCAATCAAAGATCAATATTTCAAATACGAAACATATAAATCAGTGATTGGACAGTGCAAACACCTGCGGACAAATGCCAGAATCAACAAGGCCGATTCAGAACAACTTTGAATTTATTGAGTGCTTCGTTGCTAGGACGGCTCCAAAGTCACCGTTTACTTATTCCTAAGCCAAGGGCTAATTTGTCTTTTAGTCGGGGTACTTATAGGGGTGCTGCGCACCCCTCCAAACAATCCGATGGGTGCTTCAGCCCCTCAGCACCCACATAGTCGGCGCCCCTGTTGGTGGCCATGTCATATTGCGTCGGGTCATTTATTGCGCTCGTACATACAAAGATACCCTGAGGGGGTGTTATGTAATGGTGGTAACCCCCCGGGAAAAGAGTGTGATTGTAATTAGAGATTACTTAGGGACGTACATAAATAATAGACACTTAAGTTCAAGAAACACAAACGTCAAGCTATAGTGTACAATCCCTAAGTAAGGAGTCTCATGTTAACGAAATTTAAATTTATTTATTTATTTTTTTATTCAAAATTTTAAAAATTCTTCTTTTTCCAAAGTTTTGTTAAAAAAAATTTTCCAATAGTTTTTTTTATTTCTTTTTAATTTTTATTAAATTTTCTTTTCTTACGAATACGAATATCAAGTGAATTTTCTACTTCTCTAGCTAGTTACCATTTACTTGAAACTGGTCTATTAGGGATAATGGTTGGATACCTGGAAATACCTAAAACAGCGGGCGTCACTAATGTGGATTGTGTAGCCTACTAAGCGCAAGACCACCTTTACAAAAGTGTGAAAGAACACCAAGAATATGTTTATTTTCGTTGAAGCAGCGTGAATCAAAGATCTGAGTTCGGGTCGGTATATTTAATAATGTCCAGTATTGATTGATTGATTAAGGTCTTTTATTAAAAGGCGAGATTAAGGCTAGCGAAACCTTATCTTCCATCTTACCCTTTTAAGAAGATACAGTACATGATACAATACAGTAAGGTGATACAATACAATAAGGTGATACAATGCAGTTAGTACATTATAGAGAGACATAGTGTGAATATTTAAAATGAATAAACATAAAAAAGAAATAATTATGATGGTAATGGACGCATGGAAATTTCTCATCTTAATTTTACTTATTGGTAATTTTAAACATAAAAATAAAACGCCTCAGGTAGACTATAGATAATTAATTGTAGACGTGAACAATTGAAAATACAATTAACAATAATAAAAGTAAACCATTCATTCACCACATTTATCCATCACTTTCATACCGTTTCGTAATAGTAATGACTACGATAAAAACGACATCCATCTAATATTAGTGAGTTTATGACATCTTGTGAAGGGTTTATAGCCGAAATTAGCATCTATAGCATCAGTTATAAGTAGTAAACCAATTAACTGGCCTCCGGCTTTGGGTCGCGTGTTCGAGAAGACAGATTATTGCTGCTGGACTTTCTTTTTCCGGCTTGTCCGTCATCGATGTAATAATATACCTGCAGGCTTGTAACGATCATACGTTTCTCTCTACCGATACTCAGCGGTAAGACGCGAGTCTCTAATTCGGGAGGTCACCGGTTCGATTCCGGCCACCGGCAGTCCTGACTGAAGGTTTTTACGAGGGTTTCCTCAGTCGTAAAGGCGAATGCTGGGATTGTAGGGGAAGAATAAGAGTTCGGAGGACCAGCACTGAGGCAATAAATAGGTGGACTGTAAACACTAGGTCGAGTTCAGCAATAATCCGCACATACACAAAATACACTTGAAAGCAAAAGGAATATATTAACACAAATAACACATTACACTTATATTCTTGAGTTACAATTACAATACATGAATTATGTGTGTTGTACACATGTGAAAATGAGAATAAAAGCGAGAATAATTCTACACGACGCGAGCAAGTAAAAATGGACGACAAAAGTACAACAATGGTAAAAATGCAAAGATCTTCGAAAAGATAAAATAGCTCAACATTCGCTTTCCTCACGCATGGATCCAAAGACATTGAAAGAGTAAAGTGACAGCTGATGCGATCTGTCGGGCGTAACTAAAATTACAACACATTTGCATGAACATACTGGGGCCCAAAAATGAATATTTTTTAATAATGAAAAAAGGAGTGCAAAAAGTTGCTTATATAGGAAGGGGACACAGTTTAACTATTGGGCGCTTGAAGTGTCCACGAGGAGTCTTGATGGTAACCACTCGAACTTTTCCATCTTGACCAGGATGCAGAGCAGTGATTATGGCGAGTTCCCACTGTAGAGGTTGTAGGTTCTCTTCTTTCACAAGAACCACGGTGCCTTCAACAAGGTTTGGGCTGGAACTGGACCATTTCTGTCTCTGCTGCATAGTGTGAAGGTAGTCGGTGGACCATTTCTTCCAGATAAGCTGCATGTATTGTTGAAGCTGTTGCCATCTATTTAAAGCATGAACTGAACTGTCAATTAGGTTAGGTTCAGGTATAGAGGTAATAGCTTCACCAATGAGAAAATGACCCGGACTAAGATAAGATATATCATGAGGATCATTGGAGTTTACGATAAGTGGGCGTGAATTTAAACAAGCTTCAATTTGTGTGAGTATTGTGCACATTTGTTCAAATGTGAGTGAGTTATTTCCTATCACCCTTTTGAGATGATATTTGAGAGATTTAACCGCAGCCTCCCACAGGCCTCCGAAGTGAGGAGAGCGAGGTGGTATGAAAAACCAATTACAATTTTCATGAGAATTGTAATTTTGCAGAGTTTCTTGATGAGACCTTGACTTCAGTAGTTTGCTGAGATCAGCTAGCTGATGATTAGCACCAACAAAGTTTGTTCCGTTATCGCTATATATGTTGGAACATTTTCCTCTTCGTGACGTGAAACGCTTTAACGCAGCGATGAATGCTTCAGTAGTCATGTCGCTGACTAATTCAATGTGTACAGTCTTAGTAGCAAGGCAAACGAAGATAGCAATATATGCCTTCAATTTTATTTTACTGCGTGTGGATCCTTGCTTTATGAAAAAGGGTCCTGCATAATCAATTCCTGTGTTTAAGAAAGGTCGAGCCGGTTGTATTCTGGGAGTAGGTAATTCTCCCATGAGTTGCTGTGTAGTTGTGGTTTTCAACTTGTAGCATGGTAAACATTGATGCAATGTTGATCGAAGTATTCGTCTAATGGACGGTATCCAGTAGCGTTGTTGAAGTGATGACGTCAACATTTGTGATGAAGCATGTAATAATCGTAAATGCTCGTGCATAATGAGAAGTTTGGTGAGATGATGCCGTGTTGGAATAATCATTTGATGTTTAGATTCGAATGGCAGCAAAGATTTTTGAAGTCTTCCTCCGAGTCTTAGGATACCTTCACTGTCCAAGAAAGGACATAAGTTTTTTATACTGCTTTTGTTGGAGAGTTCTCTTGATGATGACAATGCATGAATTTCTGATGAGTACACAACACCTTGAGCTAGTTTGATGCATGCTTTTAATGAGTTATTTAACTCTGTGACAGAGAGTGTCGAATGATTTCTCTCCGAAGGTGGCCTTCTGGAATTGTAGCAAAATCGAATGCAATAAGCAATGACTCGTTGCAATTTAGTCAGCCTTGAAAATTTATGGATGATGTCATCTTTTGGCTTAATTGCCATGAGGGTGATGGTTGAAGTTTGTTGTTCTGGCATGTCTTCTAACGCGATGGGCTGCATGATTGATATTGGCCATAATGATGGGTCTTGTGGCAACCATTGAGGTCCATGCCACCACAATTTACAAGTAGCAAGAATGTCTGGAGAGGTTCCTCTAGAAATCAAATCTGCAGGATTTTGTGCTGATGCGATGTGTGCCCATTTTGCATTTGCAGTGAGTTCTTGTATTTCTGTGACTCTGTTTGCAATGAATGTTTTCCATTTGTACGGATGAGCTTTAATCCAAGCAAGAACGAGTGTTGAGTCTGTCCAGAGGAAACTGGAATTAATGTCAAGATGAAGCGATTCAACTGTTTTGTTAAAAAGTTTGGCGAGTAAAAGTGCGCCGCATAATTCCAATCGTGGAAGTGTGATTCGTTTCAAAGGTGCTACCTTTGATTTAGAGTAAAGTAAGTGGGTAGAAGTATGACCTTCATTGTTGGTCGATCGGAGATATATGCAAGCTCCGAAAGCTTTTTCAGAAGCATCAGAAAAGCCGTGTAACTGGATATCGGTGATGACTCCTGTCACTAATACTAGTCGTTGAACCTTTATGTTGCTTATGGTAGGAAGTTGATTGCAGATATTCTGCCATTTTGTGTTTAGAGAGACGGGTAAGACATCATCCCAGTCTAACCGTTCTATCCACAGGTGCTGTAGAAAGATCTTGCAATTGATGACAATAGGACTAATTAGTCCTAGTGGATCGAAAATGGCAGAAATAATAGATAACACTTTGCGTTTAGTAGCTAGTGATACTTGTTGTAACTGTGGCTTGGTTGAACCATTGATTATTTGAAAGATATCAGAAGCAGGATGCCAAAGCAGTCCTAGAGTTTTGATACAATCTTCTCGTTCGAATTGCAGCGGAAGGTTAATTTCACGATCTTCTTCTGGAACCGACTCCAAAAGAGCAGATTGGTTTGAGCACCATTTACGTAGTGGAAAGCCTCCACTGGCCAGTAAAGATTTCAAATCTTGCTGAAGTTTTAGAGCGTCTTCTAAATTGTTTGCTCCTGAAAGACAGTCATCTACGTAGAAATCATTTTTGAGTATCAAAGATGCCTTAGGATAATTTTTAGCTTCCAAGTCTGCTAAATGGTGTAACCATCGTGTAGCTAAAAAGGGTGCAGTTTTTGTACCATAAGTTACTGTAGTCAGTTGGTATTCTCTTATGGGTTCATTAGTAGATTCTCTCCATAAGATGCGTTGTAAATTCCAATCGTCAGGATGCATATTTATTTGTCTGTACATTTTAGCAATGTCGGCGCTGAAAGCTATCAGATGTGTTCTGAAACGCAAGACAATTGAGCACAAGTCGTCTTGTATTGTAGGTCCTAGTTTTAGTAAATCATTTAGTGACTTGCCGGTGCTAGATTTTGCTGATCCATCGAAAACGACACGTATATGACTTGTAGTAGATTGTTTGAATACTGCGTGGTGAGGTAAGTAATAACAAGTACCAGTTTCATCTGGTGCACTGTCGACTGGTTGCATATGACCAAGTTCTTGGTATTCATGAAGAAACTTATTGTAGTCTTCCTTTGCGACGCTATTTGAATTCAGGTGACGTTCCAATTGTTGATACCGCCGCATTGCTTGAGGTCTCGAGTCACCGAGTTGACTCCTGTCTTCTTTCAATGGGAGACGAACAATAAATTTTCCTTGAGCGTTACGAGTCGTATTGTTTAAGAAATGATTTTCGCAATCACGTTCTTCCTTTGTAGTGATAGGTTTTGGAATACCTTCAATTTCCCAAAAGCGCTTGAGTTGTTGATCAATTTTTTCCGTACTAACGAAATACGTATGTGCAGGTTTCAGAGACTGCTCGAGAGTCAAACCGGGAACCCTTCCACCGAGGACCCAACCAAGTTTTGTCTCTTGAATTGTAGGGAAACCTGGGCGAATTAGTGAATTCGATTGGAGAAGGTCGTAGTAGTGTTCTGCACCTATCAGCAGTTGGATTTCACCTGGATTGTCGAAATCAGGATCTGCTAGTAGGCCTACAATGTTATGAGGAATGTTCCATGTGCTACAATCGATGGGAACCGACGGTAGATTTCCCGTAATTTTTGGCAAGATGAAACAATCAATTTTAGTTGTGTGATTGCTAATAGTTGATTTTACTGTTACACTAACAGTGTGGGTAGTTGTTGAACTTGTGTCGTTAATACCCTGAATAGATGTGTGACTGACTTCTTTTTTGAGTTGAAGTTTGTTAGCCAATTCAAGAGTGATGAAAGAGGCTTGACTTGCTGAGTCGAGCAGTGCTCGACATTTGATTAAATTACGAAATTTATTTAGAGCATAGACTTGTGCTGTAGCTAACAAAACTTGGTGTGTAGGTTTAGCCTTGAAGAAAGAGTAGCTTCCTGCACTAGCATCGCTAGTAGACCTAGTGTTTTCTGAATGATTGGTAAAGAGATTGTTACTTTGCATTGACGCAGGTGTGCGATTGCTATATTGAGTATTGGTCAGTTGTTTGTTTATCTGCGTTTGACCTTGAGGCCTTTGTTTAGAATCATGCAATAAGATGCTGTGCTTTTTTCCACACTTACAATAGCTAGGAAATTCGCATGCGTTGACCTCATGATCGATAGCAAAGCAGTTGGCACAAGCATTATTAGAATTAATGAGTTGCCATCTATGTGCTACTGACAGATCGCGAAATGATTTACAATTGTATAAGTAATGTTTATAACCACAATGCAAACATTCGGTATTGTAAGTACCGGTAGCGACATACGTATGTTTATTAGGCTTGCTTTGAGGAATGTCAACCCTTGCTTGAGTAAGCTCTATAGTCTGTGACCTCTTGTCAAGAAAGTCACATAAGCATTTGAGTGTGGAACATTCCGATTCCGATTGTGATGTTTCAAAATCACGCCTAGTTTGCATGTCTAGTTTCCCTAGAGTGAGTTGAATCAGTAGAAGCTCATGAATTTCGATATTCAAATTGAGCGCTTGAATAGCATTGAGATTGCTTGTAAGTTCATTAACTAACTGTCTAAGTTCATGAGCGGAGTTTGCTCGTGCATGTGGAAGATTAAGAAGAGTATTGATATGTTTCTGAGATATCAATTTTTTGTTTTCGTATCTTTTGACAATCATTTCCCATGCAATGATGTAATTAGCTGAGGATAATGGGAGATTTTTGATCAGCTGTAGAGGTTCATCACGTAATGATGATAGAAGATAATGAAACTTCTGAACATCCGTAAGAGTTACATTGTTATGTATGAGTGCGACATATGTGTCTTTGTATTGTGACCAACGAGTGTAGTCACCTGAGAAATCTGGTAGATTTATATTTGGCAGTTTTAGAATATGTTTGTGTACTTGAGCGCCATTGACAGTGCAGGCATCACTCAACAGAGTAACAGGAGCAAATAAGTCGTTTGATTTCGCATTAGTATCAAAATATAAACTTTCAAATTCTGATCTATACATTTCATGCTCTGAGTCAGCTTCAGTGTCTTCTATTTCAAGCTGTGTTTGTATTTCTTCAAACTGACCATAAATTGAAGAAAGAGTTTCAAATCTAACTCTGATTGCACTTAGATTTGACTGATTGTCTACGTTGTTTATGAACGTGTGTATGCGTGTAAGCCTAGCTTTGACTACGCCACGCCGTTTAATTAACTCACTTTTCATTTGGTCATTCATTGTGCCAGAAACAAAGAACTAGGATCGAACAGAAATGAGAGACAGTAAATAGCTTATCTGAGTTGTGAAGACTGCGACTAGAAGAAGCCTGTCCATGACCGGAGAAGTTCCACGAGGGTTGCAAGATACACTTTGAGCTGCAATAACTGGGGCCCCATGGGAAGGCCGGGTGCAGACGAACTAGGCCTAGCGTAGGCCTATGCTTAGGCTATGTAGAAGGATGACGAAGGTGCCGTCGACGGTGAATTTAAGAACAGTTTATAATTTCCACGTGGAAATAATGTAAATTGTATATGCGGCCCGGTGCGACCAAAATGTAGGGGAAGAATAAGAGTTCGGAGGACCAGCACTGAGGCAATAAATAGGTGGACTGTAAACACTAGGTCGAGTTCAGCAATAATCCGCACATACACAAAATACACTTGAAAGCAAAAGGAATATATTAACACAAATAACACATTACACTTATATTCTTGAGTTACAATTACAATACATGAATTATGTGTGTTGTACACATGTGAAAATGAGAATAAAAGCGAGAATAATTCTACACGACGCGAGCAAGTAAAAATGGACGACAAAAGTACAACAATGGTAAAAATGCAAAGATCTTCGAAAAGATAAAATAGCTCAATATTCGCTTTCCTCACGCATGGATCCAAAGACATTGAAAGAGTAAAGTGACAGCTGATGCGATCTGTCGGGCGTAACTAAAATTACAACACATTTGCATGAACAGGGATTGAATCCTACTATTAGTCCTCATACATTCCTTCCCAACTATCCAAACACCCTAATATACCTAGTTAGTCACCTGAAGAGGGCACATCACGTAAAGCTGGTGTGCACCCTATAACAGGGATTACTAGGAAAAATTATTATTATAACGGGTATTCCTACAAAAAATATTTTTAATTAGTAATTCTCTCTCTCTCTCTCTCTCTCTCTCTCTCTCTCTCTCTCGCTCTCTCTCTCTCTCCCTCTCTCTCTCTCCCTCTCTCTCTCTCTCTCTCTCTCTCTCTCTCTCTCTCTCTCTCTCTCTCTCTCTCTCTCTCTCTCTCTCTCGCTCTCTCTCTCTCTCTCCCCCTCTCTCTCTCTCTCTCTCTCTCTCTCTCTCTCTCTCCCTCTATAGACCATTATCTATCTATCTAACTCTCTCTCGAAGGCCTCACTGGCCTTAATCCCGCCCATAATAAAGACCGAAATCCATCAATCAATCTCTCTCTCTCTCTCTCTCTCTCTCTCTCTCTCTCTCTCTCTCTCTCTCTCTCACAATCACTATTTTAATAAAAATTAACACTTATGTTAAATACCAATTATGGCAGAATGTACTCGTTGGTAGTTGTAATGTGACCATGCTTCCCTAATGTCAATGGAAAATAAATAGAGTGAATGGGATGGATGAATGAGACGTTGATTTTTGTTAGTGTATAATTAGGTTGGATGTAAGAGAAGGCCCAACTGGCCTTAATCCCGCCTTCAATAAAGACCATTATCTATCTATCTATCTATCTCTCTCGCGCTCTCTCTCGCTCTATTACTCATCATGTACTTGATACTGGCTGCACTGCTGTGAATGTATTATCGACATTGAAAGGGTATCTATTTCTCCAGTCTCCACATGAATCATTTACCGCAAACCATGAAGTCATTCTCACATGCTACACATTCTTATCGGTTGATTCATTTTCATTGCGTAGTAATGTACTTCCCTATTCGCGTGTATTCGACCAATCAGGGAGCGACCACACTCGGGATTTAGGTGCACGTCAGTTGTTGCGGTTTCCCATTCGTGTCGTTTTAGCCGGGACAGTCCCGTTTTTATTTATTTTAATTATAAATGTATATCCCGATCAGATTTGTTGTATGTACAGCGTTAAATCTTACATTTGATGGACATTATTTTCGTATTAACATACAAGTGAAACCTTAAATTCGTATTAGAACTCGGTCGATTTGTTCCACGGTTTGAAATAACCGCTGAGCGAGTTCAACCAATGAGAGCGCTGCGCACATTCCGGCGCGCAACCGCTCGTCATGTCACGTGACGAGAATGAAAGTGTCAGGCGAAACGTCAGTCGAGGCCGTCATTCAGTCTTCTCAGCTTCTTTAAGTAGTGTGGTCGTCTAATTCGATTTCACTTCATTAAAAGTTAACTCGCAAGACTGCTAATTTATTCCAACTGTGATTTAACTCAAATCTGACGACCACTTGTGTTTTATAGAGAGTCTGCGATTGGTTCTCACAAGTTTTTTTTTTTAGGTTATGTGTGCGTGATTTGCGTTTTCGTCGATATTTAAATAGTTACGTCTAGTAGGCTTCCGTGCTACATACCTCGAGACAACTTGAAATATACTCTTTAAGATGAAGTACCTGCTTGTTATAGCTTTCGTATTTATTGGTAAGTACGCCCGTAAGTCCTGAAACTAGAGCCAGTTCTAGGCTAGGGCCTAGGCTAGGCCTAGGCCCCCCTACGCCTGTGTAGGGTCTACTTTAATTAGTATAGGCTTAAACCAGCTCCCAACATTAATTACACAATGTAATAAAGAAGCAGTTGCATAACATTAGTAATAATACGTCCCGGCAGTTATAGGCCTAGGCTAAGTACCTTGGCCATGAAGTTGATTGTTCCATTCTTGGAATTGAGTCCCAGTGCAAAGGCCAATCTGGAAGTTGTATTTACCTGTAGGCTATGTTTAAGCCGGTTTATTTTTAAATAATTACAATTTTTGCTTTTACTTTTAGGGTGGTTTATATGCATAGATTGCAAATGTACTTGGCCTTCAGCAATCTGTGGCACAAGTTGCACCCTGGTAGCCAATTGCCATTAGTAAATGAAGTGGGGGGGACGCACAGAGGGAGTGGAGCATAGGGTATATTTTAAATGTATGATATTGTATGATGATATGATACCCTTTTATTTGCTTAGTCATGTTAAACAAATTTACCCATTATGAATGTAAGTTGTCTTCTTATAGCTGGTTAATTAGACCTAAACAATGCGTTTCAAGTGATTACACGAACACTC
>OX246747.1:27798331-27810831 GCA_945910005.1 Isoperla grammatica
GTCTTACAATGTCCCAATAACTACTTATTTGTCAAATAGCTTGTTTTCTCCATGGCAACCACCAATCAAAACTCTTGAAATCCTCCAAATAGCTTAATTGCTACAAATAACTTTCTTATTAACCAGTTCCGTGGTCATGACGAGATATTCCGTCACGCCGGTTATATCCCAGTAGCGCCTTGGACGTAATACCTCGTCATAAGTATTTTGAAATCGCTCCCACAGTGGCCGTGACGAGTGTCGCTTTAAAATTTTCCCGCACTCTCTGCAAAGAAGTAAGTTCAATCTTTTTCCGCTAGATAGAACTACATGTATTGAAATGCTGTCAGCAACACGTGTTTGTAGAGAAGGAGGTCTTACGACCGACCGCGCACAAGTAGCGTTGGTAAATAAGTCGCCACTACGCGCACGGCAAGCTCGAGGGAAAGTCGCCACTGAACTGGTTAAGAGATTGTAAGACCGGCTCTTTATGTCCCCCACCGAAAATCAGTTGTAACCGAGTGGGTCGACTAGATAATAAATACAAATGTATTTATTCTTATTTCTTCGCGTCTGTTGTGTTGCAGCCACCGTGCTCGGCGAGCAGGACGACAGTGTCCCCAACCTGCAGGACCTCGCCGGCCGTCTCCCGTCCATCCCCGGCCTGGACACGTATAAATGTTTGCGTCTGTCGTGTTGCAGCCACCGTGCTCGGCGAACAGGACGACAGTGTCCCCAACCTGCAGGACCTCGCCGGTCGTCTCCCGTCCATCCCCGGCCTGGACACATCACAGTTCAACACGTCGCAGATACCGACCGTGGAGGACGCCGAGAGACTCTTCCACGAGAAGTGTCTCAAGAACAGCAACGAGGAGGCTTACCTGCATGCCAAGGTGCGTACAGAGTAGTGACGACATCGGGTAGTAAACATTAACACACAGGACATGGACACGTCCCAGTTCAACACGTCGCAGATACCGACCGTCGAGGATGCTGAGAGACTCTTCCACGAGAAGTGTCTCAAGAACAGCAACGAGGAGGCGTACCTGCATGCCAAGGTGCGTAGAGAGTAGCGACGACATCGGGTAGTAAACATTAACACACAGGACATGGACACGTCCCAGTTCAACACGTCGCAGATACCGACCGTCGAGGATGCTGAGAGACTCTTCCACGAGAAGTGTCTCAAGAACAGTAACGAGGAGGCGTACCTGCATGCCAAGGTGCGTAGAGAGACTCTTCCACGAGAAGTGTCTCAAGAACAGCAACGAGGAGGCGTACCTGCATGCCAAGGTGCGTACAGAGTAGTGACGACATCGGGTAGTGAGGGTGTGTCTGAGGGTGTGTTCCAACTTGACGTTTTTCGTAGTGGACTAAGCTTAGTTATACTAATCGAAAGGAAGTGACGTCACAAGCAGACAATCAATGCTCCTTTTTTTGGCTAGTGGTTAGTGGGTAGTGGGTAGTGGCCGAAAGTGTACACTACGACACCAACTAACTCACTAAACCAAGATGGTTGATACCAGCCATCACAGCTGATACTTTTAGGTTAGGAAAATACCCAACCAGTGAGTGGAAGTATTATTATCGTATTTATTTACATTAGATGATTAATAACAATAAACTTTGTATTAGCATACTAGGTGGCGTGCCCAAAGCTGTTAGCATTTAGTGTGTAGCAGGTAGTGGTTAGTGGTTAGCAGGCGAAAATCAAGTTTGAACACATCCTGTAATCGATTTTGGCCTGCTAGCCAACTTGACTGCTAGCCTGCTTCAACCTGCCTACTTACAGGTTTTGACACCAACTAATGAAAGCGTACTTATCATGGCCGCCCACCGCTTGTCTAACGGCAATATGTATTTTGAAGTAGCTGTCAAACTCCGTTAGAAGGCGGTCATGTGGTGAGGTTAGAAATCCCATAAGATGCAATAAAGCACGATAATCATTAAATGGAGTAAAATTGATGGTGATAATATCACTACTACGCCTAACAGTTTAATTACAAAGAAAATAATTCATAAATCTATAAATATATTAATAAATAGCAGACTAATATTTCACTTCACCAACATCGGACATCTTCAAGCAGGCGAAGTAGGTCTGTTAGCAAGCACTTTCGAGAACTACACTCGTGTGCTAGGTAACCTAGTAGGTGAAAATCGACATTTGGTCACCAACTACGTGACGTCACTTCCTTCAAATGAGTATGCGAAGCAGGCCAAGTAGGCCAAAAAGTTGATTTCAGACGCACCCTAAATATTGGAGTCGGCTCCCGAGCCTTAGGAGTCGGGTAGGAGTCGACTCCTCGAATGACAAAAAGATAAAGTAAAAGCGATTAATTTTAATTTAACCAATGTTGCAATGCAACACCCTCGGCGGGCTGCGTGTGTTGCAGTCGGGAGCAAAAAAAAGTGATTTGGCAGTAAAGTACAATTCTTTATTGTTTTTTTATTACTGATTTTTGTAATATTAGGTGAATATTAGAGGGAAAGGGAAACAGAAAGGGTAACAGACCGCCAATACATGATAGGCCTACACTTACACACAGCAACCGATGTTTGAAGGAGTCGACCGTGTACCCGATGTCATCCCTAGTAGAGAGCCCTCGCTACCCGACGACGTCTAACAGGGAACGGTTATGGCTCGTTGGTCCAGTGGTTAGCATCCCCGCTTCCAATGCAGAGGGTCCCGGGTTCAAATCCCGGTTCAGAGTTTTTTAACTTAAATAAATAAATAAAATAAATAAATTCACATTTAGAGTCTACCCACTCAGTAACTAAACTGATTTGCAGTGGGGGACTTTAATTTAAAGTGACTATACCAACCCTGTAGGCTTCGAACACCCTCGATGAGTGAGCGATAACCAATCAAAGATCTATATTTCAAATACGAAACATATGAATCAGTGATTGGACAGTGCGAACACCTGCGGACAAATGTCCGAATCAACAAGGCCGATTCAGAACAACTTTGAATTTATTGAGTGCTTCGTTGCTAGGATGGCTCCAAAGTCACCGTTTACTTATACCTAAGCCAAGAAAATTGAATCCATATTAGAAGTTAAGAAACTTCTGCCTGAAGCGGGCTTTGAACCCGGGACCTTCTGCATTGGAAGCAGGGATGCTAACCACTGGACCAACGAGCCACCTAAACTTCTATTAAGGATTCAGTTCCATTACTTATTGTCTTAGGAATAAGTAAACGGTGACTTTGGAGCCGAGTTTTTTTTTTTTAATTAGGTAGGTAGGCCTACACTGTAAGCTGTGTGTTAAATCTTTGAATGACATTTTTTAGATTTATGCATATTGATTTTTTATGTCTACTGTTATGTAAATCAACGTTTTGCGTAAGCTGCGATGTGTTTGAAGAATGAATGTTTGAATGAGGGGATGAATACCGAGAAGCGATTGTTGTACTGGTAGCTCCAAATGACATAAAATTAAGGTTGCCCGTCGATGATGATGACATCGAAATCAAAACATCGATATCACATCATGACCTGAAACCTGAAATAATCGGCATCGGAAAAAAAAAGTTTCTTAAACAATGTAAAAACTAAAAGAAAAACCAACCAAATCGTTTCTTGTTCATCGCAAAACCTTCTGGTAATTAGTTGATATTGTGTTGTAACCTTGTCGACGAGCGGAGTACAGTTTTTGTTTATTATTTTGTTTAAAAGACGATTCGATTTATAACAAAAAAATTGATGTCGGAAATTTGCATCGACATCGATTATTAATCGATTAATCGATGTCGATGGGCAACCTTACATAAAATGCATTTTGATTTTTTTGATTTTAGAAATCAATTCCACCCCCTGCTCATTACTAATCTTGTTCCAGTCTCCTCCTCTCTGTTCGACGTCCTTCGCACTCTCCTGCCACCGCCGTCTTGGTCTGTCACTACCTTGACGCTCCGATTCCGTCATCTTCTTCGGTAATCTTGTTCTATCCTTCCTTTTCACACACGTCCAAACCACTTAATAACGTCCTCTTCTTCCCTATTTGCTCCATTTAACTTCTTACTCCAACTTGTTTTTCTAATATATTCTCTTTCTGTGTCTTTTCGACAATGCTTCTTAAATATATCACATTGCCGAAGCAATGCAGAACTCAAGCCGTTGTAGACACTTTATCTACTCGACAAATTGTGATATTCGGCAGTCTTCTCGGTTTCAACACGAATGTACTATATGAAGTGCTAAATCATAATGTAATGTAATAGTGACATTTCAATTCCACTGCAATTGCACAAGCCGTTTCATGATTAGTTTTAAATGCAGTACCTATTTGTTTAGTTACAAATGTACAGTCCAAGAGGAGTTTAAAATAATAGCCATAAATAAACCAAAACAAAATTAATAGCCTTTAAGAGTACGTATATCTACTTTCTCAGGTAAGCTGTCGTCCTTATGTACCTTTTCTCTCACTGAAAGATGTTCTTGCACCATGTTCTCAGTTTAAATTAATGTAATGTAATAGTACTAGAGGCTTGAAGGGTAACACTGATATATATGTCAGTCCTCGGTAGGGATGTCATAGGGTAGGAAAATTCGGATCCGGTTCCAGACCTTCCAGGAACCGGGTTACCCGAATCCTGAAAGCCTAAATTATGTCATCTTATCTTGGTTACCCCCCCCCCCCCCGAAACCACGCGGTTGTGACCGTTCGCTGCCCGTGTCAGCTGCCGCCCGCTGTGTGGGTTGGGCTCTGTGCGGCCACTGCGCACGGGAAAGGTGAGAGGGGGTGGAGAAGGGGAGTGTATGTATATGGCATCACAACTCGCCCGCAGTAATGACAGCGCATACTACCCAGCGACCAGCTCGCCACGCCCACAAGCAGGAATTCACTGTAGCTTCAAGGAAAGTAGTCGCAGAAATATCGTCACGTTTTTTTTTTTTTTTTTTTTTTTACAAATATTACTACCCGATTAAGATCCGGATCCTAAACATGGATTCGGGTAACCCGGGTACCCTATGACATCCCTAATCCTCGGTGTGTTTCGTGTACTGACGTGTGACCTGTTGTTCTCTGTCTATAGGACGCGCAAGAGAAGGCGAGAGAGTGCGTCATGTCCCTAGTCAACGTCACCGTACTCCAGGAAGACATGGAGAGAGCGAAACCCACCGGAGATCTCGACGAAGTCTTCAAGAAGTATTGCAGGTAAACGACGCGACTCCCGGCTATAGGCACCGTGTGTTAGTAGTACATACAGCGCTACATGTGGCCAAATTTAGCAACTAACTGCTGAAGATTTCATTCCGCGGTTGAAAATAGTGCCGGATATCATTGTGATATATCTTGTTTTTTGTTTTGTGTTTTTTTTTTCTTGTTGGTGTGTATTTATTTTTGTTTTTGTTTTGTTTTTTATTGTCTTGTTTTGTTTGTGTTGGTCGTGTGTTATTTGTTGTTCGTAAGTCTTTAGCGTGTGCTGATTAAAATAGTGGCTTGCCTTTTTAAGACTAACTGATGGGATTCATAATCTGCCCCAAAAAAAAAAGCCGTATTTAATTAAACAATTTACACGATTTGCCATTACCGACGTAGGAAGAACGACGCTGCTTCAGCAGATTTTTGCGTGACTTTGCCACCTCAAGCGCTTCATTCGTTTTCACTAGCGCCCTCTGTGGCCAATCTCGGTGCCTATATGTAGGGCTTGTTCCACACTAGTTTAATAATCTCACACGCACGCGCCGTGGTCCGCTTGATCTCCGCCTAGCGGAGGTTCGTCGACTTTTGCAAGTTAGGTCGTCGCAGTCCGTTCAACAATGGTTAAAATCACATGTTATTCAAACGGGAGAAAAGTTAAAGAAAACAAATGAAGTGCTCTGTCAAATCGATTTACGTACTACCTGAAATGACATACTCGCCATATTTTAAGACTTTCAATCATTGTGGGTATTCTATCAAAATCTCTCATTTACGTGTTGCGAGTTTTGTTTTACGTGATCTACAACGTATCTTTCATTACTAGAGTAGTTTTTTTCAGTGGGATACAAAATGGGGATTTTTGTTCCTTTGCGACGACCTAACTTGGGAGTTCGAAGAGCCTCCGCTGGGCGGAGATCAAGTAGACCTTGCATACGCGCAGCGCTGGGGTCTAGGAGGCGGTGCAAACATTGAAAGATGGCGTAGGAATGTTTACGTGTGATCGAGGTGACGGCATATTTTAAATAATGTCCCTACTCCAACTCGTGACTGAGGCGTATGTTTTATAATATTTATCTAGGCCTAGGCGTAGCTACTTTGTCCAGTAATAATAATAATAATTTTTGTAGGAATACCCGTTCTAGAGTGCACACCAGCTTTACCTGATGTGCCCCTCTTCAGGTGACTTACTAGGTTATTAGGGTGTTTGTATAGTTGGGGAGGAATGTCCGAGGGCTGCTATAGTATGACTCAATCCCAGCATTCGCTTTTACGACTGAGGAAAACCTCGGAAAAAACCTTCAGTCAGGACTGCCGGTGGCCGGAATCGAACCGGCGACCTCCCGAATTAGAGTCTTGTGTCTTACCGCTGAGCCACCTCTATCGGTTTGTCCAGTAATGAATTTGTTGTGGTTAAGGGTTTAGAAGTCTTGAAACATTAGCAGCCGTCACCTGTCAGACTGCAATGTTTGTTCCGTACCTCGTAATGCGGTTCAATGGCGGCCTACAAAGAGTATTTGTGGTGATGTTCGTTTACAAACGAGTACAATGTCGTCCAATCCGCACAAAGCTATAGTCTAGCTCGCTACGATCAGTAGGCCTACTCCGCGGTGCTAGGGACAAGTTTTCCCGCCGTCAAGCGTATCCAAGCTCTGCGATCGCGAATCGGAGTGAAACTCGTTTATAAAAGATTAAATATTAGTTTTATTCGTGACACAAGGTCGGCATTTAAACGACGAATTTCGAGGGTTGTCGCCGCGCACTAGCGCAAGCTCGCCGGAAAGCTCGTCGCCTACTTGCTGGGGTTGGAGCAGATGGCCAGGTAGCAGAAGGCTCCGCAACGAGGCACGGGCTTGCCGACCATGAACGCTCCCCCCTCCTGCCGGTCGTCCTTCTGTCTGGAGCGGACGGGCCCGTTGCGTTGGTTGGAGCGAAGCCGCTCGGCCCCCGCCGGCTGAAACACGGTAGCGTGTTCGATTGGCTGCACTTTCGTGCATTCGGTGTGAACTGAGTATTAGCAGTTGTGTGAACTGAACGGGACATTGTGACACCGCTCGCAACTAGGGATGTGCGGGTAGTGTTTTTTGAACTGGGGTCGGGCTCGGGTCGGGTACTTCCAAGTACCCTCGGGCTCGGGCTCGGGTCGGGTCGGGTAGTGTAAAAAAGTAAATATTTATACCAATTTATCGATTAGACAAAATACGTCACATAAAATGTTTTGGTTTACAAATCCATGAAGTTTGAATACAAATCTACCAGATTCGAATTTTCAAAGTATTTGGAAATTTGAATTTCCCGTCATATTTAGCGCTATTTCCGCCAAAAAGGCGGTGGGTTTCTGGCATTATGGTCGCCATCTTTTTTATATGAGCACTGTCAGAAATGGTCAGAATACATCCTGAAATACTGTTATTCACCTACACTGACCCATTTTTTTTATACAAAGTAAATTTAAAATAAGTATAATTAGGAAATAATAATAAAGTAATATAGAAGTAAAGTAAGGCATCCTCATATAAATATCAGTTCCTCCCAAGCTTCCCAGTCTGCAGCTTGGTCTTCAAATTCACAACTTTTAACAACCATGACCTAAAAAGTGGGTTGTACTACCCGACCCGATTTTTTCGGGCATAATTTACGGCCCGACCCGACCTCGGGTAAATTTTGCTACCCGAAAAATACCCGTTTTCCGGGTACCCGCACATCCCTACTCGCAATGTACAAGCAGGTGCATGAACTGAACGGGACATTGTGACACGGCTCGCAACGTACCAGCAGGTGCGTGAAGTGACATTGTGCCACCGCTCGCAACGTACCAGCAGGTGCGTGAAGTGACATTGTGACACGGCTCGCAACGTACCAGCAGCTGTGTGCGTGAAGTGACATTGTGTCACGGCTCGCAACGTACCAGCAGGTGTGTGAACTGAACGGGACATTGTGACACCGCTCGCAACGTACCAGCAGGTGGGTGAAGTGAACGGGACATTGTGACACCACTCGCAACGTACCAGCAGGTGCGTGAACTGAACGTGACATTGTGACACCGCTCGCAACGTACCAGCACATGGTTGAAGTGAACGGGACATTGTGACATGGCTTGCAACGTACCAGCAGGGACATTGTGACACGGCTCGCAACGTACCAGCAGGGACATTGTGACACGGCTCGCAACGTACCAGCAGGGGAGCGAACTGAACGGGACATTGTGACACGGCTCGCAACGTACCAGCAGGGACATTGTGACACGGCTCGCAACGTACCAGCAGGTGTGTGAACTGAACGAGACATTGTGACACCGCTCGCAACGTACCAGGGACATTGTGACACGGCTCGCAACGTACCAGCAGGTGCGTGAAGTGACATTATGACACGGCTCGCAACGTACCAGCAGGTGCGTGAAGGGACATTGTGTCACGGCTAGCAACGTACCAGCAGGTGCGTGAAGTGACATTGTGACACGGCTCGCAACGTACCAGCAAGGGAGCGAACTGAACGGAACATTGTGACACGGCTCGCAACGTACCAGCAGGTGCGTGAAGTGACATTGTGACACGGCTCGCAACGTACCAGCAGGTGCGTGAAGTGACATTGTGTCACGGCTAGCAACGTACCAGCAGGTGCGTGAAGTGACATTGTGACACGGCTCGCAACGTACCAGCAAGGGAGCGAACTGAACGGAACATTGTGACACGGCTCGCAACGTACCAGCAGGTGCGTGAAGTGACATTGTGACACGGCTCGCAACGTACCAGCAGGTGCGTGAAGTGACATTGTGTCACGGCTAGCAACGTACCAGCCGGTGCGTGAAGTGACATTGTGACACGGCTCGCAACGTACCAGCAAGGGAGCGAACTGAACGGGACATTGTGCCACCGCTCGCAACGTACCAGCAGGTGCGTGAAGTGAACGGGACATTGTGACACGGCTCGCAACGTACCAGCAGGGGAGCGAACTGAACGTGACATTGTGACACCGCTCGCAACGTACCAGCAGGTGCGTGAAGTGAACGTGACATTGTGACACCGCTCGCAACGTACCAGCAGGTGCGTGAAGTGACATTGTGACACCGCTCGCAATGTACCAGCAGGTGTGTGAACTGAACGTGACATTGTGACACCGCTAGCAACGTACCAGCAGGTGCGTGAAGTGACATTGTGACACCGCTCGCAACGTACCAGCAGGGGAGCGAACTGAACGTGACATTGTGACACGGCTCGCAACGTACTAGCAGGTGTGCGTGAAGTGACATTGTGACACGGCTCGCAACGTACCAGCATGTGTGCGTGAAGTGAACGGGACATTGTGACACGGCTCGCAACGTACCAGCAGGTGCGTGAAGTGACATTGTGACACGGCTCGCAACGTACCAGCATGTGTGCGTGAAGTGAACGGGACATTGTGACACGGCTCGCAACGTACTAGCAGGTGTGTGTGAAGTGACATTGTGTCACGGCTCGCAACGTACCAGCAGGTGTGCGTGAAGTGACATTGTGACACGGCTCGCAACGTACCAGCAGGTATGCGTGAAGTGACATTGTGATACGGCTCGCAACGTACCAGCAGCTTGGTGAACCCCTCTATGTTGCCGTCTGGCGGGACCTGGGTGAACGGACACCTCAGCTCGCCGGCCTGGATGTTCAGCACGAGATAGTAGAGGAAGTCGTTGCGCAGTCGCATCTGTTTCATCGTCTGGTTGCTGGTCGACAGTTTGTGGATCCAGCGGATCACCTTCTGACGGTCTGCAATCAACGGTGTCGGTGTAAAACAGCTTTGTTCTTCTCGTCAACTGCTCGGCAGTCTAGGTTAGCGGAGGAACCTATATGACACCACGCTGTGGGATCAGACGTAAAGCTGATGGTCCCCTTGGTACTTTTCGACGGGAGTAGGCTACGTGCCGCCGGTAGGTACCAGGCTTTCCCACCTCCCTTCCTCATGGTCATTCATCAATGACCATGTATAGTCTATTAAGTTTGAACTTGTGGGACCTCGGTCCTGTTGCTGATATGGAATACCTTAAACATAATGTCAGTTCTCTGTTTAACCAAACGCCTGTTTGGCCACGCCTACTGTTCTACGAGATATGATGTGTGAATTAGGGAAGGGTCGTTAAAAGTTTCAATCGCCGCGGTAGAGGTTAAACGTTTATATTTTAAACAAAAATATAAACGTAGGCCTAGAGTCGAATTAAGAAATTCAGAATAGGTATCGATTATGGTTTATCCAATTCATTGAGTCGGCTCACTCACATTCAAAGCACTAGGGGAGTGCTGTTCCCACTGTGCAGCCGCCGACTTTAGTTCTTGTCACTCTCTCATTTAATATGATCCTTCCCTATCTCACACTATTATTATTATTTTCATTATTACGAGAGGAAGACCACGACAAAGATGGCACAACAAAGTGAGGAAGGATGTGGAAATGCGAGGAGGGGACTGGAATGTAGTTGAGGGGGAAGAGTGGTGGCAGGATAGAAGAAGTTAGAGAGGCTTATCTTCAACGTGGCAACAGATGATGATGATGATTATCACTTCTTTTTTAACGGTGTAGGCCTACTCCACAACAACTAGGTCATACGACGTCGCCCTTTTAATCGCCTCTTACGACGGGCAGCGCTACACTGCCCGCATCAATTCACAGCGATAACTAGGGATGACATCGGGTAATAAAATTAGGAACGGGTTCCAACTGTCATATTACCCGGGTACCCGGATCCTGAAAACGTATTTTTCGATGTGTAGGTTTGATTTGAAGGTCGTCGCTAGGCCTTGTGAAGTGCGTCGGGAACGAAGATGAGGGAGGAATGACATGCACGCCGCCCGCTCGAATAACCCCTCGGAATACGCGTGCAGTAATCACGTTGAGTAAAAAAAACATTTTGCAATAGACAACTGAAGCACGTACCTAAAACACGATATTTCAAGTGAAATTAATAGTAATATAACTAGTTGTTAAATAAAGAACAAACAGTAACGAATGCAAGTCGGCTCGCGTCTGTTCTGTACCCCGCCAAGGCATGTGCTGTAGAAGGGTGGGGAAAGGGTCGGCGCGCGCCGTACCTTCTTGCTCCACCAGAATACAATAATACTGGCGCACGTAAATTTAGCCTAGAAACGGACTAAAAAATTACCCGGACCAGAAAAACGGCTCCGGGTAATATTTGGAGCCGATGTCATCGATAGCGATAACCCACCTGTCAGCGAAGGTAGATGCGCGATGAGCGTCCTAGCAAGGAACAGGTTGTACGTATAGTCGTAATACAACTCCTCCAGCCTGGCGCTACTCATGATGAGATGACGTGTCTCGATGCGGGACGCGACCAGTATACCTTCTTGTTACGGGGGTCTCGGAGACGGTTAGGGAATTTTGTCCATCAAAGAATACGTAGTACAAATAGGCCTAATAATAAAATTCTTGAATCCATGGAATTGTAACAATGTTATTTTTACCTTGTGTATTCTCTGTTGATCGAATTGTTCGACAATATTTCTTTTCATAAAGAAGCATGAGACGGGTTTTTCATGCACAGTAGAATAGTGTAGCCACGGTCAAGGTCCGTAAATCCCCTGGCGGGGGCTCGTCGAACTCCCAAGTCGGGTCGTCCCATCCATTTCCGCAATGTTAACGATCACGTGTTATTCAAATGGGAGAATCATTCAAAAAACAAATGAATTGATCTGTCAAAACCAATTTTGGCTCAAAACCGCGTTAGGCCTACATCCAATTGAAATTATTTATTTATTATTGTAGTCCATCTACATTTTTAAGTGAAGTATTCTGAAATCAAATTTCGCATAATAAATTAGTAGATATAAGTAATACACCAGTTTTTGTAGTGGGCACGAGAATGGCGATTTTCGTGCCCATGAGAAGACCTTACTTTGAGGTTTACCGAACCTCCGCTAGGGGATCGACGGACCTTGGCCACGGTCAACAAATTTATTTTCCAACAGATTATTTTCAAGAAAGGTGGTTGGCCTTCTTGATTGATTGATAGAAATAAATAAATAAAATGTAATGCCAAATCACAGTTACTGGTATGTATGCCTTTTACATTTCCTTGATTAAATACACATACGGATACATTGAACATTTAAATTTATAGCATAGCCTACATTTGGAAAAATGGAAGAATTACCCAAATGAGCAGTTTCTTATGTGTAAATGTAATGTACATTAATTTTAAAATGTGACATTGTGCGTACCGGTCGTAAAGGTGACTTTGGAGCTGTCAGAGCAACGAAGCGCATAATAGAATATTGTGTAGATGTCGCCCACTGAAAATCAGTTCTTGTAACTGAGTGGGTCGACCACATCAATACAAATTTATTTTATGTTGTCAAAAAAAAATATTTTAGGCCTATCCCTTAACTCGT
>OX246747.1:27815831-27845831 GCA_945910005.1 Isoperla grammatica
GAAACGATACCTCTAAATCAAAGACCGCACAATGTTTTCATTTTTAAATTATATCACAAGAATGGACTTCGATATCGAAAATCTGAATCAACAGCGCACTGTGGTTTGGTAAGCCCTACACATTGAATGCTCTAAGTCGTGACTTATATTAAAATCAGTTTTTTTTTTATGAATAATTCATTTTATAACTAATTTTATCAAATTATAATCAAAATAGCTACGCTAATGGTTATAATATTTTATTCAGTCTGTAGGGCTTACCAAAACACAGTGCGCTGCTGATTTAGATTTTCAATTTCTTGTTTGTCAAAAAATGTCAAAAATTTGTTTGTAATTTTTTCATAATCAATCAACAAACACACACACACACCACAACACACAACACTTTAGTTCTGCCATCTTGCACTGTATTTTTTTTTGTCTCTAACTTATGTTCTGCCCACACTCAAGGCTTGCCTTCTGTGGGCTTCTCACTACTAATAAACATTTACTGTTATTCCAATAATGTAGGTACTTACAAACTGAGAATAAAATGCTTTTGAATTGAATTGAATTGAATTGAATTGTTGCAATCTTGAGATATTATTGAATAATGAATATTTTCTGCGGTTTTTGACGTAAAGACTACCCTTCCCTCTTAATGTTTTGTGTTGTGTGTGTCTGCAGAGACATGAGGCGGCTGCAGAAGTGCGTCGTGGACAAGTTGGAGAGTTGCCGCGAGCCGACCCCGGCCAACATCGTAGAGTCCATGTTCAACTTCGTCTACAAGGTGACCCCGTGCGGCCATCTGCCCCAGCCCCAGGCCGCGACCAACGAGGTACCCCAGACCGGGGCGGCGGCCACAGCCCACGTCACGCTGGCCTCTCTCCTGGCCCTCGTGGCCACGCGGCTCCTCTAGACGCTACGACGCTCGGGTTATTGCGAACGAGAAAATTAAATGAAAAAAAAGTTGTGAATTTTTTTTTTTTTTAGACTTTCCGACGTTCGGGTTATTGCGAATATGAAAATTAAATGAAAAAAGTTGAATCAATTTTTTGTTTTCGGTCCGTCCCCGCCGTTACTCTTTCTAGCGCCATTTGAAGCGGACGGAACGATTCGCCGACGGAAACCGAAGCGTTGAAATGTACGCTCCGACGCGTTTCGTAACCACTTAATTTTTTAAAGTTTCTGTAGAAGGTCGTTTCTTTTTTTTTTTGACAGTATTCGGTTGGACGTAGAAAAATTTAGTCAAGACTGTCGTCAATCTTTTAGTAGGTAATACGTTTCCGATTGCAATGGAGGTTTGTTTTTTATTTCCGTTTTATACGGTCGTCCGGAATGTAGAACGAAGTTTTTAACTTTTGACATAGTTCATGTGTAGGGTGTAGATGTATATTGCTGTTTACCGACCCTATTTATGCTAAAACACATTTTTTATGGTAGCATAAATGTAAAATACCATCTATTTTAATTGTTGCTATATGTAGCCTTTTTGATTGTTATTATTATTAATTATTACTATTGTTATTATTTGTAAAATTGTTAGCAATAATTGATAGTGTAGCACTCGAGATGTTTAGAAGGAATTATCTTGCCTCGAGTTACGAGGTTACGAGGTAACTTTTACACCAATTAGGTATGTTATTTACCAATTTCGCAGTTAATGTGCAATTATGTTTAGATTTACAATTGAGTAATTTTAAGCTAACGTTTAACGTTAAAGCTAATTAGACACGGGGTCCTAAATATGATGCACTGATAGTGTCGACCCTTGGCAAGGGGCCAGTCAAGGTCCCCACGTTGGACCGTTTATCTTTTCAAGACAACGACGAGAGAAGTAGTTACGTTCGTCGGTGCTGTGCGTAGGCTTGTTACTTGAACCAAAGCCGTGGCGACATTATGGGTTTGCTGCGCTAGAACTTCGACCAATACAGCGCCCGCCGTTTTAGTTCTATAGGGAGTATTCACGTGACGTCACATCGGCCATATTGGAGGCCACCTATAGTACTATTTCAAGTTTCATTTAGCTGTCAATAGAAAACGAATAATATTGTTTACGGGGAAATATGACAAGTTTGAACACGTATATCCCCCGATAAAGTGCACGAAAATGATTTTTGTATGATTTTGTAAACGATTGATAGAGTAATCGAGACAAAAGAGTTTGTTTATGTTGATTTTAAGTAATAATAGTGAACAAAGTTAGAGAACAGTTGAATTTGCATCAAACGCCAGCTGAAGCATTGGTAACAATGAACTACCAATCACATGCCATTGTGGCCTCCAATGTGGCCACCATGCGCAATACGTGAATACACCAAGTTTGTCACCGCTTTATACTAGGGCTGAGTTTAAACGTTTAAACGCCCGCGAGAAAATATACGTGTACAAACAAAGATTCATACACGTTTAACCTTGACTTATACCCCGCCTGACCAATCCCCCTCCCCCGCCACCCCCACCCAAAACCCAATTCACAGATTTTTCCGATGTCACAGTTCTTTGGCGAGCAGACAAGGCATGGCTTAGTGTGTGGAGTCAAAAGACTGTGGACAGTTGGACACAAAGGTGGGGAATATAATCAACAATGAATATTATAATAAATCAAACGTGTTATTTCGATGCACATGTTTTTTTCGCGAACATTATAACCCATTTTTTTTGTTATCATTGTGAACAGGAGGGGCGTTACGTTTAAGCGTTTAAACGCGAAAAATTCGGAAAAATAAACGTTGACAAAATTAACCGTTTTCTCCCAGCCCTACTTTGTACGTTCTCGTTTGCGTTTCGTCGCCCCCGCTCGCGGTATTCGTTTTGTTTGTTTACTTGTGCGTAGTTCTCGTCGTGTAAATAGCGAGGACGGACTCGCGCGTTAAGATTAACGAGTGTACGGCAGGACGACGTTAAGGACTTCGAGTCGTCTCGGATGCGATCTCTAATGTGACCGAACCGAACACGCAAAGATTCCGATTCTTCCGGCGAGGCTGCCGGCGCAGTTTCGATTACGCGTTGGTCTCGTAAACCGCGGTCTCTGCGTCCAGGCACGAATCCTGGCCTGGGCATGGACATCGCGTGGCGCTTTTTCGTCCTCCTAATCACGCGCCCGTTGTCTCCATTAGCCTCGTTGCAAAAAAAAAATTGTGGGACGTGAAACCCCAAACGTCGCCGTCGTTTCGGCGAGGTTGCGTTTGACGGTCGTGCCGGAGAGGAGCTAAATTTCCGTCTTTGGATAGATTTCGTTTTTTCGTGATTTCTGCCGAGTCTATCCCCCGTCGAGCAGCTCGGATTGACGTGAATATTGTTATCCTGCGTAGAGTATGTGTGCTTACTCGGCCGTAGCCGTACGACCCATGACAACACCAATCGGGTAGTCTTAGGTAGTGATTGATTATTATTAAAATTGTTATCAAGGGTCCAGGGGATTTTTTTATTATTTAGGGCCGGTATTTCAATGTCCAGTTCAAATCTACTTTTCAGTTAAATTGTTTTCACCATGACAACGGCCAATAGAAATACGCCAAACTGGGCTTACCTGACAGTTAAATTTACTTGACACTTTAACTGGACATTGAAGTTAGGGACAATGAACTTAAAATTATGCAGTTATTCTTTATACTTTTTTATGTTTATATTTTGTGTTGAAAATTAATGCAATTCTGTGCAAATATGGAAGAATAGAAATACTGTAATGCTTTGACTGTGCATTATGGACACAACTAAATTATAAAAGTTTTACAAGAGTTGAATCCACTTTTAAAATATATACAACTATTAAATATCTAAAAAATTGTTAGTTTTTTAAATTTTCATCGTGTTTTGTGCTTTGGATGTTCATAATGTGAGAGATTTTTCTGAATAAGCAGGAGGGAAAAATAATGTAATTTGCTCTTCCATCCAACAGTGGAACTTAGTATTTACCATATAAGTAAAAAATTTCGGACAAACACGGTTAAAACGTTTCACGCACTACTCACCCACTGCGTTATATTTCGGCCCGCGAGACAACTCCCTTGCCTCGCGTCTGAGGATGGCGACAGATGTTGCCGAAATATAACGGAGTGGGTGAGTAGTGCGTGAAATGTTTTAACCGTGTTTGTCCAAAATTTTTTACTTATATTATCATCTTCCGGTTAATGAGTCCTGGTGTGTGTTATTAGTATAAATTTACCATTATGGTGGACTTACAAATTATATTATTTAGATGGTGCCTTAGGAATATACGTCAATCAAAATCACTTTGCTTGTAGTTCTGTGACTTGATTTTATTGCTGCATCCCTGGATCCTGGCTCTTCACCGTACTCACTAGTGCATAGTATGCGTAAGGTAGGAGGACTCTGGGTTTGCAGTTACATCTTTATATGGATCATGTTTATGTTGTAAGAACACAATAAAGAAGTAAAATGATATTTTTCAGTAAAAATTTCTGTGTATTATTTTAAAATAGACTCATAAAACATAAGGAATTAGCGAAGTAGAAAATCAGGTTGTCACCTTGGACTCGGCTGTGTCGTAAGCATCAGAATACTTTCGTTGGGACAACTTTAAAATAAATAATAACGATGCCACATTATTTTGGTATAATGTAGATACGAATGATAACGTCTCGTATTTTATTTTGGCAACGATGCTATTTTACTACGACTCTAGACGATAGACAATTTTAAAAATGATCCAGGTATCTATTCTAGTTCCTCGCACGGCCCCCTAAATCGTTACAAAAAACAACGTAGAACAATCAAACATGAGCTGTCAAATGTTATATCAAGATGGACACACGATCTTTATCTATTAACCTTGATTTTGCATTTCTAATTGTTGTGTATTGTTGTTAATGAAGATTCAGAGGACCGTGGGAAGATACAAGAATGGATACCTGGATTTTTTTTAAAATGGTCTATTTAGTGAGTGATTAACAAGTTGTTTTTGTTGTGTTGTTGTTTTTGCTGTTGTCTCGCCGAAGTGAATGACTCTGCACAAGCCGAACGTATCCTCGCAGCTTTATCTCAACCGAATATCTGTGTTTTATTTTCACAGTTTTTGGTTGTAGACGATGTTTCACAATGTTGCCATGTTGTGATTGTTTAGGTACATTGACAGCCCAGTGCAGCTACCAACCAGTCAGTCATATTAACTAATTGCTAGCTAGCTTAGTAAATAAACAATAACAAAAAGTAAATTCATAATTAGAGACTACCCACTCAGTAACAAGACTGATTTTCAGTGGGGGACTTTTATTTAAAGCGACTAAACCAACCCTGTAGGCTCCGAACACCGTCGACGAGTGAGCGATAACCAATCAAAGATCGATTCGTCAAATATGAAACACAACACACGAATCTGTGACTGATTGGACAGTGCGACCTGCCTAGGGACTGCTACCTCATTGTGGTGGGCAGGTTGTGCGCTTTGAATCACTGATTCATATGTTTCCAAGGTCCAAATTAGCATGTAAACTGCCCAATTCAAAATGGCTTCAATTTGCTACTCTCGCTACTGAGTGAAAGGTAAGTAAGTAAGTAAGTTTATTTCCAACACAAAATGCATACAGAATATACACATACATAGGCTGTGTCTCAAATGGATGTTTTTCGCTAGTCGACTAGCGTAGCCGACTAACCTAACAATTAGTAACAATTAATTATAACAATTGGAAATTGTTGTTTTAGTTGGCGAGGTAGGCGAAGCAGGCCAAAATAGAGATTTGAGATACGCCCATAGTAATAGTACGTATAGTACACATACACATACATAGTAAATACACATTTTGCCTTGACCCTTAAGGTTGTTAACAAACAAACCTTGTAATTAAGGGTGTTTGGAAGGCGGTGGACATAATTACATGATAATGAGAATATAATAACAAAAAGAATGACAGCTGTGATTATAGTAACATGATTTTAAAGTTCTTTATCTTGCAGGAATTCTTCAATCGAGTAGTAAGCTTTATTGCATAAGATTTGTTTAAGTTTATTTTTGAAGATACTGCTACTATAGAAATGTTCTTTAGACTTGTTGGGAGCAATTGTTATAGAGTTTGGAATTAATATAAAATGAGTTAGGACTGGTGATCTAGCCTACTATGTATAGCTGTTGAATATCATTGATACTGTTGACTAAGGCCATTCCAGCCCGCTATCAAATATACACACTGTATAATCATTATCAGCTGTTGATAGGCCTATAAGAGTCAAATATTGCGTCATATAATATGACCACACCATTGGGTTGGATAAACCCAATGACGCAACGTTTAAGAATAAGGACTAAGGTCAAGACCCGTCTTCAAAGTGTTTTGTGCTTTAGTTTAATCACATGTGTGTGTGGCATGCAAAAATGACTGCAGTGACTTGGGAAACTACCGCGCCTTTGCTAGAGCTTCTACCCCAACAAATTATTTTTAACCAACATTCTAGAATTTGTATTATTGCCCTTTAAATACTGTTATCCACCGAACATGACAACAAACGTATTCTCGCCATACAAATCTGGACGGTTTCACTGAATACCCTTTGCAATGGTATACAGTTGAAAATCAATAAATAAGAGGCACATCTCCGATGACGTTAGCAATATTTGATTAACCCGTGATAAAGAATACATGATTATTTCGAACAAAATTATTGAAGACCGCAAAAATATGTTGCCCGAATTAAGCGCCAGGTATAGAGAGCCATACATCACATATTTCGACCGGTGTTTCAAGAAATACGTCCAAACAAGCATGTCAAGAAGTTTGTCAAATAACGATATTCTTATTTATTTATTTATTTATTTATTTATTTATTTATTTATTTATTTATTTATTTATTTATTTATTTATTTATTTATCTATTTATTTATTTATTTATTTATTTATTTATTTATTTATTTATTTATTTATTTATTTATTTATTTATTTATTTATTTATTTATTTATTTACTTATTTATTTATTTATTTACTTATTTATTTATTTATTTATTTATTTATTTATTTATTTATTTATTTATTTATTTATTTATTTATTTATTTATTTATTTATTTATTTATTTATTTATTTATTTATTTATTTATTTATTTATTTATTTATTTATTTATTAATTTATTTTTATTTTTTTTACTTGCTTACTTACTTACTTACATACCTACTTACTTACTTACTTACTTATTTATTTATTTATTTATTTATTTATTTATTTATTTATTTATTTATTTATTTATTTATTTATTTATTTATTTATTTATTTGGTATTTATTTATTTATTTATTTATTTAATGTCTATCCTATTCAGTTATAAAAACTGATTTACAAAGGAGGACCTTAAATAAAATTAGGCTATGAAAAACAATTAATAATAATGAAATCATAAATAACAAACAAACAAAAACAAAACAAACTACTAAGGGCTGGTCCACACAGATTTTTAAGACATACGATTTAAGGTTTAACGCGTACCGGTAGTCGTAAGGTTGGATCATAGGAAACACGTACTGGCGTTCACACAAAGTTTTAGTTTTAAGACGCTGTTTTCATTGTTGTTTTTAAAACAACGTCTTAAAACCTTATGCATTATGTCTTAAAAATCTGTGTGGACCAGCCTTTAGCTATATTAAATAAAAATCAAGAACAAGAAAAAATAATTGAGAAATGAAATAAAATCAAATGAAGTGAAAATTCAACATATTAAATAATAAAAATATAAGTATGATATAAGTATGTTAATAAGAAAGAACATAAAAAAAAAAATATATAAATAATATACAAAAAAGTGAAAAAAGAAGAAAAAAAAAAGAAGAAAAAAACTGATTTGTTAACGGTCCCAGCTCAAACGAAAATGAGGATTGCAAAAAATCAGAAACTGCAATCTGGGTTTAGATATCTGATGAAACTCAATTTTTTGACATCTAAAACCATTTCTGGACACTTTGCAACGATACGTACTGGTTATAACGATCCATTTCATTTCATTTCATTTCATTTTTATTATTCCGTTGATATGTATTATACATATGGACATCCTCATTACTAAAATTAAGTTCTATAATATAATAATACATTTAAACAGGGTTAATAATACAAATAACTGGTCAACATACCAAACCAAATACCAAACCAAACCACGATCCAAACCCTTAGCTTATCGGTTTACCGGTTAAAACCTTATCGTAAACAGGCCGATACATTTACTCTGACCTAGTGACCTTGAACACGTTATCTTTACCCCCCCCCCTATGTGTCGGAACCGGGGGGGCAGGGGGGTCAGTCGACCCCCCTGAAAAAATGGCCAATATGAATTAAATGCATTTTAGAGTACAGATTGCGCTTATTCCTTCAAGCGATTTCAGAGGCTGGCTGAATGGTAACTTATTACGTATTTTTATTTTTACAAAATGTTGCAAATTCAGCTGGAAAGTTCGCCCCCCCTAGAAAAATAGACTTCCGACGCCCCTGCCCCTATATAAGAAATGTAACTGTTATTATATCATTTGGCACAAATCAACTCGTGAATACATCATATGGCGTGTACGTCAGAGCATTCATGGGAAACCCAAGGTGAAAGGTCAAGGTGCATTTTATAATTTGTTTTTTAATAGATTGTGTATCATCATAGTTTTCAATAGAATGGTCACACGACTATATTGAACGAGTTAAATGTCAATAATGTGTGGTCACTGGGAAAACACTGGGTAAAACCTGGGGTCACTGACGTCATATATAATTAATATAATCTAGTTTAATATATGTAAGAACCATTTTGTTTAAAAATCGTACACCTTGAACCAACCGAGTTGTAGATAAAATAATATAACTGAACAAGTTCAACCCCAGAGTTTCACCCCCTCCCTCTCCCAAACCATTCAAAAATCTTTTTTCCTACGTGGCCAACTTGGTTCAGTTCATTGTTTTCTGCAAGTGGTAAAAATCTTACGTTTCTATCGCCAAACCCCGTATTGTTAGCCTACTATCTTTGCCACTTGTCTATTCTACTATTCATAGTTCCCACGTGACGTCACAGCGGCCATGATTGCGACACAATTGATGAGGACAATCCTAGATCATTGGCAAATACTATTCAAATTTAATAAATAAGCCTTATTTAGAATTTAAAAAGTAAACATAATTAATAAAAAATTAAGAAATTACCACACATACCAATTGTATATCAAAAACAGGGTGGATTTTAAAGAACTAGGAATTTATTAGTTCTACCACAACAGCCTTCAATTATTTCTCCATGGCAACCTTAAAGTTTGATCACAAATGTGGCCGCCACGCGCAAAGATGTTTCGTACGTGCAACCTATGAGAGGGGTGGTTGAGAGTTGTTCACAGGGAAGAGATCTGAATTTTGTGGTAATGTAATCAGGGAGGGACTGGGATAAAAAGGCCCGGGATGCTGGGTTTCGGGGGGGGGGGGGGGGCCGCACGAGGTGGTATGGCGTAGCCGGGGCCTGGGGCGAAGCCCCAGCCGCCGGAGGCGACTACGCCGAAGGCGCAAAATTTTTGTTGGGGTTGCATTGAATTGTATTGCCTAAAACTCTATTTCATGACGCGATTAACAGAGGCCACCCTACCAGTAGAGCTACCGGGGGCGTTATTCAAATGTCAAGAAAACTATATTCGAGGTTGGCCTCGGCCATTAGACTAGTGTTACTGACAAGTACTAAATATTGTCACTCGCAAGTCGCAAAATGCTGGCGTGCGAGTGGATTTGACAAGGTTTCCCGGTCGACGGGGGTCAGTGGATGAGTCTCAAGTTTGTGTGAGATAAGTTGGTTTTTAGGAATGTACGCAGAAGTATTTACATCATAGGAGCTTTCTGGTGGCAGCCCGGGGGCCCGGACTGCCAAAGGGCCCGGATTTGCCTATAGGGGCCCGGGATGCGATCGCATGCCGGCCAGTCCGCGCCTGAATGTAATTATCTCAAATAGTTCGCAAACGTTTTTCACTAATTCGAAAATTAAATACAGAATGTAATGTACTAATGTATGTGCTGGGGTGTCGTGATGTTATAGTTGTTAGGACTTAGGAAATTAGGAAATTCAATATTATTACCTTATTTATTTCCTATTTGCTACGACCCTCTCCATAGAACAGTGAAGTACAGTCGCGTCAAGTGCCAGATTGTCAATGGCCCAACAATATGTGTAATTTATTTTATTTAGTAGGAAAACGCTCTGTTTGCCGCTCGTCCATATCTACGAACGTTCTACCGAAAAGATCTCAAAGCTAATAAAAACAACTATTAAAAAACAATTCAAGAATGCACATTGCAAAAATTTTTCTAATTTCCATAGCTATTATAATTCCCGATATTGTTGAATGCAGTGCAATGTGCGTTGCTAAGAAATTTCGTTGTCATTCTGTCTAGTGTTTTCGCCGCGGTCCACCACCGTTAAGCCGCATTCACATAAATGACTATTGATTACTGACTATTGACTATTGACTAGTGATTATTGACTACCCAAAGAAAGATATGAACACTACACAACAAAGTTCTTTGACACGTATGATCTGCCACCTAGAACAAATGAATCAAACTGATTGACAAACAACGAGCTGTCAAAATAATTAAATTGCAACATTATGAAGAAAACAAGGTATGGCGATAGTAACTGTTCACCAGTTAAAACGTTTAATGATGGGCTTAACCAAGTTGTGAAGGTTTTGTATGTTTCTTGTTTGTTTTGAAGATTTGTTTTCAAAATAAGAATATTTTATTGTATGACAGCTTCATAAAAATAATAAATAAATAATATTCGCCGGAAATAGTCAAAAACAAATATACACTTGACAGTAATTGAATAGTGGTATTGACTTCCGTTGCTCCACATTCATTGGCTGAACGCGAACGTTGTGATTGGTTGTAACTATGACTTCCAGATATCTTCAATTCGTTAGTCAATAGTCAATAGTCATAAGTCAAAAGTAAAGTTGTGTGAACGTCAGCACGTATCGCCTATGGTTCAATTCGCTTAGTCACTAATCAATAGTCAATAGTCAATAGTCAATAGTCACTAGTCATTTATGTGAACGCGGCTTTACTAACAGTTATTGACAGCAATAGAAATGTAATGTCTACCTCTAATACGTATCCGATCACGTTTAAATTAGTATATTCGTGACCGGACGGAAATTTACTACAACATAGCCACCTCACATTTTGCTGTTTCTGTGTTTCAGAAAAATATTTTCGAGTAACTTTTGTGTATCTTTGCCAATATTTATCAGATCGCCATAAAATGAACATATTCGTGACCAAAATATGGTTACCTCACATTTTGCCGCCATTTTGTTTCAGAAAAATATTTTGCAGTAACTATGGTGTAACTTTGTAACGTTTCAAACGATTTTGCCTCAAAACTATACACCTTCAATCCACATCGAGGCTTGTGGTTGATGTTGATCGGACTTTCCGTTCGACCGCTATCGACAGACAAAAAAAAAAACAAAAAACAGAACGAAGTGCCATAAGAGTCCAGTGGAGACGCAGACGCTCGAAGTCTTCCGAGGCTACTGCAGAAATCTATGTATGGGTTGGAGCGAGTGTATTCGATTTCGAGACGACGTGTAGTGTAACTTGCGATATGCAGGCGCAAGGAAAGAGTATAATGGCAGGACCCAGAATTATATTTGAAAGTTGCGAGTGGAAGGGGTCACGAATATAAATAGACAATTTTCACAACAGTTTTGTTATAGGATAAGTATATGGTGCCGTTGTCAAATCATTTTGCAATGCTATTTGCTGTAGTTAATTATATTGCAACACGCAACATTCGCAACTTTTCCCGCAGAATCCCATCTAACGTATCTAGCTAGCATAGTAGCATATTATTTATTTCAAGAGAAAAGACTGTGTACATTTTGTATAAGTAACAAATACAGGTTATTGGGCATATGAGACATCACATGAGTGATTGAACAGTCACCACTGCTCGACAAATGGTTTATTTTTTTATAATTTATATTTATTACCTGCAACTGCAAATAAACCAAAATGAAACCCTGTTTTCAGTTTTGGCAAAGTACGCAGGCATTCAGAACCCACTTGAACAAACAATAAACGGTGTTGAAAATCCAAAAGAGGATCCAAATCCAAGGTATACTTGAGTCTTAAGTCGAATGCCCGCATGACATCTTTCTAAAACGAAGATATTAGTTGAGTGTGGATCTAATGTGTCTCTAATTCGGAAGGTCGCCGGTTCGATACCGGCCACTTGCAGTCCTGACTGAGGTTTTGTCCGAGGTTTCCCTCAGTCACGAGGCGAATGCTGGGATTGAGTTCTACTTTTAGCCCTCGGACAATCCTTCCTAACTATACCTTCAGGCGCGGACTGGCTAGGGATGCGATCGCATCCCGGGCCCCTGGGCAAATCCGGGCCCTTTGGCAGTCTGGGCCTCGGGCTGCCACCAGATAGTTCATAGTTCCTATGATGTACATACTTCTCTGTATATTACCAAAAAAAAATCTCAACCCCACTCTATAGGTTTAATTTTGAAATTATAATTGAATTTATTGTAATATTTATTGTGAATATTCAATGTAATTAATTGAGTATAATTGAAATTATTTTGCTACTCTTAGGATGGAATCTCTCAATCGCGCTCCCATAAAATTCAATGCAACCCCAAAAAATGTTTTACGACTTCTGCGTATTTTCCTCCGACGGCTGGGGCTTCGCCCCAGACCCCAGCTGCGCCACGCCACCTCGTGCAACCCCCCCCCCCCCCCCGAAACCCAGCATCCCGGGCCTTTTTATCCCAGTCCGCCCCTGATACTTAGTTACATCTGGTGAGAGGGACACTGTGCACCCTATAGCGGCCGGGTTTCTACGAAAAATTTAATCTTTGTAAGCATGTTATGTCGGTGCAATGTTGCTTGCCACGCCCTGTCGACGGAATAATGTTACTGTCGGGAAGTGAGTCAGCGCCAGCTAATTAATGCTGCGGCCGGCGTATGTTATCTGTTGCTGTCGAGGCACAGATAAGTGATAACATCCTCAATGGAGTTATGCGAGTGCTCTCTCTCATACGTGGGAAATCCCACTCAACCCGCCACAACGAAGCACTGTTGCAATTTACAGCGTTGTCGTTCATTGCCACCAGTGGCGTAACTAAGGGGGGGGGGGGGTTAGGGGGGTTAAACCCCCCCCCCCGAAACTATATCGAGAATGATTTTACTAAAAACTACATTTACTTAATACTATATTATAAGATCCTTAAACCACTTCAGTGTATAACAATCGCAACAAATAACATTTTCATTATATTTATCCTGGCCACTTCACTTAGATAAGATACATAATTTCTTTCAATAATTCAATTATATTATTGATGTGTTCATCTACAACTAATATACCTTTCGCTCGAACCAGTAAAAGTGAGGGTACCTATTAATAAAAATGCATTAATCTAATATTACAATATCACGGTCTGTGAATTAAAATTTAAATGTATGTGACTTGTGACCACAATGTTTCACTTCATGTTGAGATTATATTGAACAACCATAAAACATTAAAAACACAATTTTTATGCAATTCTTATTTAGAGCTATAATTAATACCTACTGTAACACTGTAACTTCAATATAATACAAACAAACGAGTAGTGGTTCGAGTAGTATTCTTTGAGTCTAAAAGACACGAAATAATTATAGAAGTGAAAAAAATTGAATGAATTAATGACGAATAGGCCTCCGGTGGCTGGGACTTTGCCCCAGACCCCTTTCAGTCCCCTCATCTCACTTTTCCCTAATTAACCCCCCCCCCCGAATTAATTCCTAGTTTTGCCACTGATTGCCACAGATAAAAATACTTTTCCCACCAATTACAAACCAGTACTACAAATACGTAATTTCAATGAGACCGAGTGAGTACCGGCCAAACCAGCACGTCTGGTCAATATTATGATGTTATTACTTATTATTATTTATAATGTAAAAAATAGACCCCGCTGGTGCTGGGAATCGAACGGAGGTCTCCCACACGCGGGCCAGGAACTACGGCCGTTAGGCGCCCGGGTTCGCTAATGTCTGTTCGCTTCCCGTCTGGACGTAATAAAGTGTGATATGATGGTAAATTGATAATAAACACAATATTTCATCATATACTTTTTATTTATATTCCCTTTATATAAAAGTAGACACAAGCCACAGCGTCCGCAGAATATTTGCTAGCTAGAGGTAGGGGGGGGGGGGGGGGGTAACTAAATCGACATAATATATTATATTTCAATATTTCACAGTACTATGGAGTCTGGGTACAAACACTGAGTCAGCCGGATAATGTGTTCGATCTTGAACAAAAAAAACTTGGCAAGATCCCAGGCAGGGTTGCCAGATTGGGCGGTTTACCGCCGATTGGGCTACTCGACTCAAACTATTGGCGGGTAAAATTATCATTTCGCTCTTTGGCGCCAATTGGGCTCTATTCCTACTTTTACTGGCGGTTTTTGGGCCGGTAAAACCAAAGATTAGTAAAACTGTCAATCGCCTCACAGTATTCTTAATAATAGTCATATTAATATTCATGCAATATGTGTGAATCATTGATTGGATAACCTGGTGGCTATTTAATTAATGTACATACCTATGATTTTAGATGTGTATTACATAATCTATTTTTTACAATCTATTCATTGTGTCACTGTCACACATTCCATTTGCCATTTTAATTATAAGTATTATAAATAGAAATTTATTGTGCTTTATGATACGTCTTTAGAACTTTATTTTGTCTGTTGTTTGTGTGCAATGTAATTTAATAGCTTCCAAATGCTAAATTAATACTTATCGCACTGTTTCTTTGTGCCTACGGTATTGTTATGATATTTACGTGATAAATGGTTTCAAATTTAATTTGTTTACTTTTATTTTTTAATAATTAAGGTGTGTATTACATAATCTTTTTCTTTAAATCTGCCACAACTCACATTCCATTTGTCTTTTTAATTACATTTCTTGTGCTATAAAGATACGTCTTTACAACTTTATTTTTTCATTGGGCGTTTTCGAAACGAGCCACTGGCGCGCTCTTCTACTGAATGAACATCTGGCAACCCTGTTACCAATGAGCTGACTGAGACGGTGACGCAAAGACTCGGTGACGGCCGCTCACTTGTCATATTTCCTTCCTGACTGGCAGTTGCGTCTATAGAGCGTCTGTGGTTGGTTATCACACGTGTTTTTTTTAGGTTATGTCCGCGTGATTTGCGTTTATGTCGATATTTAAATAGTTACGTCTAGTATAAGCTTCCGTGCTACATACCTCGAGACAACTTGAAGTAGGCCTATACTCTTTAAGATGAAGTGCCTACTTGCTATGGCTTTCGTATTTATCGGTAAGTACGCGCGTAAGTTTAGGTATTTATTTATTGAAGTAAGCCTCTTTTACATTCTTTAAATTACATTAAGAAATGTACAGAATTTTTGAGTTGTCAAATATTAAACCTATTAACTAACTTTTATGTTTTGTATAATAGAGCCACAATGTAAGAATACAATGCCAAACTAACATAAAATAGGCCTACGCACAGAAAAACATTACTCAAGTACCTTGGCCATGAGGTTGATCCTTCCATTCTTGGAATTGAGTCACAGTGCAAAGGCCAATCTGGAAGTTATTGTAGCTTACACATAGGCTTGCGCAGGAGGGGGCAAGAGGGGGCAGTTGCCCCCTCATTAGGATATTTTTTATGCAGAATGAGAAATCATATTTATAAATATGATTTTCCAATCTAGTGCCTCATTCTGCATAAAAAATATCCTAATGAGGGGGCAACTGCCCCCTCTTCATTAGGATATTTTTTTTTTTCATTAGGATATTTTTTATGCAGAATGAGGCACTAGATTGGAAAATCATATTTATAAATATGATTTTCCAATCTAGTGCCTCATTCTGCATAAAAAATATCCTAATGAGGGGGCAACTGCCCCCTCTTGCCCCCTCCTGCGCAAGCCTATGTGTAAGCTACAATAACTTCCAGATTGGCCTTTGCACTGTGACTCAATTCCAAGAATGGAAGGATCAACCTCATGGCCAAGGTACTTGAGTAATGTTTACTATAGTAGCGTTTTGCTCACAAGTCACAATACAGTAAGTCAGTAACATTTCTATAAATATATTCCTCAAATTTTCACTGTTTTTCCAACTGCCTTGCCCGTTTGGCATGGGGAAGAATAGGTCCAGGGATAGTGCCTGTCGTAAGGGGCGACACAAATGATGACGTATGACAATGGTTATAATCTTATCTGAAGTCCTAGATTGGATTGACGTTCGAATGAGCTGACCGGCCTCAACATCACCTGTTGCCCTACCACCAAGATCTTGGCTTTGCGCCTCTTTGTAACAATGACATCACTGATTAAATTAAACCATTCGGCAGACAACCTGTACTCCTAATACGCTTAAAAACACATTAAAAAGCGCAAGTTTTAAAAAGATCGCCTGCGGCGCTTTTTTGTAGGGGGTATACCCCCCCCCCACCAACCATTGGCGCCGCCGGGAAGTACTTTGGCCGGGAATTTATTGTGCCCCCCCATTAATCAACCTCTGCGCACGCCTATGAGCTTACATATATGTTTAAACTGGTTCATTTTAAAATAATGACAATTTTTGCTTTCACTTTTAGAGCGGTTTATATGCACAGATTGCAAATTTACTGGCCTGCAACAATCTGTGGCCCAAGTTGCACCCTGGTAGCCTATCGCCTTTTGCAATTGCCACAGTGTTGTTAAAGCTACTTTTTAAAAGTAGCACTGTTATAGCTACTCTACAGCTACTTGATCTTTGAAAGTAACATAGCTACTCTTCAGCTAGGCCTACTGTATTTTGTCAAGTAGCTCACTACTTGTACAGACACTCAAAAAAGTAGTGACGCTACTTTACAGCTACTTTCATTTTTAATAAAGGCCCAAGAGTACGTACTATTTATTGAAACGGCGGTACGGTCCGGAAGTGAGTCATACTCATATGATATCACAGCTCACGCACGGGGTGAAACAGGAAACTCAGTGGTGGGGATGTGGTTTTGGGACTAAAGCCAATGTCAGTCGTCATCCGAACCTGTGACGGGGGGAATTGTGGCGGGCGAAACAAACTTGTGCTTATTTATTGCAAAAATAGAGTAGCGTGTCTTTTCATTACAAATACTAGCTTGCTACTCGCTACTTAACTGCATTTTCAAATGTAGCGCGCTACCAGCAGTTCGCTACCAAAAATGTAACATGATACATTTATCGCGCTTATAACAACAGTGATTGCCATTAGTAAATGAAAAGAGGGGGGGGGGGGGGGGACGCACAGAGGGAGTGTAGTCTAGGGTATATTTTAATGTATGATTTGCTTAGTCATGGACTACGTTTACCAAGCGGGCTGAGTCCGCATGAGCTGGACTGAGTCCGCACTTAATTTGTCTGATAAACACGTCAGCTCGAACTTATTCCAGTTTGGCAACGACACCGCACTGGCTGGCCCGAGCTTAAAGGGTTAGTCAGGTGAAAAACTAAAAAAACCATCATATTTTGTATGTCCACCCTCTAATATGGAAAACATGACTAAACGATACCATACTTTAAAAGCAGGCGGTTAAAAAATTAAAAAAATGCGTTTTTTTGGCTTGTTGCTACCAAGTAGCACCGAGCAACTTTTCTTTAGGTAATTACCATACTAAAAAAATGTTGCCTCGAGATAGTAAAACCACCGCTAAAATAGGGGGCTTTTCAAAAATCGATGAGGAGTTTTAATGTGCATCGTTTCTCTACTGATAACATGCTTCTTAGTACGCACGTGTACTTCTACAAAATGCCCTGCAATTAATTTTCTTGTGACTTGATGTGTAGAAAAGTTGCAATCTGTTTTGAGCGGCACTGTCCGCAGTCGATACAGCTGTACTATGCTTTAGAAGAAAAATGCAGCAGAGCTGGCGAAGTGAATCTTATGGAATAGCTAAATGTTCACTATTTTTATTCTTGCATTGAAGCAACCTATATCAATTTTATTTTACACATAACTGAATTTCTTGCACTTATGACTCATTGTTGGTGATTTTTTTAGTTTTTCACCTGACTATCCCTTTAAAATTGGCTGCCTCTATTTGCACCTAAGTTGGGTGAGCCCATGTCAACATTTAAAATGCTATTTTCACCCAAGTTGTTCATTTACCAGGTATTGCACGATATTACAGCTTATTAATAGTACATCACAATATTTAGATAGGAACTTATACCAATGCTTATACCATATGTTGCTTACATTCAATAAATTAATAAAGATAATAAAGGGTAAATAATAAGGTAAAACAGTACAGTAAGTAATTTGGTACTGATAAACAGTATCAGGGCCTTATTGGTAAGGACATTTTTTGAGCATACTTTTAAATTTTGATATGTGGTCGGGTATGTACATGTTTTCACCCCAATATCCACATGCATCACCCACAGCCACTTTAACACCACCATCAAAATCATATCATTTCATATTTTCCGCCAAAACCTAACTTACCCTGCTCACTCAGACCTTTCTCACTATGTATTTGGAATTTTGATAGCTATAGTATTTGCCCATGTTCCAGTTTTTAAAAAAACTTTATGGGCTTTGCTGTTTGCTATTTATGTAATAGTTATATCTATGTACAACAACAACAACATGCAAATAAAAAGATTGGTGAACTGAACTGGTAGAATAGCTACAATGACGTGTTATGTTTTATGACTTTCACGGCATAAATGCGGTTATTGTATGATTTAACAATATCACGATTCAGATCTAGTCTGTATCTACGCTATGCAACTTTCTATACACAGATAAGTTTAATAGTTTATGAATTAGAGCTTACTGAGAAGAGCACGGTTGAATGAAATTATGCGGAAATCTATTGCAAAATCAACTTGAAGGTTTTAATTTCATCATCATCATCATCTATCTGTTGCCACGTCCAACTCTGCGTTGGGTCGGCATTGAAGATAAGCCTCTCCATCATTATTAGCTTCTAAACAGATTTAAATAATATTTCGTGCTATAATTAGCAACATATCGAGAAATAATATACACCTACACAATTTCTAAGGTTGTAGGTAACTTGAACCGCCATCTTGAAAAAAGAATCCTATATTTATTGTAAAGTTTTTTTTGTAAGAGTAATATCATATGCAAATGATTTATTTGCTTTGCAATACATTGAAAAAAATTGCTCATCTGTCAACGTGGAGCGTTTTCCTGGTTTATGATGATTAAGACATTGAATTTTTTTTTTTTTATCCAAAATAGACCTAGTTTGTTAAATGTTGCAAAATAAATTTGGCCCATAATGCAAAAGTATTTAAATGTCCCCCACCGAAAATCAATTGTAACCGAGTGGGTCGACGATAAATAAATACAAATTTATTTATTTTTCTTTCTTTGCGTCTGTCGTGTTGCAGCCACCGTGCTCGGGGAACAAGACTACGCGAAGTTCCTCAGGGAACAAGACTACGCGGAGATGCTCAGGGAACAAGACGCGGACGCGGAGTTCTTTGGAAAACAAGAGTACATCTTCCCCAACACACCGGACATCGACACGTCCCAGTACATCACGTCGCAGACCTCGACACTCGAGGATGTAGAGAGACTCTTCCACGAGAAGTGTCTCAAGAACAGTAACGAGGAGGCTTATCAGCGGGCCAAGGTGCGTGGAGAGCACTATCCGACGTTTTGAGGACGATTTCATTTCTTTCTTTTTTTTCGTTTGTTTTTTGTTTGTTTGTAAATTCTGCTTAAGGCTGGTCCACACAGATGTTTTAAGCATAAGATATAAGGTTTTAAGACGTTGTTTTAAAAACAAGAATGAAAACAATGTCTTAAAACTAAAACTTTGTGTGAACGCCAGTACGTGTTTCCTATGATCCAACTTTACGACTACGCGTTAAACCTTAAATCTTATGCTTAAAAAATCTGTGTGGACCATCCTTTAGCAGCTACACTCTGCTATTATTTCTCTTTTCTCCAGGCATTCATTTTTAAACTTGCAATCAAAGTGGGTACTTTGTAGAAACCCACTTTTTCACTTCACTTTTAAATTTTGACTTTGTTACACTGCTACGTTTTAATTCCATAGGTAAGGCATTAAACTTTTTTAGACCATTCACAAACAGTGATTTTTGTGCACAGGATTTGTTTTGCAGAGGCATGTAGAAGTCTTGGGCAGCTCTTGTTTGGTGTAGGTGGATATCACAGTTAAGTTTGTAGAACTTGCTGAAGTATGAGAACTCTTTATTGTGCAGCACTTCATATATGACGCATAGTACATAGTAATTTATTTGCTGTTCCACCGCTGAGCCAATTTAGATTACCCAGCATGTCTACTCCTTGTGTTAGCTTGCCACACTGTAGAACAGCTCTCATACCTCGGTTCTGCATTTTCTGTAAGATTTCCAGATCACATTTGCTTGATTCTAAATTTAGGGATTGGCCTTGGACTAAATTACAATATCGATGGAAGTCCGGAGAAAAACTTACACTTGGCCGTCTCGTTCAAATTACACGAACTGTTTTGTTTGCCGGTTACTCGTGTACATAATCATCTCCGTCATGCATGCTGCATATCTATGTGACTCTCTCCCATCACGATATTAATATTATTTAAGGGAAGAGTTTTTTTTTTTTAATTTTGTAGGTCTACATTGTGAGTTAAATGTTTGAATGACATTTTTTAGATTAGCATATTGATTTTTTATGTCTACTGTTATGAAAATCAACGTTTTGCGTAAGCTGCGATGTGTTTGAAGAATGAGTGTTTGAATGAGGGGGTGAAAACCGAGTAGCGATTGTTGTACTGGTAGCTCCAAATGTTATAAAATGCATTTTTATTTTGTTGATTTTAGAAATCAATTCCCCCCCGGTCATTAGGCCTACCTACTAATGTTGTTCCAGTCTCCTCCTTGCTGTTGCGCATCCTTCTTCTCTCTCTCGTCTTGGTCTGCCTCTTCCTCTCCTACCTTGACGCTCCGATTCCGTCTTTCTCGGTTATCTTGTTCTATCCGTCCTTTTCACACGTCCAAACCACTTAATAACGTCCTCTTCATCCCATTTTGCTCCATTAAACTTCTTACTCCACTTGTTAGTCACCCTAGGTCTAATATTCACATGCTGGTCAAATTCTGACACTTCATTTCCAGTACTTGCACTTGGTCTTTCGTGTGGCTTCGCCATATTCCCTTTTATTTGTTTTCAATTCAGCCTTTGTTGAGTTTCAAATGTGCAGCCCACCAAGAGTTGAAAATAGTAAAATATTCACAAATAAATATTTATTTATGAATACGAATACACCCTAATGAATGTATAAGAATAATGAATAAAAAATGTAAATAATGAATTAAGGCTGTGTGTCCATACCTAGCCGACGGAACTTCCGATGTCGGTCTGTCCCAAAATGTCCCAAATGTAAATCACAATATGTCTTGCTGTAGAGAATTTAGTGCTCTTTCTTGTGAATGGTTCTTTTCTTTGTGCCAATCAGTGTTTCCGTTTTTCAGATGTTCATACGTAATTATCTTTTGTAATGTGATGTTGCTGGACACCTTTCAGGCCTAATTATAAGAACATTTGCAAAACGGAAATCTTTATTGGAATAAAAAATCGTTCATAAGAAAGAGCATTAAATTATCTATAATGACGTATTTTGATTTTCTTTTGGAACAATTTAAAACCATTTTTTAGGCATTTTTAATGGGCCGTTTACATTTAAATGACTAGTGATTATTGACTAACCCCCGTGTCTAAGCCACAGACTTCTTTCATTGGTTGGGAGGGAGAATACTGTGCTCTGCTTGGCTGTGACTAAGGTTTCTCTTGACTTGACTAAGGAATTGAAATATGTTCAATTTCTTAGTCAAGTCAAGACAAACCTTAGTCACAGCCAATCAGAGCACAGTATTCTCACTCATAGCCAATGAAAGAAGCCTGTGGCTTAGTCAAGTGGGCTAGTCACTAATCACTAGTCATTTATGTAAACAGCCCATTACAGACCAAGTTCGGGTGTTCCTGAAGCTAAGTAGACGTACAGCCTTGAATTAAAGTAATAGTAATACCTATCTATATGGCATGGGTAATAGTTGCAGTAAGTTAAGGCTGGTCCACACAGATTTTTAAGACATAATGCATAAGGTTTTAAGACATTGTTTTAAAAACAATGAAAACAACGTCTTAAAACTAAAACTTTGTGTGAACGCCAGTACGTGTTTCCTATGATCCAACTTTACGACTACGCGTTAAACCCTAAATTGTATGTCTTAAAAATCTGTGTGGACCAGTCTTTAGGCTGATATTTATGTCAGTCCTCGGTGTGTTTCGTGTACTGACGTGTGTCCTGTTGTTCTCCGCCTATAGGACGCGCAAGAGAAGATGGGAGAGTGCATCATGTCTCTAGTCAACGTCACCGAATTCCAGGAGGAGTTGGAGAGAGTGAAAGACACCAACAATATCGAGAAAGTCTTCTTGAAGAAGTATTGCAGGTAAACGACGCGACTCCCGGCTATATGTAGGTCTTGTTAAGGCCGATTCACAATTGAAATAAGAGTTGAAATAGTGAAATAGCAATAAGGTCTAAGCGAATTGGAACATGCAATAACAATGCTGTGGCTCACAACTGTCACAGTAGATTGAAATAGTCATAAGAAATTAATCGATTCCATTTCTTATTTGAACTTCCTTATATCGAACCAATCAGAACGCAGAAGAGCCAGAAGAGAAGGCCTACTACGGAGATCAAAACAAAAACAGTGGTGCCGGATGTGCTGTTGTTGATGTCGTCAATGAAAGTAAATGCATATTAAAACACTGGCTTGACTACTGAAATAAGGTACTAGGAGACTGTTGTGAACCAAAAGCAATTTTTATTTCACTATTTCACGGATTCTTATTGCAACTCTTATTTCAATTGTGGATCGGCCTTTACAAGCTAGTTCAATAATCACACACATGCTGCGCTGGCGTCTAGCCGTTGCGGTGCATACATTGAAAGCTGGCGTGGGAATGTTTACGTGTGATCGAGGTGACGGCGTATTTTAAATAATGTCCCTACACCAACTCGTGACTGAGGCGTATGTTTATAATATTTGTCTAGGCCTAGGCCTAGCTACTTTGTCGCAGGAATGAATTGGATGTGGTTAGGGGCTTGGAAGTCTTGAAACATTAGCAGCCGTCATCTGTCAGATTGCAATGTTTGTTGCACCGGCTGTGTATCACAGTACTGGTATGCCTTTTACATTTCCCCGATTAAATGTATACATATATACAGATACATTGAACATTTAAATTTATAGCATACATTTGGAAAAGTGGAAGAATTACCCAAATGAGCCCTTCTAAGGGCATTTGTAGATTAATATTTTGGAACGCGGGAGGAATATCCCAAGATAAATTAGCTGAACTATCAAGAATTATCAGTCTCAAGGACGCCGACGCATTCGCAATAGTTGAAGCAGGTACTTTCTCAGATAACGACAACCTGGAGAAGGCACAAGTCACAAGTCACGGGTTATAACATATACAACCTTCCCAGAGCTAGACAAGTCGCCTCAGGCATGATTGTAGGAGTGAAAAAAGAACTCACAGCAAAATTTAAAATACTGAACGAAATGAAAGAAGATGATAAAATTGAACTAGCTCAACTTGAAATATGGAAAAATCAGACAAGGACCAGATACATCATAGCATACAACCCACCACTCAACGAAACTCAAGTACTAGATCTCATCGAGCTGGACAGTAATACAATAGTGGTAGGGGACTTCAACGCACCAAACAAGCAATGGAACTACAAAGAAACAAGTAGAGTAGGATCTATAGTGGAAGACTACATCGATAGCAGACCCTTAATGCTACTGGATGGGACCCCTATGCCGTACACATTCCTCTCGTACAGAGGCCATCAATCAAGACCGGATCTAGTCTTCTGCCATTCAAACATTTATAAAGATGTAATACAAGAAAACCTGGAATCTCCCTCTGGAGCAGGCCACAAGATTGTCCTTATTACCAGGGAAAAGGTTAAAGCAGAAGACGCAGAACCAAGAGCGAGTTGGAACTTCAAAAAAGCAAACTGGGATGGATACAGAAGCTTCACTGAAGATAAGTTCAACGGACGAGTAAGAAGGGAGCAAGCAGACCAAGAGAACCATGAAATTAATGCTATAATACAGGAAGCAGCAAGTAAACACATCCCTAGAGGAAAGGTGAAGAAATATAAGCCCTTCTGGAATGGAAACCTACAGCAACTGAAGGAAGAAAGAGATCATGCAAGGAAAACCGCAGAGAGGACAGGATGCATGACGGATATGATCAAACTAAGGAAGGCACAGGCCGTACTCAAAAAGCAGATAATTGAAAGCAAGAGGAAAGCATTCGATGAGTTTGCCGAGGGAATAGACTACAGAAAAGATGGGAGTAAGGCACACAACTATTTCTCTCGATTGTGCAACAAGGACATCAAACAGGAGAGAAACGAACCCATTGAATACAAAAACAGATTGCTGACCGACGATAAGGATAAAGCAGAAGCCTTCTGTGAACACCTATCCAAACAGAGTAACTGTAAGAACCAGAAGCATGTCAAAGTAGAAAAACAGAAACACAAGGACGACAACCTAGACCCATATAATGGCGCATTTAGGCCGGATGAACTTGACCAAGCACTAAATAAGCTGCAATGTAAAAAGTCACCTGGAGTAGACCTGATATACCCAGAATTCCTCAAGAATCTTGGCATCGAGGGCAGAAGTACCATCCTCAACCTGTGTAACATGACATGGGAAGATAATATTCCGGACTGCTGGAGAAAAGCAGAAGTCATCCCCATACTGAAAAAGGACAAAGATGGTAGCAAGGTTGATAGCTACAGACCAATATCTCTCACCTGTATGGCAGCTAAAGTCATGGAGCATATGGTAAACTTTAGATTAAAGAGCTATCTCGAATCTAACAAACTCCTAACACCACATCAGGCCGGCTTTCGGAACAACCGAAGTACAGTTGATCAGATTGCGTATCTTATGCAAGATGCTAAGGAAGGGTTCCACAAACAACTATCAACTATAGCAGTTATGGTAGACTTTAAAGCAGCATTTGACAAAGTATGGAGAGGCAGACAATGAGCAGGACAGAGAAGGAGGCAGCCTTGTATTGGATGGCAAGAAAGAAGAATGGTTGAAGAGGCCAACTCTGCACAGGACAAAAAAAAAAAAAAAAAAAAAAAATACCAGCAAATATATACAGATGGACCAAAAACTTCTTAAGCCAACGATTTATTCGAGTCAGATACAATAACAGAAGATCAAAATACAGACAGATAAGAGGAGGGGTGCCACAAGGAGCAGTGCTGAGCCCAATTCTCTTTAATATTCTTATAAATGACCTGGCAGAATACGTCCAAAGCAGATGTGAAGTAAAGGTGAAAATCTTTGCCGACGACGTGGTGATGTGGTACAGTGGAAGAGACACAGAGGCAATGGAAGAGGAGATGAACAACGCATTGAAGGCACTGGAAGAGTGGTCAACATTGAACGGAATGGTAGTCAACGAGAAGAAGACAATGTACGACTATTATACCAACGGTCGAACTGTCCCCAATTTCCAACTGAAGTATGCAGGATCACTACTAAATAAGGAAGATAACCCTGCTTCCTTGGGGATGACAATGGACCAAAAAATGAAAGGATCGCAACAAATAGAAAAGATGTGTGCAGCAGGTAAGAGAAGGCTGAGCTTGCTGAAGAGAGTGGCAGGAGTGCAATGGGGAGCAAATGAGGAGACATTGGCAACCACATACAAAACATATGTACGACCCCTCCTCGAGTATGGAGGTGCCCTACTCGTCACGGCTCCTAATGCAAGCAGGGATGCATTGGACAGGGTGCAAAATCAGGCCCTACGAATAATCACAGGAGGTGTCAAAACTACCCCAATTGCTGCAATGGAAGCAAAAACAAAAGTGCCTTCTCTGGATGCGAGGAGATGCATGGCGGCAGTTCATCTACACGGAAAATTAATAAGACTGGACGAACATGAATGGGACAGAGAACCGCTCGAAAAACTGAAGACTCATAAAACCTTTATCACTGTAGTGGACGAGATAAAGACTGATCTTGTCGGGAACTTGTTTAATACTACAACGAGAGAGAAGATTCCCCTACCTAACATAGTAGTATCTGCACTTGATGTACCACATGAGTTGACAGTGGACGGCACGAAGAAGTCAACGTGTACGAGTGAAGAATGGAAGATTTTGTCAATGAGACATGTCCACAGACACTACCCAGAAAATGAGTGGCTACACATTTACACAGACGGCTCAGCAACACCAGGTGCAGGTCTGGCAGGGGCAGGAGTATACTGTAGGGAGTTTGAAGAAGCCCACCCTGCGGGTATGAATGGTAGCAGCTATAATGGAGAGATGACAGCAATCCAGAAAGCACTACTCAAGGCAAAGGGTTGTACCAAGGACAAAATCGTGATCCTAACTGATTCTAAGGCTGCAGTACAAGCATTAGCCAGCAAGGAGGATGTGGATGAAGACATCAGACAGTGCAAGCTAACGATCCTAAGGCTGAACAACATAGGCAAAATGGTAAAGCTACAGTGGATACCTGCACACTGCAATATACATGGCAATGAGAAGGCCGACTACCTGGCCAAACGTGGGAGCAAGATGCCGCAACCAGCAATACCAATAACCTACAGAGCCGTTAAATCCCATGTGAATGCAGCGATGTCCAGCAAAGTGAAGCAGCAGTGGGTGGAGAAAGGACAAAACAAGACGTGGAAACAATACACAACAACCACAAGACAAACCCCCCACAAATTCAGCAGAAGAATAGAAACCGCGCAATTCAGGCTTAACACACAACATGACCTATTGGGGAAGCACCTGCACCGGATGGGAATATTTGAGACTAGTATCTGCAAGCTATGTGGAGTGGAGGAACAGGACAGGAATCACCTCTTCAGATGTAGTAAACTTAAAACAGAACGTGACGCATTGCCTAACGGCATGAAGAGAGAAGAAAAGGAGGCCTGTCTCTACTGGTTGACCAGATCTTACATGATGGCCTGATTAAGCCAAATGTGGGCATATGATAAAAAAAAAAAAAAACCCAAATGAGCAGTTTAATTCTTATGTGTAAATGTAATGTACATTAATTTTAAAATGTGACATTGTGTCTACCGGATGTAAAGGTGACTTTGGAGCTGTCATAGCAACGAAGCGCTTATTATTATTGTGTAGATGTCTCCCACTGAAAATCAGTTCTTCTAACTGAGTGGGTCGACCACATCAATACAAATTTATTTTATGTTGTCCAAAAAATATTATATCCCTAAACTCTTTCTTTCTTTCTTTCTTTCTTTCTTTCTTTCTTTCTTTCTTTCTTTCTTTCTTTCTTTCTATCTTTCTTTCTTTCTTTCTTTCTTTCTTTCTTTCTTTCTTTCTTTCTTTCTTTCTATCTTTCTTTCTTTCTTTCTTTCTTTCTTCTAAGTTTTATTTTAGGCCCATATCTGTGTTTCTAATCAGGTGTCTGTGTCTGTTGTTTTGCGCAGGTTGTGGCAGCCGTTCCGTCAGTGTAATGAGGACTCCACTACCTCCATAGAGCCGTGTTTGGACGCCGACGAGCGAGAGACCTACAACTTAATTCTGAAGGTCGAGGACGAGCTGGCAGAGTTCGTCTGCTTCAAGGACGGCGACCGAATCGCGCGTACGTAGCGCACGTTATTTTCTTATCCATACGGTCGTTATTGTTTAGTTGGTCGACATTTGGAGCTGGGCTAAATACTCTAATTAAATTTAATTCAATTTAATAATTCATACATTATAGTTGTATTTAATTTATTTTATAATAAATAATTAATTAACTTAAATTTAATTTAATTTAAAAAAATAGAAAGATAAAATAAATTAACACTTTGAAGATTTAATTTAATTTACTGTTAAATGATTAATTAATTTTTTTAAATTTATTTTGTAATTAATAATTAATTTATCATTATTTAATTTAATAAGTAATAATTAATTTACTTATTTGATTTAATTCAGGGTTGCCACTTTCAAGGATTTTATCCTTTTCTCAGGATTTTTAGAGTGTCTCAAGGATAACAGGATTTTGGGCAAAATCTTAGTATTTTCTACTGTCTTTAAAAAATACATTAAATTAATACATTTTAAAAAATTCAGCTAAAAAAGCAATGTAGACAGTAAAAGAACATCAGGTACTAGTAAAAATAAACATAAGTGACTGCATAACATTTCCCCCAAATGGTAGTTATGGTGAGTAAAAGTAAAACGTTAAAATATATTTGAAGAAAATTCCGATTCTTATGCGTTTCTGTACGTAATGTTGACTAGATTCTCGAAAATCAGGCTGGCATAACAAATTTTGGCATGAAACCTGAAAATTTGTAACATTCCTTCGCAGTTATTATATGCTAATGCTGAATATAACTGTTTTCAAGGATTTCTCAGGATTTTTTTTAGTTTCTTTCAAGGATAAAAAAATTGACTTGGTGGCAACCCTGATTTAATTTGTTAATGTTTTTCCGGTACAAAATACAAGATACTTTTGGAGGCTAGTATTTTATTTTTTTTTATATATATTTCGTGATACATTCGCCTACATGCTGTAATCGTATTATCGGGAAATAAAGAACGACCTCCCAAGCTAGGAATAAAATTTTGAATTTTGGTTTTAGCAAAAAGCAAACGTGCTTCCCGGTGTGTTTAGAACATTTTTGCCGAGGTAGGTTGTATTGGCAACTTACTGAACTGACGGTCGGTAATTCTTTCTAGTAGTTAATGTCGGGTCGCAATCCGTCGCATGGCAAGCAAGTTTGAAAAACGAGAAAAAAGAACAGAAAATAAAAAGAAAAAAGAAGAATAAAGAAGATGAACAAAATAGTATTACATTTCATTACAATAGTAAATAGTTAATAGTAGTAGTACTAGTAGTAGTAGTAGTAGTAGTAGTAGTAACCTCTTCCCAAGTTGCGTTTCTTCTTTCCATGTCCATTTCTATCACTTCTTGCCACCTCAGTCTTGGTCTTCCTCTCTTTTTTTCTTTTTCCCTGCTTCTTTCTCAAACTTGATTTTCGGGATCCTGTCTTCCTACATTCTTTTCATGTGGCCAAACCACAGCAACACCATTTTACTTTATTTTTTATATCTGCTCCCTGTGTCCAACAATGAAGTCGGGTAGGGGATAGGAAATTAATCCCATCATATTCTGGCCCTTAGGTACATCGAAGCCGGCTGGCCATGCCTGACGCTTCCCTCATGTTAACGACACAAAATATAAGATACTTGAAGCTCGGATATTTTCGATACAAAGTACAAACTACAATAATGTGTTTTCGATACTGACTAGCTTCGGTAACACGTTATTGTCTGTGCAGTTGTTTCAGTTGTTAACCATCACTGTTGGAGTCTAGGTCTACTCACTCGATCTCCGCCTAGCCTAGCTATCCTCGTTTAGGATTTCCAAACGCAATTTCTCGTCCGTGTTTTCTACGCGCATGTAACAACCTGTGTGTTCTCCCGACAGTGTTCATCGCCGAGGGAGGTCCTCAATGTCTCCAGGATAACGAGGAGGGTATCTACGAGTGCGTCCCCGAGAGCCTCAAAACAACCTTGAGAAACCGCATCTCCAACCAGCTTCTGGCTCACAGGCACCTGCCGATGCTCGTCAGTGATCTAGAGGAGTGCAAGTAGGTTCTGTTATGTTCTGTACGGCCTAGGCGTATAGGCCTAGGTCAGGATGCTGTTAGGAGCCAGAAATGTAGAAGATAAGATGGATTGCAATCCAATCAGTTACCTCTAGTTGGTGTGTCTCCATTACCGGAAGTCCCTTTATTTAATCCACCGCCTTCTAGCGGGAACATGTATGCTTTTGGTGGCAAGATTCAAAGGACATGACAGGTTCCGTCTGAAATGGTCACCGTGATAAGCGGAGTTCACACACATTAGCTAAAATAAATACCAGAACTTTATTTAAGAACCAAGTAAAATGTTTTTTAACGGTTC
>OX246747.1:27850831-27878022 GCA_945910005.1 Isoperla grammatica
TGGATACATTTGTTCTCCGCAAGCGTCAACCTTGGTTACAGCAAAAAAGAATCGTTTTGATCCGGGCACGCTTTGCGATCCTAAACACCCCTTCACATTTTCAATGATTATGATGCGTAGTTAATTACAACAAAATTGTTAGACCAGAAACTAAACATGTCATTAATGGTTTAAAATCATAAATATTAAATAATGTATGTATTGTATATACAGTATATAAATATTTTTTTTAAATATATTTATTTATTTATTTATTTATTTATTTATTTATTTACCACTAAGCTAATACAAAATACAACAACCAAATATTGCATAAATAAATCACTTGGTGCTTTAACGTTAAACACACAGTAATAATTTCACAATTTTGAGTTTTTATTTTTATTGTAATGTAAACACATTTTTTTTTTTTTTTTTAAATCGGCCTCCTCCATCCCCATAGCCGTCCATCTCCGCCTTCTCCGCGGAGCAAAGAAAATAAGGAGCAAACTAGTGTTTGTGTCTACAGTCTATTTAACTGCCGGGCCCAACCGTCAGACTATAATAATACAAGAATAAAATTAACTTTTCACTCCAAAGAAGTAAATAATTCTCTTTACTGTTCTAGCACGGGTACAGAGCACATTACTATTCAACTCTACTTCTATACATCCAACACACTCCTACTGCTAACTACATCTACCACACAATACTACTAACTACTGCTACCACACAATACTACTAACTACATCTACCACACAATACTACTAACTACAACTACCACACAATACTACTAACAACAGCTACCACACAATACTACATAATATACTACGATAGCATTGTGCTGTGTACACGTGCAATATTTATACTCGCGAGTTAAAACACAAGATAAGAATTATATCTTGCAATAAAGCGATTATAAAACGAAAGACGCGCGTGTGCCAACGCTGGCTGAACTTGTAACGTTTATTTTACGTTTAAAACAAAACTAATGAACTCCTTGTACAATATTTAAAAAGTTTGCTCCACGGTGTTTAAAACTACCTAACTACCTACTCTTCATTGATGGTAGATCCGAGTTTCTTCTGCAGTGATAGTATCTTCAAATCTAAATGCAAAATATAATATTCAGATTTTTATTCAATTGAAAATAATAACTAAGCAATTACAAGTCACGTACACGTTTAGTATTTTCCATTGACATTGAAGTCATTGTAGTCATTGTAGTCGTTATAGTCATTGTAGTCATTAGTCATTGTAGTCTGTAAGCAAGGAAGGCCTACTTGAAATTATCAGCTCTTAAATAATGTATATAGTTTTTTTTTTAATTTATACTTACACAAAATTGCAATAAAGTAAATAATTATTTAGACACAGTTTTATAAGTATTAAATATGGGATCTGAATACGGATTACTCATGTTATTGTACTAACAACTGGCGTTATTATTTATTCATGTAAGGGTTGAAAATGTGAACAACTTTTGTTATTAATTAGTTCGGTTTAAACACTATTTAAAATTAATAAATGATTGGGTTCAACAAAATGAAAATCAAGCCAAAACCATTATGGCGTTTAGACACTTCCCTATTATTTAAGACTTAAAGAAACCATAGCAAATATACCCGATATCTTAGCCCAGCCAATGAGAGGCGATGTTTTATAAATCCGGCCAATGGTAGCGATCTTAGTAAAAAAAAACAACCTCTTACGACCCACATGCTTTTTATTATTCACCTTTTCAATCTCATGTAGGCCTACCCACGTCCTTGATATATTCCAACGTAGAGTCACCTTCATGAAATTCAAAAATCTACACCGTTCAGTAAATAGACCTAATACAAGCCTGGCATTGTAGAATATGTAAAACTCCATTGTAATATAATAAAAACAATTCTTATTACGAAATTTAACTGTTTATACACTTCGGTATATAATGTGAGGAAGGGATCCAACAGCTTACCTTCGTGTAAGAAGACGGATTTGCGAGCTTGAAGTACACATAAAAAACATAATACAAATATAAATATAACGAGACGTTTTGACCGAGGTCTTGTTCACTCGAGAGAACAAGACCTCGATCGAAACGTTTCGTTATATTTATATTTGTATTATGTTTTTTATGTGTACTTCAAACTCGCAAATCCGTCTTCTTACACGAAGGTAAGCTGTTGGATCCTTTCCTCACATTATATACCATTCCAGCCGATTGGCACCTACTTTCATAACCTGTTTATACACTTCATATAAAATAATTGTGATTATAAAATTAAGGATAGAACCAGTGTTTCACGCCCTATTTTACTTGCTCTTACTAATAGTTTCGAATATATTGACATCATTGACATTTATATTTGGATTATGTTGCATTAAAGTAACATTTCAAAGCATGTTATAAACTTTCCTATCAGTAGGAAATCTGTTACATTTGGGGACTCAAAAATATATTTGTTTGTTCCTTTACCTCTCTCCTGGTGTGGAATTACTGCAACTCGAAGCTTGTTGATGTCGCATCGCCTTGAGGCAGCCCAACGCGTCGCTTGTAGATCTATTTCATGTAACAGAAGGACACATGAGTTACGTAAATGATGTAGGAAATATATAGCATTACAGTAAAATATGTATTAGGTTGTTCCTTTACCTCTCTCCTGGTGTGGGATTGCCGCAACTCAAAGGTCTTGATGTCGCATCGTCTTGAGGCAGCCGAACGCGTCGCTCGTAGATCTATTTCATGTAACAGAAGGACACATGAGTTACGTCAGTTACCATCGAGTTGCTGTAATCCCACACCAGGAGGGAGGTAAAGGAACAACCAAATATATTTTCTGCAATATTATAGATTTCCTATTACTAGCATGTATGTATGTACGAGACCAAAACAAACAAGTGTGGCGCGAGACCGAAATCAAGTTTGGGTACACCTTCATATAAACGCAAGTGGCCATGACAGTTCTCAGTCTGTAACTAATGTGTAGTAGCAGTAGGTAGCTCTAATGTGTACTACTAGATCTAAAATTGATCTTCGATACCGGCAATTCCCAAAAACAAGGTTGTTTACTAAAGTATATGAGCAGACCTTGCAAAAAGGATTTATTTCGCTAGTGCTACCCAGTGAAAAGGTTTGACAGCGGGCAGCGCCATTGGCTAATAAATAAAATACTCTTTTCGTAACTCGACTAACCTCCGTGCTCACTGCAGAGCGCTGCCGGATGTTGCGGGCGTGCCGGATGTTGAGACAACGGCGACTCCTCACTGTAGTCGCCAGATCGCAGCACCTACATTCAGGAAGAGACGCCGATGCCGGGGGGTGAGAATCCTGCGCCGTCTTCGCCCCCCGGGCAGGCGAGCTCTGGCGGGGTGGGTCTCTGCAACAGAACACAGACTATTGAAACACAACTACTGACTCCCGTCTGGGCCCGGGGAAGAATAGAGTCTATTCTTCCCCGGGCCCAGACGGGTCTCCTTTCGTCGCCTCTTACGACTAGCAGAGTCACTCTGGGCCTATTCTACCCCGGGCCCAGACGGGTCTCCTTTCGTCGCCTCTTACGACTAGCAGAGTCACTCTCGGCCTATTCTACCCCGGGCCGAGACGGGTCTCCTTTCGTCGCCTCTTACGACTAGCAGAGTCACTCTCGGCCTATTCTACCCCGGGCCGAGACGGGTCTCCTTTCGTCGCCTCTTACGACTAGCAGAGTCACTCTGGGCCTATTCTACACCGGGCCCAGACGGGTCTCCTTTCGTCGCCTCTTACGACTAGCAGAGTCACTCTGGGCCTATTCTACCCCGGGCCCAGACGGGTCTCCTTTCGTCGCCTCTTACGACTAGCAGAGTCACTCTCGGCCTATTCTACCCCGGGCCGAGACGGGTCTCCTTTCGTCGCCTCTTACGACTAGCAGAGTCACTCTCGGCCTATTCTACCCCGGGCCGAGACGGGTCTCTTTTCGTCGCCTCTTACGACTAGCAGAGTCACTCTGGGCCTATTCTACCCCGGGCCCAGACGGGTCTCCTTTCGTCGCCTCTTACGACTAGCAGAGTCACTCTCGGCCTATTCTACCCCGGGCCGAGACGGGTCTCCTTTCGTCGCCTCTTACGATTAGCAGAGTCACTCTGGGCCTATTCTACCCCGGGCCCAGACGGGTCTCCTTTCGTCGCCTCTTACGACTAGCAGAGTCACTCTCGGCCTATTCTACCCCGGGCCGAGACGGGTCTCCTTTCGTCGCCTCTTACGACTAGCAGAGTCACTCTCGGCCTATTCTACCCCGGGCCGAGACGGGTCTCCTTTCGTCGCCTCTTACGACTAGCAGTCACTCTGGGCCTATTCTACCCCGGGTCGAGACGGGTCTCCTTTCGTCGCCTCTTACGACCTGCAGAGTCACTCTGGGCCTATTCTACCCCGGGTCGAGACGGGTCTCCTTTCGTCGCCTCTTACGACTAGCAGAGTCACTCTGGGCCTATTCTACCCCGGGTCGAGACGGGTCTCCTTTCGTCGCCTCTTACGACTAGCAGAGTCACTCTGGGCCTATTCTACCCCGGGTCGAGACGGGTCTCCTTTAGTCGCCTCTTACGACCTGCAGAGTCACTCTGGGCCTATTCTACCCCGGGCCGAGACGGGTCTCCTTTCGTCGCCTCTTACGACTAGCAGAGTCACTCTGGGCCTATTCTACCCCGGGTCGAGACGGGTCTCCTTTCGTCGCCTCTTACGACTAGCAGAGTCACTCTGGGCCTATTCTACCCCGGGCCGAGACGGGTCTCCTTTCGTCGCCTCTTACGACTAGCAGAGTCACTCTGGGCCTATTCTACCCCGGGTCGAGACGGGTCTTCTTTCGTCGCCTCTTACGACTAGCAGAGTCACTCTGGGCCTATTCTACCCCGGGTCGGTTCGGGTCTCCTTTGGTCGCCTCTTACGACTAGCAGAGTCACTCTGGGCCTATTCTACCCCGGGTCGAGACGGGTCTCCTTTGGTCGCCTCTTACGACTAGATGAGTCACTGTGGGCCTATTCTACCCCGGGTCAAGACGGGTCTCCTTTCGTCGCCTGTTACGACTAGCAGAGTCACTCTCGGCCTATTCCTGTTCTTCCCCGGGCCCAGACCATCCACTGTGGTTTTGGTTTTGGATTTGTTTTGTTTATGGGAAATAACATGCAAACAATTGTTACCTTGGTAACAATTGGCGCCCCTAGGTGTAGGGGCCGACTATGAATTCCAACCTTATTATATGTTATTAATCAGAGTTTTAATTTTAATGTAGAGAATTCATTTCTATTTAGTATTTACTAATGTTTAAATATTGTTTGAAGATACCGGTAAATGTTCGTGAAAGTATTCTTGAAGAAGGATGGAAAAACACGAATTAGTTATATTCAAGTATAACGTTAACATTACCTACCAAAGAAATTCAGAGGTATTGTTTTAACCCTTTATCACCTTGTATAAATTAATATCGTGAGGTGTAGTTGTGCAAACTGAACACAGATAAATAATGCTGGTAAATATTTATGAAACCCAGCTACTCGCCAGTTTAAACACACTTTTCTCCGAAATCTTATAGTATTTATACAATTTGAAGAAGGCGCAATTTATGTTTAAAGTTACATACAAAAACATATCCTTTCTAATTATAAGTAAATTCATGGAGAAAAGTGAGCTCAAACTGGTTAGTCGAAAACTCACGTTCACTTTACTTCACTTAACCCGTTTACTTTGCTCGTTTGGTAAGTCAAGACTGGTGTCTCAAAAAATAAATTAGATCGATCTTCTTCAAGTTGTTTTATACCGTGAGAATTCTTGGAGAAAAGTGAGTTTAAACTGTTGTGTGGCTGTGTCCCATAATTACCATAACATTTTGTAGAGGAGTGTTTTAGAGTGTATGAATGTAAAAGTGTAGAGTTCTGGATGACAGTGACAGCTTACCGGTCCTCGCCTCCAGGACAGTCGCGTCACGTAAACGGGACAAGCTGTCCTGGTCTCCCAGAGCTTGAATCGGGACTCTACGTCCATAACCCTCGCGCTCCTCGCATGATTTAAATTCATTATATATATTTTTTGAGAGTTCTGAATTTACAGGTCTGTCTTGAATTGAAAAGAATGCAGCTCTAACGTTTGTTTCGTTTCCACAGATATAAGCGATACAGGTAACAATGGGTGGAGCAAAATCGCGTTTTATTGTAACTGCAATTATTGAGCTGTTACGTTATATAGGATGATTGTTATGACTGATTTAGGCCCGGGGAAAAAAATATGCCCTGATTGACTCTGCTAGTCGTACGAGGCGACGAAAGGAGGCCCTGTCCCTTTCCCCCCACTGCCCCACTGCTGAAGATTTCTCCTCCCACTTGGCCTTGCCCTCCCTTGCTCTACTCCCCTTACGACGAACCCCACGATATGCAATGGATTTCATTCACATGTAGCGGTTTTTCGTCTTCATATATTACCCACTCATCGTCTCGATTAGCCAAAGTTGCATCATTGTGTGCGTCCATATTGTTATTAATATAGGTATTCCTACAAAGCATTATTACTTTTTTTATTATTATTAAAGCTGGTCAGTATGTAGGTTAGGTTTACGATCTTACTACATTTTCTTACTACATAGATAGAGATGACTCCATCACACTTCCTCTAACAACCAGAGGAAACATGTTAGATTGAAAACTACACATTTTGAAAAACAAAAATATGCAGACATATCGTTCTCTTTCCAGACAATTCATTATGTCATACTAATATAACCCCGAATAGTGACTAGGACTTGGAACCAACATCTATATTATATAACTAGGAAAACGCTCTGTTTGACGCGTTGATAAGCGAGCGCGTCAATATCTACGAACTTTCTGGCGAAAAGATCTCAATGATAATACAAACAACAATTAACAACAATTCAAGAATGCGCATTGCAAAAATGTTTCTAATTTCCATGGCTATTATACTTCCCGACATTGTTGGATGCAGTGCAATGTGCGTTGCTAAGAATTTTCGCTGTCATGTTTTCACCGCGGTCCGCCACCGTTACTAACAGTTATTGACAGCAATAGAAATGTAATTTCTGCCTCTAATATGTATTGAATCGCGTTTAGATTAGTATATTCGTGACCGGACAAAAATTTACTATAAGATAGCCACCTCACATTTTGCTGTTACTGTGTTTCAGAAATATATTTTCGAGTAACTTTTGTGTAACTTTGCCAATATTTATCAGATCGCCATAACATGAACATATTCGTGATCGGAAAAAAGCTTTAAAAAAATATGGCTATCTCACATTTTGCCGCCATTTTGTTTCAGAAAAATATTTTGCAGTAACTATGGTGTAACTTTGTAACTTTTCGAACGATTTTGCCTCAAAACTATACACCTTCAATCCACATCGAAGCTTGTGGATGGTCCAAATTTCAAGTTGTTCGGACTTTCTGTTCGACCGCTATCGACGGACTTAAAACAAAAAAAAAACAAAAAAAAAACAGAACGAAGTGCCATAAGAGTCTCGTGGAGACGCTCGCTTCGCTCGCTTAATTATAATATCGTTGAGTGAGTAATATAGGGTATAGACGCCCCACGCCATCGGCAGTTTGTCTACCGCCTTATACTGCCCAAAATACTTAAGTCGGGTAGTAGAAGTTCGCCAAGCGACGCGATGGCGGAGCCTGATTGGTTGGCTTCTTCACCGAAGATATACGAAGACAGCCGAAAACTCCGGCATCGCGTCGCTTGGCAATCTTCTACTACCCGACTAAAGTATGTTGGGCAGCATAAGGCGGTAGACAAACTGCCGATAGCGTTGCAACTCTACCCTATATTACTCACTCAACGGCAATACGCTATATACGATAACAAACGGTTTAGCCGCGGTCGCTTTTGCTGTCTGTCTGCTGCATGGAAGAGATCGAGTCCTCATCTCTCAAGACGATAAATAAGACACTGCTATGACATGGGCGGAAACTTTGCCGAGCGGTTGATTGCGAGCAAGAAACCAAAGGGCTAAGTTCCCCCCCCCCCCCCCTCCCCTCCCTCCGTGAACGCTGTTAAGCCCATATCACAATCGTATAGACTGGAGTCGCCAATTGCAATCGCAATCTACAATTATCCAATCACACTTGACCAGCTGAAAATTCTAAAATCGTTCAACTAGGAAATAAAATCAATAATAATAACTGATAAGACAAGCCTTAATCACAAACAAATATAAAATTAAACTTATTGGCTTTTTGTTTCCATTAAAGTAGTTGTTGCTTGAGGTTATGTTGTGACAGTGCTCAATTCGTATTTAACCGTTCTCCTTCCTGATTGGTTCACGTGACTCGGATCTACGATTCCCAATCTTATTTTAGAGCTCGGTCTATAAAAAGATTGCAATCGTAGACTGGCCGAACTGAGCTACTGCGCATGCGCCGCCAATCGTAAGCTCGAATCTACGATTGCAATTGTCAGTTCGGAACCTAATGTGATATGGCCTTTACGGTGGTCTTACCGTGCAAGCACTGCCCCCGGTAGCTGAAACTAGGTTCCCCCCGACACACAATAGCACCCACCCACCCACCGTCCACTCGATTCAGTGCCCCTCCATCCATGGCGACACCGCGTCTCCTTGGTAGCTGACGAGTTGATCTGTTCCACGCAGCAGTCCTGTAAAATCATAAATAACAATTGTTCTATACTTGTCCCGAAACAGTCCTACAGATGCTGTTGTCATAGACGAGTCATTCGGGGTCATTCAATATATTGTCTGAAAGAACTGGTATATAAATTATAAAATTCCCATGATATTTTTGCATCACTTACTATTAAAATAAATTGCAGTGCAAGTATGGATGTCACATCAAACATAGCCCCCCCCCCCCCCCCGTTATATTTACCTCTCTCCTGGTGTGAATTTACTGGAAGGCTGGAACTCGAAGGTCTCGCATGATGGGGCTCCATTGTCTGGCAGGTAGCCCACTTAGTGATTTGCTATAACAAGACGCTTGAGTTGCAAACATGCTCAGCGCGAATTAATTACATATTTCTGAGTACTCAAAAGAAGTATTTATAAAAATCGTAATCAATTTCGAGTATGGCATCAATTCGTAAGGAAAAAGGCAGGAATTCGTAAATTGAACTGGACAGTGGAGTTGTGCGGTGGCCAACTTCGGAACTTGTCTGGAGCGCTCATATTTGGCAACGTTGGGTTCCTCGGAGGCACAACCCCCCTAGCTCGCGCGCATCAGTGAACCGCCGACACTAATAGGGGTAGGCGCGTCACGTTATTGTCCGGTTCAGTACCGCCCGTTCGAATAGTTGGTTATTCGAATGTTTCTGTATTTATTGGATACCGGTTATAAAAACTACAAATCATTGTTCGGGCCCATAGATTTGAGCTATGGGGATGGCATAAACGAAATTTGTTATTGATGTTACCAGTAAATAGTAATCAGTGGTTTATTGGGGCCGGAACATCGTTCCGGTATTCAATTTTGAGCCGGAACTACGTTCCCCCACTTTTTATATTTGAATTGTTCGAATGAGTTCACAAAATATAGACATTGAATATTTGCACTCGGAAAACTTGTAAAATAAAAAATATTATATCCTTCCTTCTTTTGTGATTTGTAGCAAATTGTGAATGCGTCAAAATTCTGCTTGGGATGTAGTAGAAATAACATTTTCCAATTGTTTTCTTCTCTTTTTATACACAGCACGTTGAGTCAATGCTCTCTTGTTCCGTTTCCTACCGTATACCTTTGCTTTGCCCATATTGAAGTTTGTATAACGATAAACATAACACACCGATGCACTGCACACGCATTACAAGTCCTTACGAGGTAAATGTAGTTCACCGAATTCAATCAACACTTGATTCACCGATTTTGGCACTTATCACACAAAAATGATTAAACTAAAATTCAAACACAGAGGAAATCAAAATATTGCTCATTCAGCCGTTAATGAAGGTAAATGTATATTGATCGTAAATTTGTGGTGTCATATAAAAGTACAGTATACCCAGTACAACACTCCTCGAGTAGAACGTAGCGCTGCGCACAAGGAAACTGTCAACAAGTCATGTCTTGACACATCCAATTCACCTCTTCGAATGAACGATGCGGGTCGAAAATATGGAAGTCGTTACTGCAAACTAAAAGGATGGAATTCCTTCTTAGAATCATTGGCCTTCCTAATAAGAGCACTAATCTTCTCGATAATTGGTTTTACGTGGAAAAATATCAATTACCTGTATATAACGGAGTAACCAGTAAACACATTATCATATTCACTCATCCGAATTCCTGGGCCTCGACTCTAGTTTGAATCGAGATAATTGCTCTACTGGACTTCCTATAGGGGTGTACGAAACAAATACCTCTAAGGTTGGTGTAAACTCCCGCGGAGAACGACTACACGTGACACAAGTCACCACCAGAGACCAGACATTCCTGTCACACTTTATCTCAACATAGCATTTCATTATTTTTATTTCTACAGTTTTTGATCCAAACCAAATTATTTTGAAATTGAAGCATGTTTAAATTTCTGTCATTTAAATTGAGGGGAGAAAGCGACTTATCTGCCGACACTATAGCTCTATGAAGTTGTGAATGTGGGCATTTTGTATAAAAGTACTTTCTTAGAATTTCAATTTGTTTACAATATAAATTGTTTAAATCAATCAAGCCTCTTATTATTTTCTTATAATCATTATTATTATTATTATTATTATTATTATTATTATTTTTATTATTATTATAATTATTATTATTATAATTATTTTTATTTTTGTAATATCTAGATATAATAGTCGGTCAAAGCCGGTGTGCGAACATATTGTACGGACACAAATGTCAAGTATTTCCATGCGCAATTACAATATTTATATGTATTTAAACTTAGATACATATATCATTATCCATGTTATTTGATTTCATAGGACTCATGTTCCTTCCGACTCATGTAATTTGGTACTTTGTCTATCTGGGAGCGCGACAGTTCATTAACTTGCCTAGTGAGATCACTATGGGCAAAGATGTCAGGGTATTTAAAACTGATTATTTAAAATATGTTAGACTAAGTTCAGGGGCGTAGCCAGGATTTTGGTTCGGGGGGGGATGACTATTTCCGAAAACGAGGTGGCGTGGATAAGCTGGGGTCTGGGGCGAAGCCCCAGCCGCCGGAGGCAATTTCGCCGAAGGCGCAAATTTTTTTGAAGGCTGTTAATTTTAGGTGCCAAAAACTAGTTTTAAGGCGAATTTGATTCGTAGTTTGCTAATTTTTAGATGTTGTGTAAACGTTTCCTCAAAACCGGAATTTTTGTCGTCCAGGTAGCGTGAAGTCGGGACACGGGACATTCCCTTCAAAACGGGACTCTCCCAGTCATTCCAGGATGGGTGGTAACCATTAAAAAACATTGGCGAAGGGGGGTGGGGGAGCGGCTGGATGTATGTTTTTCCAGAATACAGAGTAGTTTGCAGCCGACATACTGTAATTTGTTTCGGACCCATTAGAAGCATTGGATTTATAATTATCCGAGAAAAAGGTTTTTCAATGGAATAATAGTTGTAATTATAATCTACAAATAGGAGTATAATTGCGCTTTTAAGATACATTTTTTTATTATTATTATTTCGGGGGGGGATCGAACACCCTGATCCCCCCCCCCTCGCTACGCCCCTGACTAAGTTGTTGGGGTAATGACCAAGGGCTTGACCTGGTCTAGATGATTGATTTGAAATTTGTTGTATGTGAAAAAGAAAAATAATAATACAAAATAATTTTATTTTTAACAAACTGAAGACGTATGGTCTTGGTCTGTTTGTTGTACTCATTCTAGCATATTCGCTCTTTGTATGGCTGGAAAACCACGAAAACCACCATCAGGATGAAGGGTTTCTTGAAGTTTTTATTCGTCTAAGTTTAAAAATTGTTCGTACTAATCTGCATGTGTTCAATATTAATGCTATCTGCATTTCGATGTACATTGTTTAATGTTTGGTTAGAGACCAATTAATTTAATTCTGTCGCGCAGCTTGTGCGGAACAATTTCCGAATATTAGGCCTACTCACGGTGTAATAGTTACTTTATTCTGCTTCCATATATCTTTTATTTCTGCATATCTGTTATCCGTATATCTGTTAATTATCTACTTATCTACTATTATTTGGAGACGCGTACGAGCAACTTGTGTTGGACTGACTACCAGTTTCATAATCCTAGCTTGCAGCGAATTCATAGTGGTAATATCAGTTAAAGTTATTAATCGATCGTCATTTATGTGTTGTTAAAAATTATGTGCTGTATAATGTTGGCTACTCTATTACAATTATTTATACCAAAATGTAAAGAAGGGTTGTTTCTCTCTTCCGGGAAATACCTCACCGAGTCATTCATTGTTTGGCTAATGCAGCCAGTCTGTCTACTCAAGGGTGGGTTTCTAGGCAGACCGACTCCGCACGAAAACAGTGAGCAGATCTCACGCGGCGTTGCCAAATTGTACCATCGTAGCAGTCTTGGGGTGAGTTTTCACGCAGAAATGAAAAAAAACGTCCTCTCTCCTCGAGATTCAATCTCATACTGACTACCTGCAGCGGAGGGGAAATGGAGGGGAAATGGTTCCTTTTGGAGTGGGAGGCGCGATAGACGACCTTAACGTTACGATACCCCGTTGACTAGTACCTCAAAAATGTGTTAGATAGCGCCACCAGTCAGAATTGGGCGGCATTTGAAATCGGATGTTTCTATAGTACCCCGTGCGGCTAGGCAACCTTTTAGACCTTTATGAATAGAGGAATGTATGGTCTCAGGGGCACCTCCGTCAGAGGGGCGGGGAAGGGGTGGTTGCATAGTATTAAAGCAGAAACTTTGATCTTTCTAACAAGCTGTAGTACGTGACTGTAGGTTAAGTAGTTCCAAAGATATGATTTTTTTATTCGAAAGTATGTCAAACTACACTACTTCCCCCCGCACCCCTCTCGGGGACCATAGTGCTAGGTGTATCGTCTCCTTAACAGATTGGAGGGTTCGAAAGCTTGTGTAACAGCTTCGTTCTTCTCGTCAACTGCTCGGCAGTCCAGGTTAGTGGAGGAACCTATATGACTGGTCAAAGTTACACCGTCCTTTCGGATGGGACGTAAAGCCGATGGTCCTCTTGGTACTTTTCGACAGGAGTAGGCTACGTGCCGGTACCAGGCTTCCCCTCCTCCCTTCCTCATTATCATTCATCAATCATCACTCATCAGGCTAAAGAGGGCATTGTGCCCTACACTGGCCTTAATTACAATAAAATAAAAATATGTATATATCTATACTCATCTGTACCTACCCCTAACTTACCCCTCCTGCCGTGATAAGAGAGGAGTGGGGAGACCTAACTGATGACAGCTCGAGTGAACAGTGTCCAAGTAGTAACGACGTAGATTGGATATCAAACACGCCTAGCTTTAGTTTACAGCATACCGGCCTAAGTTCGTAGACAAGGTGTATCCAAGCACTACTAATCGCGACGACTCATTGCGTAGACTAGACCAGGAAATTGTCAAGTGTGTGTTTTTTGTATTGTTCAATCCGTGTATGATTTCATTAGAGATCCGTAGGTAATTTGTAACACAGTGTAATCTCAGTGTGATCAGTGTAATTCAGTGTAATCAGTGTAAATGAGTGTAAATCACTAAGTGTAAATCAGTGTAATCTAAGTGTAATCAGTATGATCAGTGTAATCAGAAGTATAATCAGTGTAAATGAGAGTGTGATCAGTGCAATCTAAGTGTAGTCAATGTGATATAAGATTCAGTGGCGCTTCACTGTATACGTTTCGCAGGAACGGAGTGAGTGAGTAAATTAATTAATTGAGAATATCTTTAGCCTCATCGCGATCTCAAGGACGTTTGAAAGTGACGTCACTGGCCAATGTGGCGGCCGTGCCGGGTTAACTTCTCTGTGTGACATTGGCGGTATCGCTGGAACGTTGATCACTTATCTCCTTCTAGCTGTTATACTATTCATTTTGAAGGTAAAACTTACAGGAAAGCGTATTTAATTTACATCCCAATAGTCATCATAAAGGTTATTTCAAAATTATAAACCCAGTAGTTTACTTGTTATAACAATTCACGCAAAAAATCGGAAAATGAGCAACATTTCTTATTGTTTTCTCAACTTAAATTGTTGAAAAACTAATGATCGGATTTTGACGAGAGTTTCTTTGGAACATGAACCATTAATGTGAGAAAATAAACAAATAAACTTTCTAGATAGAAAGTGCCCTGAACGAAAATTCATAGCATGCACTAACATGCAGGGTGCGTAGTTTCACGGCCAAAACCGCTGCTTTTGAGGTCCAACCGCTGCACCCTGCATGTTAGTGCATGCTATGAATTTTCGTTCGGGGCACTTTCTATCTAGAAAGTTTATTTGTTTATTTTCTTACATTGTTGGTACATGTTCCAAAGGAACTCTTGTCAAAATCCGATGATTAGTTTTTCAACAATTTAAGTTGAGAGAACAATAAGAAATTTTGCTCATTTACCGTTTTTTGCGTGAATTGTTATAGCAAGTAAACTACTGGGTCTATAATTTTGAAATAACCTTTATGATGACTATTGGCATGTAAACTTAATCCGCTTTCCTATAAGTTTTTCCTTCAAAATGAATAGTATAAGAGCTAGAACGAGATTAGTACCGCGTGGTTTGTGCGAGAATCCGCAGACAGTTAGAGCGCTAGACCCGTTAGCTTAGGGATAATTTTGTCCGCTAGGAGCGTATCGAAGTTTTGCGATCGCGAATACCCATCATCATCGCCAATCATCGCCCCACACGTTGCCCCCCCCCCCCAACCCCCCCACTCTCGAAGACATCGTTACGAGATCACCTACATCGCACCACCCATCAACGCGTACCCCACTGGAACCGTTGTTGACAACGCGCTGCAGGACCCGGAGGATGAGTACAAACACAAACCATTGTTGTATTTATTTATTTATTTATTTCTATATTGAACTCCGGCCAGAAAGTAAATAGTTGCCGCTTCTTATTACAGGCTAATTATTTTTATACGATTAGTCAAAAGATCTCTGCGGAATAGAATCTACTACAATATATGTAATAATCTTTAAACTAGAGACTTGAATATTCGTAATGATAACGTTGTTGAATAGTTGGAACATTATTGATCTGTGTATCATACGCAGGACTCGCTCGCTAAAGCGGGTGTTACACGGAGGAGTAAGAAAAGTAAAAAGCAGAAAGTGAAGAGTAGAGATAGCGTGTAGCCTTAAGCGCTCGTTACACGGGGAAGTGAAACGAAAAAGTGAAAATAAAAAGTCACTTTTCTAAAGTAGAGATATCATGTTCCTTATGGGACTTTCCGGTCGCTGTCACACGGGGAAGTCGAAAAGCAAAAAGTAAAAACTTTCCGCACTAGTCGAGCTCGGTTCAACAACTGGAAAGCGAAAAGCGAAATAACCTTGAACAGTTGGTCGTGATTGGCTGGTAATGTTGCCATGGACTACAACCACAGTATAAAGAGGATACAGTAGCGAAACTTGGGAGAGATTCCATCGGCAAACTCCTGCGCGCGCAGCTACGGTCGCCCTGGCGGCGAGTTATCCGAGTTAGCTCATATTGTAGGCGAGGAGAGCGGCGAGGGGTGGCGAGGAGGTATCCCTCTCCCCCACCCCCCAGGTCTCGTCAATGGTCTCGTTGAGTTTGGTCTAACCCACCGCTACGAACGCCACCCGCTTCCGTGCCGCAAGTCGTCTGCTGTGCCAGGCATGGCACTTTCGCTACTGTATCCTCCTTATACTGTGCTACAACTTCGGGAATAAGTCGACAGTCATTTGGGACGTCCTGTTAACTTTCCCAGAGATGTGTGTAAACAAGGCGGTGGTGTTACACGTACGTACAAGACGGGAGAAATCAATCGCCATACCTAGTTAGTTACCACTCTTGCCGCACAGCGCCCGATAGTGTTGCACGTAGGTCGAGAGATGGCGCCACACGCACACTGTTTCTTTTCCTCGAGAAGTGTCCCGTGTAACAACTTCGGAAAGTCTTTTTACTTTCCACTTTTTGCTTTTCACTCTTTTCACTTCCCCGTGTAACGAGCGCTTAAGACATGACGAGTTATGTTGACGGTCGGTGAGTAATCGGACAGTTATAGTAGCCGCCAATTTAGTAGAGCGCCGGCTATTTCTTTGTATTTGGTTGAACTGTTATGCGACAACTTGTACCTGTCAATGAATAATAAAACCTCTCATTACCAATGACACCATCCAGTGCGCTTCAGTGCTTCGAAGAACGTGCTGGTAATATTACTACCTGCGATGAAAACATTTGGCCATTGGCCATACCTGTGAGGTCGATGTTTTTCTCTGTGCAGACGGGTAGTGCCACATTCTACCTGCGTTTGGAATTGCAGCCTTTTGTCCACCTTAAAGTGGAGTTTAAAGATGCGTATAATGCTTGTACAATAGGGCTCGACGAAGCGCTCTACTAAATTGGCGGCTACTATTTATTTATTTATTTATTTATTTATTTATTTATTTATTTATTTAATGTCTATCCTATTCAGTTATAAAAACTGATACAACTATACAACTGTTTGTATGCAGGAATGAGAACGCAGACTGTTGTTTTGATTTATAAAGTTGTTGACCTAGTGACGTCGTTAGCCAGCAACAGCTGATCTACCTGTTGGCGGACATTATTAGTTTTAGCTAATTTATAATATATCCGGGTGTACTTATACAGGAAGTGCACAATATAAGGTTATGTTTGGTTGTTATGGTCGTGAACAGTGGCGTAACTAGGAATTATTTCGGGGGGGGGGGGGTTAATATGGGAAAAGTGAGATGAGGGGACCGAAAGGGGTGTGGGGCGAAGCCCCAGCCGCCGAAGGCCAAATTTTTTTAAACTTTTATAATTATTTCGTGCTTTTTAGACACAAAGAATACTACTCGAACCACTACTCGTTTGTTTGTATTATATTGAAGCTACAGTGTTACAGTAGGTATTAATTATAGTTCTAAATAAGAATTGCATAGAAATTGGGTGTTTAAAATGTTTTATGGTTGTTCAATATAATCTCAACATGAAGTGAAACATTGTGGTCACAAGTACACATTTAAATTTTAATTCACAGATCGTGATATTGTAATATTAGATTAATGGATTTTTATTCATAGGTACCCTCACTTTTACTGGTTCGAGCGAAAGGTATATTAGTTGTAGATGAGCACATAAATAGAATTGAATTATTGAAAGAAATTATGTATTATCTTATCTAAGTGAAGTGGTATGATAAATATAATAAAAATGTTATTTGTAGCGATTATTATACACTAAAGTGGTTTAAGGATCTTACACTTTCGGGCCATGGTATTATGGGGATCACTCAGTTTCAAATTAGCATACCCGATGGCTCCATAAAAAAAATGCTAAAGATAGACTTTTCCCGTTGTTTGTGTATGTCTATATTGAATTTGCACTAGTGGAATTTGTATACTGTTGCAAATAAAGGCCTAATGATAAAATTTGGACTAGAGCCCTAATCGTAGCTTTTTAAGGGATTTTCAAACATATCTTCAGTTCTAAAATCGTTTGAGAAACCGATCGGTAAGAACGAGTTTACGAATGGGAATATTGTGCCAATGGTCTCCCGCTCCCTTGAAATTTGCGGTAAAAGGCGGAAATTCGTACCTGTCGCGCTGTGTCCCGCCTGACAGTCCAGCCACCTCTCACCTCCTCCCACCCCGGCCACAGGTTGGGTTTTTTAAAGGTTGACATTTTTTGTATTTACACTTTCGGGCCATGGTATTGAGGGGGTGACTGAGTTTCAAATTAGCTTACCCGATGTCCCCATAAAAAAATGCTAAAGATAGACTTTTCTTTTCCCCGCTGTTTGTGTATGTCTATATTGAATTTGCACTAGTGGAATTTGTATTCTGTTGCAAATAAAGGCCTGATAATAAAATTTGGATTAGATCCCTAATCGTAACTTTTTAAGGGCTTTTCAAACATATCTTTAGTTCTAAAATCGTTTCAGAGACCGATCGGTAAGAACGAGTTTACGAATGAAAATAATATATAGTATTAAGTAAATGTAGTTTTAAGTAAAATCATTCTCAATGTAGTTTCGGGGGGGGGGGGGTTAAACCCCCTAAACCCCCCCCTTAGTTACGCCACTGGTCGTGAATGAACAAAAAAAACTTGTGTATTAGTTAGCTCTAGCTACCTATATGTTATTTAGTGATGAATATTTCGTACCGAAAGAATCGTAACTATAACCTAATCTAATAATAATAATAATAATAATAATAATAATAATAATAATAATAATAATAATTTTTCGTAGGAATACCCGTTATAGGTGCACACTAGCTTTACCTGATGTGCCCCTCTTCAGGTGACTAACTAGGTTTTACTGGTGTTTGGATAGCTGGGGAGGAATGTCCGAAGACTGTTAGTAGGACTCAATCCCAGCATTCACCTTTACGACTGAGGAAAACCTCGGAAAAACCTTCAGTCAGGACTGCCGGTGGCCGGAATCGAACCGGCGACCTCCCGAATTAGAGTCTCGCGTCTTACCGCTGAGCCATCTCTATCGGGATTTGAGGTAGGCAGTTCCCCATATCCTTTACCCACATGGTCATCTCACTATGATGTCATGCCTGTTCTTTCCTCCACAATGATGTCTGGAATTTCCATAATAACTGACTTTTATGAATGAATGGTAATCTTTTCTAAAATTTGAAATCTAAAGATATTTAATATTGAAAACGAAGTTTCTAATTTAGTACAGGACGTAAACACCTAAAATTATGAGTTTTGCATATTGAATGAATCCAGGATCATAGTTAGTAAAGATTGCCAACAACGATGAAATAATAGATAGCTGTTTCGGATATCCACGGCTTGAAAACGATGTAAGCTTACGATAAGGCCTATATAATATCTGCGACAATACTTAAATCTAATAAACTAAAATTGATGGTAATACTAATAATAATAGTATAATAATAAAAACAAGAAAAAATAAATAATATCAGTAACAATAAATAATAAATAATAAAAACTAATATTGAATATTGAAACTGCAATTTATAAGTATATACATTAAAACAAGCATTTATTTTTTATATCAGCAAGGACAGGTAGGCCTACTCGCTCCTGGCTCCAATGTAGTGAGGGTGTGTTCCAACTTGACGTTTTTCGTAGTGGACTAAGCTTAGTTATACTAATCGAAAGGAAGTGACATCACAAGCAGGCGACCAATGCTCCTTATTTGGCTAGTGGTTAGTGGGTAGTGGGTAGTGGCCGAAAGTGTACACTACGACACCAATTGACCCACTAAACCAAGATGGTTGATACCAGCCATCACAGCTGATACTTTTAGGTTAGGAAAATACCCAACCAGTGAGTGGAAGTATTATTATCGTATTTATTTACATTAGATGATTAATAACAATAAACTTTGTATTAGCATACTAGGTGGCGTGCCCAAAGCTGTTAGCGTTTAGTGTATAGCAGGTAGTGATTAGTGATTAGTGGTTAGCAGGCGAAAAATCAAGTTGGAACGCACCCTGAATGTCTGTTAGTGACTTGACTTACCTCTGGCCTAATGTGACGTCACCCGATGAGTCGCTATTACTGTGAGGCGACCGAGGTAGGCCTAGACACAGAGCTCGGGGAAACTCGTCGTCGGCTGTAAAACATCGACAACACTTGAGCTACAAAAAGGGAACAATCTTCACGTTTACCCCATCGACATAATAGAAGGGTTTACCAGCCACACAATAGTCGACAAAAATAAAGCATCGATATTCAATTATATAGGCCTAGGCTTGGAGTTAACAGATTTAAATGTATAAACAGGTGTACATCAACCATGCAGTCAACCTCATATCAAACTTGAAAACAATTCAATTAAACTGAAGATTGTTTCTTTTTAATATTATATATTAACAATATTACATGAAAAAAAATAATGTTTTTAATTTAAAACAACGCTTATATTTAAATGCACTAAAAAGTAAAAAATAAATTTTCGCCCAACAAATTTTTGCCTCACTCGGTAAAGGAGATATCGGTAAAGATACTTATCTTATCTTATCTTAAAAGCGTTGGGCGCTTTCCCTGCATAAACAGCAGAATACTGCAATCTATGTCAATACCTAAAACGCCCAACGCTTTTATTTTCCGAGTGAGGCAAAAATTGATTTTTTACTTTTTAGTGCATTTGAACATAAGCGTTGTTTTTTAAAAACATTATTTTTTTCATGTAATATTATTTTATATCGAATATATGCTCACTGGACGTGTCCGAATTTAGAAGAATGCATACTTGTGTACTTGTACTTGTTAACTTCACTCGCAAACTAGCGTGCTCGCATTGCAAACTTGAATTTCGGACAGTTCCGTTCATGCACGATCCAGCGATCGGCCAACAATGCTTACGAAAAGTGGGGTTATGTGGCTATGGGAGAATTTGGCAAAGTAACTAGGCCTATAGGCTAATAATAATAATAATAATAATAATAATAATAATAATAATAATAATAATAATAATAATAATAATAATAATAATAATAATAATAATAATAAAAATAATAATAATAATAATAATAATAATAATAATAATAATAATAATAATAATAATAATAATAGTAATAAAAATAATAATAATAATTATTATATTATAGGTTAGGCCTAATTGACTATTTTTAGTAAATATGACAATTGATTCGTGTATTTTCATTAAGAATACGTCTGTGTGAAAACTTTTAGCTCAATTTGACGTTCGAAAGTGGGTGAAATATCAATTCCCATATAAAACATCAATTAATTAATTATGATGGCTTAATTGATTATTTAGTAAATATGACAATTAATTCATGTATTGTCATTGAGAATACGTCTGTGTGAAAACTTTCAGCTCAATTCAACGTTGGGAAGTTGGTGAAATATCGATTCCCATATAAAACATCAATTAATTAATTATGAGGAATTAATTGATTATTTAGTAAATATGACAATTGATTCGTGTATTGTTATTAGGAATACGTCTGTGTGAAAACTTTCAAATCGATTTGACGTTGGAAAGTGGGTTAAACATCGATTTCCATATAAAACATTAATTAATTAATTTTGATAAATTAATTGACAATTTAGTAAATATGACAGTTGATTCATGTATTGTCATTAGGAATACGTCTGTGTAAAAAATTTCAGCTTGATCGGACATTTAGAAGTAGGTGGAATATCGATTCAAAGATTCCGTCCAGACAGACAAACAAGGCAAGCTAATATAAGCGTTGTAAAAATAAAGCTTACTTTTGTTCCTCCGGATGCTCTTGTAGTTTGGCAAGTTACTTGCAAGTATTTATAAATTATTTTGATTACAACTGCAGTGAGTTACACATTAGCAAATAATTTACTCGTGAAACCTATTTCCAAGACAAAAACATAAAAAAACATATCCATCGTAACAACAACAAAACAACACATGATAATGTTGGCAACAATACTTGAGCAACAATAGACACTCTGACTCAGAGATAATTCCCAAAGTGGGGCCTACTAAAGAAAATCAAAATTCTGATTATTTAATTCGAAAATAATTTTGATAGTTTTCGGTGTCCTGGTTGGAATTTAGAATCTGGAACTCCTTGTACATAATATCATTTATACCTTATAGTTAAAACTTAACATGGTTTGTCTTACCGTCATTACTGCTTGACGCCATTGGAGTTCTAAACCTCTGGAGACATGTAGAAGTATTTTCGTCACTCGAAGTAGAACTCAGTTAAAATATTATAAGAAATATCGTCCAATATTTCGTTGTGCATTAAAATCATGCAAAAATATAAACAATTCAATTACCCAAATGACTTCTGGTTCAAACTGCCTTGTGGATTGTACTTGCTTCAATGTATAAAAACATGGCGGCGGAAGTAAGGAGCGCTCTGGTTGGTCTAGATTATCGAGATATGGCTCGGGTTTGGTGGGGTGCGGAAGTAAGGAGCGCTCTGATTGGTCTAGATGTTCGATTAACCAGATATGGCTCGGGTTTGGCGGGGTGCGGAAGTAAGGAGCGCTCTGATTGGTCTAGATGTTCGATTATCGAGATATCGCACCTGGACTCGTGCCTGACGCTAGAGTTGATCTGTAACCGTCGTTTGCTGTGACATCAATGCATGCATTAAAGATCTCTCACACCAAGAAGTAAGATAGTGTCAGAGGAGTCAGGACCGCCCACATTTAGTTTCCAACTTAACAAGTGCGAATCACTAACGTTTTTCCCGACTATCTACTACAATTTGTTTGCGTTAAGTTTTTTGACGGAAACGTTTTCTCGTACGTTACCGTCAAAAAACTTACCGCTACATAATTGTACTAGATAATCGGGAAAAACGTTAGTGATTCGCACTTGTTAAGTTGGAAACTATATGTGGGCGGTCCTGATACTATTTTACTTCTTGCTGTGAGAGACCTATACCTGCATAGTAATTTACAAATCATACCCGTTCAATGCTCATCTTTAATGATTAATGACACCAGTATAGCCGCTGTGGCGTCACATGCAAACTATTAATAGGCAATATAATCAGTAACCACCAAAGATGTTGGAATAGTAGGTCTAGATGACGCATTGGCGCTGCGGTCGTTATTGCATATTGAAGGCTGCCATTAATATGGAATTATAACATGGTTTTTGTAATTCAGTGACTACGTGGATCAACATTCATATTTTCATAATTGGTGTTTTTAATAATTGAAACTGCTTCATTAAAATAGTAGCCTATATTTGGACCAGATACTGTTAAAAATCTAAACTGTTAAATTTCTGTAAAGCTTAATACGTTTTCTTTTTTTTAAATAGATAATTTCAAATAAAATAACATGAATGCCATTCAATTTGCAATAGATTTTCACCGCTTACTGCTATGGAGTCATAGGGGATAGGTAACCACATTGGTAAAAAAAAAAAAAAAAACTGAGTACATTAGCACATAACATATTTTTATTTCCACACGAACAGTCAATGGAAATGGGGATTACATTTTCTTTACGAATATAACATCGTGGTCAGGGTCTGTCCCGTCTATTACACAACTGCTGTGAAGATAGTAGCCTTGTTGAGTCAAGTAGTCGAGCAGAGCTAAGGTGACTTGGCTGTCCACGGATGGGCGCACGGATATAGTCTGCAAAGAGGAATAAAGTCTATATAATATTAGTAAATAATAAATAATGAATAATAAATAAATAAAAAATTATAAAAAAGAAAATATTAAATAATCATTTTATGTATTAAATAATAATATAATATGTTAAAACACACACACACAATATTTTAGAACGGTACCAAGGTCACTCGCTTTAAAAACCCGTACATTTTCGGAGTAACACGTTCCTATACTCCTTCCTCAGACCGAGGGCCCGAAAATTGTGAGTGTTTTAACATTTATTCCGGGTCAATAAGTTTCTGCGTGTGACACAATAATATAATATATATATATATATATATATATATATATATATATACAGTGCTTTTTTTCTAAAATAAAGTTAACCGGTACGTTCGGTATAATGTTTCATGTGACTGGCGTGGTAAAGCTGGGGTCTGGGGCGAAGCCCCAGCCGCCGGAGGCAAATTCGCCGTAGGCGAAAAAATTTTGGGGTACTGCATTAAATTTGATGGCCAAAAATGCATTTTTAAGGCGGATTTGTATCGTAGATATCGACGAAATATAAAGCTTATGTTGCATAGACCATGACTGGGATTAGATCCTGTGTCCACACGATCGAGAAAACTAGCGTCCACAGAAAACATAAAATATCTTTTTAAAAAACGTGCCAATAGTGATGGTTTCATTGTAATAAGACGGAAACTAAAATTATTTTTTCAGACCCCCCCCCCCCCCCCCCCCCCATTCATGTTGAATTCGCCCCTGTTTAACGTGACCCAAACACGAGACGTGCATTTACTCACTACAAACTTAATAGTTAATATTTGTTTTAAAATAATTTATAACTCACCAAAATCGATGATATCGAATTCAAATAGTCATGTTCTCGTCAGCAACACGTCGGTCTTTTGCTCTGCTCGTAGGTGGCGAGGTGACGACCCAAGAAGTTATTTTTCGGTTCATTTTTATTTTTTACAGTCTCACTAGACACACACACACTTGCTATAATCACGACATCTCCACTCGTCACCAGAGAGGAAACTAACCCGGCCACACACAACTTACAATCCCTTGACCACCGATCTCCCCCCCCCCCCCCCCCACCCCCCTTCCTCCCCCAACACAACCCAATCGTTGTCTGTAAATTGAAAAGGCGCTTTCCAGGAAAACAGAAAAGTAAGGATAGGTAAATTCTCTTTTGCGGTTCCCAGAAGCTACTCTTGACAGTTGACATTTTAGTCAAAACAACCCTAATTATCTTTCCTTAGAACTGATGACCCAAATAATAGAAAAGATTACTGTAGTGAGTGGCCGCCAAGAGTTTAAAAAGAAGTGATTTACTACATGTCACACCCATGTCACCAGCGGGTGGCAACATCCTTATATTACAAAATGAAACACATTTTGCAGTCACAAGCCTGTCACACTGCACAATTCAAAGTTATTCACGCGCTTCAAGGCTGATCGTAGCGTACCGGCTATAGTGTGACTTTATCGCCTTTTACCGGTACGCCTCTTGTGTTAGCCGGTACGCGTACCGGCTCGTACCGGCCGAAAAAAAGCCCTGTATATATATATATATATATATATATATATATTATATAAAAATAAAATGATATATAAATATTAAATAATTATTAATTCTTGGCTGTCGGGTGTCACCGCGTTCATTTTTTAAGCGAGCGAAGCGAGCGTTTCCACTTGACTCTTATGGCACTTCGTTCTGGTTTTTTTTTTTTTTTTTTTTTTTTTTTTTTTTTTTTTTATGTCTGTCGATAGCGGTCGAACGGAAAATCGGATCAACTTGAAATTTGGACCATCCACAAGCCTCGATGTGGATTGAAGGTGTATAGTTTTGAGGCAAAATCGTTCGAAAAGTTACAAAGTTACACCATAGTTACTGCAAAATATTTTTCTGAAACAAAATGGCGGCAAAATGTGAGATAGCCAGATTTTTTTACAGATTTTTCCGGCTACGAATATGTTAATGTAATGGCGATCTGATAAATATTGGCAAAGTTACACAAAAGTTACTCGAAAATATATTTTTGAAACACAGTTACGGCAAAATGTGAGGTGGCTATGTTATAGTAAATTTTTGTCCGGTTACGAATATACTAACGTAAACGCGATCCGATACGTATAAGAGGCAGAAATTACATTTCTATTGCTGTCAATAACTGTTAGTAACGGTGGCGGACCGCGGCGAAAACATGACAGCGAAAATTCTTAGCAACGCACATTGCACTGCATCCAACAATGTCGGGAAGTATAATAGCTATGGAAATTAGAAACATTTTTGCAATGCGCATTCTTGAATTGTTGTTAATTGTTGTTTGTATTAGCATTGAAATCTTTTCGCCAGAAAGTTCGTAGATACTGACGCGCTCGCTTATCAACGCGTCAAACAGAGCGTTTTCCTAGTATTAAAACATGACGTTTCGGACTAATTGCATAGTCCATCTTCAGAGTATTGAAGAGACAGTCACTGAGAGAACCTACTCGATCCAGCTCTACCTAATATGTTATTCAAATGATGTTATATGTTGTCTAATATGTTATTGTTATGTTGATTCTTTCGATTACCTGTCACCTATAACACCATTGCTACACCCACTCTTGATATTTTCTCATACCACCTTGATTTCATTTGTCATGCTAAACCTCTTGTTAACCACCATTGATACTGTCCTACTGCTGCATCTAATTCTATTAACACACATTTTTTTCTCGATTTTTTCTCTTTATTTGTTCTCTGTGCCTATTCTAGAATTAATTATTTCTCACTTTAGATTGATAGCTAGTATAAGTAACCTAATTAGCTAGATAATCAATTATTTAATTAGTTGTTTTTTAATTTTGAATTTTAAAACTTGTTTAGATTTAGATACACACAATGTAAAATGGTCTATGACTGTATTTGTGTTGCTAATAAATAAATAAAAATAAATAAAATAAATAAGGAATCTTCTCAGCCACTCACTAGTATGTTTACTTTATCCCAGGGTACAGTCTTCAGTATCTTCAACACGTAGTTACTATCAATGTCCAGGCTAAGGTAGTCGAGTCCCGCTGTGTTGAGGGCCAGGAGAAAGTAATAGAGAGAAAAGCATTGCGCCTCCTCTGATCCTAGACTAGACGGTTCCGAGGCGTTGTTGCCATTTAGCCGGGCAGTGTTGCCGCTCTGCACAGCCATCTGGAAACACATAATTGTGTCTCAAGGTCTACTGGATTTACTCCTAGCGGAGTAATTGCGAAGCGCAAAGTAAGGTCATTGAATGTGATCCAAAATCGCCATTTTGGATCCAACTACAAAAATCGCATTATTATTTAAATAACCCTCACCAATAATGTGAATTTACGCGTAAAGTATTACAAAATATATATATATATAGAATGTGAAGACAAAATCTCATTACCGATTGTTATTTTGTCTTTTTGGTCCTTAATTTGTTTTGACAGATCAATTCATTTGTTTTTCTGAATGATTCTCCCATTTGAATAACATGGGATTTTTAACATTATGGAAATAGGTTAGATGACCTTACTTCGCGCGCGCGCTACAAGCGATCTAGTAGACCTTGTTTGTGTCTTGGTGGGTTTACAGCTAAGCGTTGGGAGCGAAGCGAAGGCGCGAGCTCCAATCAGCGCCCGAGTTCGCGTAAAACTCGGCCGCTGATTGGAGCTCGCGCCCTCGCTTCGCTCTCAACGCTTAGCTGTAAACCCACTATCTAGTAAAAACAATGATATTCAACAGCTATAGTAGAATAGATGCGCAACCTAGCAACCACAAGCGTGTCAATTAGAAGCCATCTTGAATTGGGCAAACAATACAGGCGGGAATAGGAGTCTCTTACTCGACTTTCTGCCACTCGCAGCGCTAGCAGTACTGAAAGGTCCAAATTAGTATGTAAACTGCCCATTTCAAAATGGCTTCAAATCGCTACGCTCGCTACTGAGTGAAAGGTTGAGGGACTGTTGATCTAGCCTACCATAGGTGTTGAATATAATTGAGTAAAAACAACAACAACAATGTCGAGATATCTATTGAAAGGTCGCT
>OX246747.1:27878222-28008222 GCA_945910005.1 Isoperla grammatica
CAATCTGGAAGTTGTATTTACCTGTAGGCTATGTTTAAACTGGTTCATTTTAAAATAATGACAATTTTTGATTTTACTTTTAGGGTGGTTTTATAATTATATGCACAGATTGCAAATGTACTGGCCTCCAGCAATCTGTGGCACAAGTTGCACCCTCGTAGCCTATGGCCTTTTGCAATTGCCATTAAAGTAAATGAAGTTAGAGGGGGGGGGGGGGGGGGGGGAACGCACGGAGGGAGTGGAGCCTAGGGTATATTTTAAATGTAAATGTATGATATTGTATGATACCCTATTATTTGCTTAGTCATGTTAAACATAATTTACCCATTATGAATGTAAGTTGTCTTCTTATAACTGCTTAATTGGACCTAAACAATGCATTTCAAGTGATTACACAAACACTGGACAATCTCGTGGGAGGACATGTGTAGCCTAGACCTGTAGGTCTACATTGTGGCATTGCACTTGCAAGCTCACAGGGTATTTATGGAGTGTGCTGTTACACTTTTGTAGGCCTACTCACTTTTATCCAAGGAAGACACCGAAAAACCACTGTTTATTGAACTTTTGACCTAAAGTAACTAGGTATTGTAACACTTTTTCATAATCGAAACGATTGGTTATTTAGGTGGCTCGTTGGTCCAGTGGTTAGCATCCCTGCTTCCAATGCAGAAGGTCCCGGGTTCAAATCCCGCTTCAGGCAGAAGTTTTTTAACTTCTAATCTGGATTCAATTCCATTACTTCTTGGCTTAGGAATAAGTAAACGGTGACTTTGGAGCCGTCCTAGCAACGAAGCACTCAATAAATTCAAAGTTGTTTTGAATCGGCCTTGTTGATTCTGGCATTTGTCCGCAGGTGTTCGCACTGTCCAATTACTGATTCATATGTTTCGTATTTGAAATATCGATCTTTGATTGGTTATCGCTCACTCGTCGATGGTGTTCGAAGTCTACAGGGTTGGTTTAGTCACATTAAATTAAAGTCCCCCACTGCAAATCAGTTTAATTAGGCTACTGAGTGGGTAGACTCTAAATGTGAGTTTATTTATTTATTTATTTAACTTTATTAATTTGGCGTCGAAGTTTTCTCCAAATTTCCATTTCGCCGCCATAACAGACATCTTCTGGACTGGGATTCTTCGCAAACTTCAAAATAATGGATCTGATTCATAGTATTGATATAATTTGAAGAAGGTGTAATTCACTTTAAGTTTTGTATGTAACACAAAAATGAATGACACCTTCTTCAAATATAAAGTTCAAACTTCAAAGTGTAACAGCACACTCCATCAATACCGCTGACGGTTGTTGTATGTACAGCCTCCCCTTCCTCCTCCCAATAGGCAGGCGCTTAGGTCTGTCATTGTCCGATTCTTGCTCCTACAGAAACACAGATTAAAATAGTAGGCTGGTCTAGGTAGGTTACCGAGTACTAATTCCAAATCATTGCTTCATTTACCCTACTGAGGAATGATACATCTAAAACTAATTTAAAATAATGTGAGACTGAGAGTAAAAGAAAATTAAGGGTACCTTGTTTAGGCAACATTAGCCACACAGTAAGTTTATTTGTCAACATCAGTTTTAATAAATTATTTAACAACAACATGCGGGCGGCGGGCCAGAGAAGGAAGCACATATTTATTGAATAGCTAGGAAAAAAAATTATTGAAAAATCAAACTTTCGGCATAGAAAAGAATTAAACAACATGGGAGTTGAAAGCACTGCATACAAAAGATACATTCATGTTGCAGTTAGTGTGCCTTATATGGCACTCGTGCAGTACGGAGCCTTAACTCATAGCTCCACTTGTTTCTTATCTCGTTTCAGATTGTGATAAGCGTAAGTCTGGAATGAACAAACTGCCAAAGGTCAATTTATAAGCATTCTTTGTCATCGATCATAGTCCGTGGTGTAAATTTCATTAGGCCTATGATTCGACAAATTGGATTTATTTTATTGTTAGCCTCGCTGCTCCTTATCTGTGTTACGAGCCAGTGTTCTTACGTTTATTGGTGTCAACGTTTAGGCCTACTGTGTGGATGACTACAGCTTACATGTTTTCTTGTCCCAGTTAACTTGGTTCCTTGTTGGTTTGTTTGCATTATTTTGACCAGTATGGTAGGCCCATATTCCTTCTGTTGTGTAAATAAATACCATACATAGCCCACATTTATATTTATTGTCTACCTACTCGGTTACCCTACAATGAACTGATGTACCGTACTACAGTAGTCCCTTGTTAATTCAAATTTATGTATATAATTCAAGCTATTAATAGAGTCCAAGCAGAAGATTTGGGTATGGTGCTTAGTGTTGAAGTTTAAATTTAAAATTAATTTAAAATTTTGTAATTCAAATTGGAGTTTTTAAGGTCCTTTGAAAGTTGAATTAAAGGAGGACTACTGTATGGGCGACATATAAAAATACAGTTTATTATGTGTTCGCTGCTATGGTGTCGGCTTTACGTTAATACCAGCATCGTTTAGGTAGATTAAAGTCGATTTAGAAAGGAAAAAAAATCGTAGTCCGAACCGGTTCCACTGAACCCTGAACCTTCTGCATTGGAAGCAGGAATAAACCTACTAGACTAATGAGTTACACAATAGACCAATGAGCATAATGTGTCACAAATATCAACAAAGTGCAATTGGTACAGTCGTAGCTTAGTTGAAAGTCTTATTCTTTATGAGTCATAGGTCAGAAACTAGGCTAACTTTTGTCTATAGTGGGCTCATGTCTACAAACAAAGTTATTTAAACATGGTAACTTGAATACTGCCCATTGTGATGTGAAACAAAGAAATTAAGCATTTTCTTTAGTGTATACTCGATTCATTTGAGGGTGCAAGTTTTTTATAAAAATTATTTCTCATTTAAATTGGAGTTATTTCGTTCCAGTCAACATTAAAATGTGCTCTCTAGTGTAAACCAAATTAAATAGATAGGCTAGGCCTAATAATATGTATTTTTGGAAACAAAGTTCCTGAAGAATTGGCGGGTCTCTTATTGTCACTGAAATTAGTATTATGAAATGTTTAGTTGGCTACTAACTAGTTTTCAGCATGGCAAAAACCAACAACCAATGGGAAGCCTGGTTGCCATGTGAAACTGTTACTAACATTTTATAATTCAGGCACTAATTAATAGGCTTACTAATCTACCAACCCAGTTTCTTTAGCATTTACCAAAATTTGTGTGGTTATAACTATCCCAATTTTGGTAAATGCTAAAGAAACTATTAGTAGTAGTAGTAGTTTTAGACACATTACTAAACACAACATTGGAATAATAATAGGTATGAGAGAAATCTTATGCTTGCAAGTTATGAGTGACGGTAGAGTGGTACGGTACGCACGAGCGAGCGCTAATCTCTTGAACGTTGTGGCAATACTCGTTGCATTGCATGTCAGGCACACGACCCACAGAGGCAGGTGGGAGTCCAAGGAGGTTAGATAATATAGAATTTAACCTCCTTGGTGGAGTCTGTACACTATTTATTTATTTATTTAGGCCTATTTATTTATTTATTTATTTATTTATTTATTTATTTATTTATTTATTTATTTATTTATTTATTTATTTATTTATTTATTTATTTATTTATTTATTTATTTATTTATTTATTTATTTATATATTTATTTATTTGTTTGTTTGTTTGTTTGTTTGTTTGTTTGTTTGTTTGTTTGTTTATTTATTTATGTATTTTTTTATTTATTTATTTATTTATTTAATGTCTATCCTATTCAGTTATAAAAAAAAAAACTGATTTACAAAGGAAGACCTTAAATAAAACTAGACTATGCAAACAATTAATAATGAAATCATAAATAACAACAGGTGTCCCACCTGTAAAGGCAGGTGGGAGTCCAAGGAGGTTAGATAATATAGAATAATAGGGCTGGGAGAAAACGGTTAATTTTGTAAACGTTTATCTTCCCGAATTTTTCGCGTTTAAACGTAACACCCCTCCTGTTCACAAAATGATAACAAAGAAAAGAGTTGCAATGTCTGCGGAAAAACATGGTCAACGAAATAATACGTTGGTGATTTATTAAAATATTCATTGTTGATTATATTCTCCACCTTTGTGTCCAACTGTCCACAGTCATTTTGATTCCACACACCAAGTTATGCGTTGTCGGCTCTTGAAAGAGCTGCGACATCGGAAAAATCTGTGAATTGGGTTTTGGGTAGGAGTGGCGGGGGAGGGGGATTGGTCAGTATAAGTCACGGTTAAACGTGTATGAATGTTTGTACACGTATATTTTCGCGCGGGCATTTACACGTTTAGACGTTTAAACGACTCAGCCTTATTGAATAACCTCCTTGGTGGAGTCTGTCCACATTCAACAGGTGTCCCACCTGTTGAACGTGCAGTCTTGCTCGGCGGAAAGTAACGTGCTTCAACGATCGCCAACGTTTACATCATCCGATGCTCGTTCGTAAGAGAAACACGGTGCATTGATAATGTAACACAATTTCTCTAAAACACATAGGCCTAGGCCTAGTAGGCCTAATTAGCTACTACTGGTATACTTGTAATTCATGATTTTAATTGTATTTTTTGTCATACTCTGTATTATATAGGCCTGGTCCGAATGATTCTCTAATTGTATATTTAGCTATAGCCCATGGACAATATAGTACTGTCACAATATAATATACCCATCGGCCATTAGGCAGTTGAGTAACGATGTTTATGTCACCATAACATTACTCTAGAATTCTCTTCACTAATCAGTGGCGCTACCTATTTTGTGCCCCACAATTTAACTCTCTTTGAAAAGAGACCTTCATATGCCAGTTCCAAGCTGTATAATAAATTGCCTGAAAATTTTAAACAAGTGGATTTTGTTCAAACTACTGTACAAGTACAACTAGCAGACTTTTTATTGGGCAAAGAATTTTATAATGTAGAGGACTTTCTATTGATGTGAATGCTATAGGCTGACAATGATCATGTTTTCATAATGTAGCTAGATTTGTAAACTACTTCGTTTTAATTTTTAGTATTACACCTTGTATTTGTATGTGTATAAAGTGCCCCACAATTCAACTCTCTTTGAAAAGGGACTTTCATATGACGGTGCCGAGCTGTAATGGACAAGCAATAATGTAGTGGACTTCCTATTGATGTGAATGCTGTAGGCTGATGATCTTGTGTTTATAATGTAACTAGATTTCTATTCTACTCTGTTAATATTTTTACTATTACACCTTTCTGACTGTATTTTTCTTCTGTAGGCTATTTCTGATGTGTGTTACACAAATCATGTTATATACATTTACAATAGCACGAATAAAAATGAAATGAAATGAACAAATGTATGCATATGTGTAGGCATAGCCTAGGCTAGGTAGGTATAGGATAATAGGCCTATTAGAAACCAAATCAGATTTCAGTAAAGAATGTAACACAGCTATTATGTTATTCATGTTTCTGAAATAAGTTACTGTTTTTTTTATTTTTTATTAACTTTTTGCTATTTTATGATGATTCAGATATTGAATTTTTTTGGATTAAAAAAAAAATTCAAATAGGCCTAGTTTGTTAAATGTTGCAAAATAAATGTAGCCTATAATGCAAAATGTATAAGGTCCAGTCTTACAATGTCCCAATAACTACTTATTTGTCGAATAGCTTGTTGTCTCCATGGCAACCACCAATCAAAACTCTTGAAATCCTCCAAATAGCTTAATTGCTACAAATAACTTTCTTATAAAGGTGCATTCACAATCTTTACTAGTACTATGGTTTAATGATTAAGACTAAGCCACAGGCTTCTTTCATTGGCTATGAGTGAGAATACTGCGCTCTGATTGGCTGTGACTAAGGTTTGTCTTGACTTGACTAAGGAATTGAAATTTGTTTCATTTCTTAGTCAAGTCAAGACAAACCTTAGTCACAGCCAATCAGAGCGCAGTATTCTCACTCATAGCCAATGAAAGAAGCCTGTGGCTTAGTCAAGTGGGCTAGTCACTAATCACTAGTCATTTATGTAAAAGGCCCATAATGCAAAATGTATAAGGTCCAGTCTTACAATGTCCCAATAACTACTTATTCGTCGAATAGCTTGTTTTCTCCATGGCAACCACCAATCAAAACTCTTGAAATCCTCCAAATAGCTTAATTGCTACAAATAACTTTCTTATTAAGAGATTGTAAGACCGGCTCTTAATGTCCCCCACCGAAAATCAGTTGTAACCGAGTGGGTCGACTATAAAAAATACAAATGTATTTATTCTTATTTCTTCGCGTCTGTCGTGTTGCAGCCGCCGTGCTCGGGGAGCAGGACGACAGTGTCCCCAACCTGCAGGACCTGGCCGGCCGTCTCCCGTCCATCCCCGGCCTGGACACGTATAAATGTTTCCGTCTGTCGTGTTGCAGCCGCCGTGCTCGGGGAACAGGACGACAGTGTCCCCAACCTGCAGGACCTCGCCGGCCGTCTCCCGTCCATCCCCGGCCTGGACACGTATAAATGTTTCCGTCTGTCGTGTTGCAGCCACCGTGCTCGGCGAGCAGGACGACAGTGTCCCCAACCTGCAGGACCTGGCCGGCCGTCTCCCGTCCATCCCATATTTATTCTTATTTGTTTGCGTCTGCCGCGTTGCAGCCGCCGTGCTCGGCAAACAGGACGACAGTGTCCCCAACCTGCAGGACCTGGCCGGCCGTCTCCCGTCCATCCCATATTTATTCGCGTCTGTCGTGTTGCAGCCGCCGTGCTCTGCGAGCAGGACGACAGTGTCCCCAACCTACAGGACCTGGCCGGCCGTCTCCCGTCCATCCCATATTTATTCTTATTTGTTTGCGTCTGTCGTGTTGCAGCCGCCGTGCTCGGCGAGCAGGACGACAGTGTCCCCAACCTGCAGGACCTGGCCGGCCGTCTCCCGTCCATCCCATATTTATTCTTATTTGTTTGCGTCTGTCGTGTTGCAGCCGCCGTGCTCGGGGAACAGGACGACAGTGTCCCCAACCTGCAGGACCTGGCCGGTCGTCTCCCGTCCATCCCCGGCCTGGACACGTATAAATGTTTCCGTCTGTCGTGTTGCAGCCGCCGTGCTCGGCGAGCAGGACGACAGTGTCCCCAACCTGCAGGACCTGGCCGGCCGTCTCCCGTCCATCCCCGGCCTTGACACGTCACAGTTCAACACGTCGCAGATACCGACCGTCGAGGATGCGGAGAGACTCTTCCACGAGAAGTGTCTCAAGAACAGCAACGAGGAGGCGTACCTGCATGCCAAGGTGCGTACAGAGTAGCGACAACATCGGGTAGTAAACATTAACACACAGGACATGGACACGTCACAGTTTAACACGTCGCAGATACCGACCGTAGAGGACGCCGAGAGACTCTTCCACGAGAAGTGTCTCAAGAACAGTAACGAGGAGGCGTACCTGCATGCCAAGGTGCGTACAGAGTAGCGACAACATCGGGTAGTAAACATTAACACACAGGACATGGACACGTCACAGTTCAACACGTCGCAGATACCGACCGTCGAGGATGCGGAGAGACTCTTCCACGAGAAGTGTCTCAAGAACAGTAACGAGGAGGCGTACCTGCATGCCAAGGTGCGTACAGAGTAGCGACGACATCGGGTAGTAAACATTAACACACAGGACATGGACACGTCACAGTTCAACACGTCGCAGATACCGACCGTGGAGGATGCCGAGAGACTCTTCCACGAGAAGTGTCTCAAGAATAGCAACGAGGAGGCGTACCTGCATGCCAAGGTGCGTACAGAGTAGCGACAACATCGGGTAGTAAACATTAACACACAGGACATGGACACGTCACAGTTCAACACGTCGCAGATACCGACCGTGGAGGATGCCGAGAGACTCTTCCACGAGAAGTGTCTCAAGAACAGCAACGAGGAGGCTTACCTACATGCCAAGGTGCGTACAGAGTAGCGACGACATCGGGTAGTAAACATTAACACACAGGACATGGACACGTCACAGTTCAACGCGTCGCAGATACCGACCGTGGAGGATGCCGAGAGACTCTTCCACGAGAAGTGTCTCAAGAACAGTAACGAGGAGGCGTACCTGCATGCCAAGGTGCGTAGAAAGTAGCGAGGACATCGGGTAGTAAGGGCAGGGTGGATGACTTTTTTGATTTTTATCAAAAAAATAAAAAATCATGATTTTTTTGATTTAAATCAGATTTTTTATCGATTTCTTGATTTAAATCAGATTTTTTGATTTTTATTAAAAAAATCAAAAATCATGATTTTTTTATTTAAATCAGATTTTTTTATTTAACCCATTGGAATATTAAAACGAGTATGACTCGTGGCACTTTGAAAATCCGCAGGAATACAATCACGAGTCCTACTCGTGACACTTCTAGTCATGTTTTTCACACTAGATAACACTACTAGGCAGGTCTGTTATTACCGACTTCAATCTTCCATATGTCGATAGCTTAGTTCGAAATCTTTTCGCTAGATTGGGACACGGGTATCGTTTTAACAATTAAATTACTATGTTCGCGCGTCTGGCAGATCAGATGAAGGAAGCTTTCCGCTATGGCGTCCGTAAAGCGAAAGTTGTTTACGAAAGCGTGTGATATTGAAAACGAACTGTTCAATCTTAGTAGTGACGACGAGGATATTTTCTCTGATGAAGAACTATGTTAGTGATCTTCATCTTATGATAATGCAAGCGATTCGATCATGGAATCAGAAGACGATGGTTTTACAAACGTAAATACCAGGATGATGACGCCTGTGCCTACCGCCTACTTATATTTCCAAAAGTAGAGGTCTATTTCTCATATGACTGTACGTAAAAAAAAAATAGTATGGGCCTTGCCAGTATTTTTTTTTAACAAAACTATGGCTTCTTTACATGAAATAAAATTGTATACTATATTTTATCACTTTTGGTAATTATTTCAGGGGTGCCCAAATTACTATAAATATTCATAAAACTTTGACTTTGAGCAGACTATACCACTATAAAATGTGCAAGTTGAAACTTCTAGAATGCAGAATTTGCTTTACTCAGGTGTTTACATTGTATGCTGAAAGTTTTGTAGAGATTGCTTCATTAATGACTTCAATAAAAAATAAAACATAATTATTGGTGCAGAAAAACTAAACATGGAAATTTAATAGTATTTCAGGGGTGGTATTTTTGCAGAATAATGGTATTCCAATGGGTTAAATCGATTTCTTGATTTAAATCAGATTTTTTTTATTTTTTTCGATTTAAATCAGATTTTAATTGATTTAAATCAACAATAAGAAGTGTTTCACAAAAGGGATAATCAACTGGTAAATTGCAATTGCCAACAACCAATAGCCTACTAATTGACAGGAAATAAACAAATACATTTTATTTTTTCATATAATATGCGATTATGGTCTTCGAGGGAAATTGAAAATGAGATACATGTCTAGTTATGCTGGTAAGTTTTTTTGTCGATTTAAATCAATGATATTTATTAAAACAATCATTTGATTCAAATCTGATTTAAATCATTTGATTCAAATCTGATTTAAATCATTTGATTCAAATCTGATTTAAATCAACGATTTAAATCAATTGATTTAAATCAATTCCACTCTGAGTGAGGGTGTATCTGAAATCGATTTTGGCCTGCTAGCCAACTTGACTGCTAGCCTGCTTCAACCCAGTGGCGTATCCAAGGGGGGGGTTATGGGGTTCAAACCCCCCCCATGCCCAAAAAAAAAATATATATATATGCGGGGAGAAGGAAGGAAAGGAGGAGGGAAGAGGAAACTACCATTTTGATTATTGTCTATAATAACATACTCAACCGTTAAATCGTACGACTTTGGGCTCTTGGTCGTCAGGAAGAGCTGCCTAGGACCTATTGTCTTCCGGGGACAATCGGGAAGGAAGTTTGAGGAATGGGACAAGTTGGAGGAATATATTTTAAAATGCGAATGGGTGCTAGGGGTCAGGGGGTTACTCTTCTCTCTCCTCTTACGACTGACACTGCGTATAAGAAACTACATTGAATCCTAAATATATTGAATCTTCTTATACCCTAGGCCAAATACACCCCGGGCCCAGACGGGGGAAAACTACCATATTTACATGATTTCCATATCGTAGGGCGTATATTATCAAATTATATTTTATATCACTGCACATGGCTGGCTACAAACAGAAATTAACGCAAATCAGTGCTAAAAAATTCGTCAGAAACGTGTAAAATGTACAGATATTACCACAAAATACAACACTACCAGTTACGATATTTATTTTTGCAGTTATTTTGTTGTTCTGTGACTGGGTTTTTAATTTTCTTTGTAGTCATTCTTATGACATTTTCTTATTCTGAAACGTGTTTCCAGGCGTTTAAAACGTCATAAATGAAGAAGAAAAAATTCGCCTTCGGCGAATTGGCCTCCGGCGGCTGGGGCTTTCGCCCCCGACCCCTGCCTGCTTGGGATGTTCGACCCCCCCCATTGTCAATTCCTGGATACGCCACTGCTTCAACCTGCCTACTTACAGGTTTTGTAACCAACTAATGAAAGCGTACTTATCATGGCCGCCCACCGCTTGTCTAACGGCAATATGTATTTTGAAGTGTAAGAATAACGACACCTCTCGACACACACACAATGTTCTGATGATCGTTTAATGCCAAACTCCAACCTCAGAGGCCTACTAGGCCTACACTTCTCCACCCTAGGCCACACACACTAGCGAACCACTCACTTCAACTCCCCACAGTCCACACTTCTCGTTTTCACTATTACACACGATCCTACTCCTCTCCTCTTCCTCCTCCTCCTCACAAAACCACTTGATGAACTCCTGCTCGTCTCCTCAACAACTAGACCTCTCTCTACCACGATACATTTTCTAGCTCCCACAATCCACTCGTCAACACTAACTCTCTCGCTCCAATTCCACTGCTGCCAATCTAAACCTTCTGCTGCCAACCTTTAAATAACTAATGTCTTACACTCGGCCATCCTGCTGATATATCGTCCTATCAGCCGAGTGTAAGACATTAGTTATTTAAAGGTTGGCAGCAGAAGGTTTAAATTGGCAAGAGTGGAATTGGAGCGAGAGAGTTAGTGTTGACGTGTGGATTGTTGGAGCTAGAAAATGTATCGTGGTAGAGAGAGGTCTAGTTGTTGAGGAGACGAGCAGGAGTTCATCAAGTGGTTTTGTGAGGAGGAGGAGGAAGAGGAGAGGAGTAGGATCGTGTGTAATAGTGAAAACGAGAAGTGTGGACAGTGGGGAGTTGAAGAGAGTGGTTGGCTAGTGTGTGTGGCCTAGGGTGGAGAAGTGTAGGCCTAGTAGGCCTGGGAGGTTGGAGTTTGGCATTAAACGATCATCAGAACATTGTGTGTGTGTCGAGAGGTGTCGTTATTCGGCAGACATCCAATGACTTGCTGCTCCTGTCAAATGACCTCTGGCCGATTCTAACTTAAAGGCATCTTGCCACTGATGCAGCATGGCTGTCGAATTTATGCTGTGAAGCCACTCTTCAGCACTATTTTGGTCCCCTTCACCAGTAAAACTTTTAATAGTCTTTGATAAATCCGGCATTATTTGGTACGGGATTGGACCTGACCCTAGGCCTACATTTGTTCCTTGTGCTCCCATAATGTTTTGAGTGCACGAAGCAGGTTATTTATTATCTCATCTTTCTGACGATTTTGTTCATCTTTCTGACGATTTTGTTCAATCATCATTCTCACTAACTCCATAGCGTTTATATTCTCGTTGAGATTAGCCTGCATTCCTTGGCTGTCACTTCGGAAAGCAGATCCATCTACCTCAACATTTCTTGGTGAACTGACAGGAAGCGTATTCATATTTTGTGGAAATTGTGTTCTTAAATCGTCCGCGCTTCTTCTTCGGCGAGGTATGTAATCAAATCTCTCCATATTATTGTTTATTTACTAGGCGGGCTGCTCATCTATTTTTCAAATTCAACTGTCATGAACCAAAAACTGTCAACAAACACAAAAAAAACGTTAAAAAAAATCCACTGCCTTGGCAAAGTCTCTTTTCGATCGTCGATATCTCGATAGTCGAATCCCGTTAGTACGCGGTGACTCGACTCTTGTCGCTGTCGACTCTTGTTGTTGTTGTTGTTGTTGTTGTTGTTGTTCACCTCCAAGTTGCGATAAAAGCAAAATGGATGGCACGTTGGCAATCCAACACTACACTGTTCTCACCAACAATGGCTACCACGCTGCTAGCTTCAGGGTTGTGAAAATGAAACCACGTCAACGCAAATACGAAACACGTTAAATTCACTCGATTTTTGTCAGGACAACTCGTCAGTCGTCAATTAGTCAATCCCACTTCTGATATGTAAGAATAACGACACCTCTCGACACACACACAATGTTCTGATGATCGTTTAATGCCAAACTCCAACCTCAGAGGCCTACTAGGCCTACACTTCTCCACCCTAGGCCACACACACTAGCGAACCACTCACTTCAACTCCCCACAGTCCACACTTCTCGTTTTCACTATTACACACGATCCTACTCCTCTCCTCTTCCTCCTCCTCCTCACAAAACCACTTGATGAACTCCTGCTCGTCTCCTCAACAACTAGACCTCTCTCTACCACGATACATTTTCCAGCTCCCACAATCCACTCGTCAACACTAACTTTCTCGCTCCAATTCCACTGCTGCCAATCTAAACCTTCTGCTGCCAGCCTTTAAATAACTAATGTCTTACAGAAGTAGCTGTCAAACCCCGTTAGAAGGCGGTCATGTGGTGAGGTTAGAAATCCCATAAGATGCAATAAAGCACGATAATCATTAAATGGAGTAAAATGGATGGTGATAATATCACTACTACGCCTTACAGTTTAATTACAAAGAAAATAATTCATAAATCTATAAGTAGCCTATATTAATAAATAGCAGACTAACATTTCACTTCACCAACATTGGACATCTTCAAGCAGGCGAGGTAGGTCTGTTAGCAAGCACTTTCGAGGACTACGCTCGTGTGCTAACGTAGTAGGTGACAATCGACATTTGGTCACCAACTACGTGACGTCACTTCCTTCAAATGAGTATGCGAAGCAGGCCAAGTAGGCCAAAAAGTTGATTTCAGACGCACCCTAAATATTGGAGTCGGCTCCTGAGCCTTAGGAGTCGGGTAGGAGTCGACTCCTCGAACGACAAAAAGATAAAGTAAAAGCGATTAATTTTGACCAATGTTGCAATGCAACACCCTCGGCGGGCTGCGTGTGTTCCAGTCGGGAGCAAAAAAAAGTGATTTGGCAGTAAAGTACAATTCTTTATTGTTTTTTTATTACTGATTTGTAATATTAGGTGAATATTGGAGGGAAAGAGAAACAGAAAGGGTAGTAACAGACCGCCAATACATGATACACTTAAACACTGCAACCGATGTTTGAAGGAGTCGACTCCAAGAAAATGGAGTCGGGTACAAGAGCAGTCTGGTACCCGATGTCATCCCTAGTAGAGAACACTCGCAACCCGACGACGTCTAACAGGGAACGGTTATGGCTCGTTGGTACAGTGGCTAGCATCCCTGCACTTCCAATGCAAAATGTCCCGGGTTCAAATCCCGGTTCAGACAGAAGTTTTTTTAACTTCTATTAAGAGCGTTCGGAAGTAGCTTTGATGTTTTTAGTCAACTCATTTCTCTTAAACAAATCATAGAATCATTATGAAAATGTACCTACTTGCAGAGGGATGCCATATCTACGCATGGTATTAAGTACATTTGTGACAAGCCTGCTCAAAAATAATATATAGGTCTCGCAAAACAACCTCGGTAATGCTTTCGTCATCAATCAATGACGTGTTTACGGTCTTGGCCAACCCGAGCAGGTATCTGAATTAGCCACGGTCGCTGGTTGGCTGCCGCTCACCCACCCGTGACGGAAGCATTACCGAAGATCTTGTACGGCGAGTATACTCATGTTTGAATTATGCTAATAAATTACTTCCGTCGAAAATGTTCGTCGAAATAATACGGAGAATCTATTTAAAAATGTGTACATTATTTTTTAATAGGTTGGTGACAAATGTACTTAATACCATGTGTAGATATGACATTTCTCTACAAGTAGCTAAATATTTATAATAATCCTACTATTAGTTTAAGAGTAATTGGTTGAAGGCCAATACATCTGTTAAACTCCTACTGCCGAACACACTTAAGGATTCGGTTCCATTACTTCTTGTCTTAGGAATAAGTAAATGGGGACTTTGGAGCCGAGTTTTTTTTTTTTTTTTAAATTAGGTAGGCCTACACTGTAAGCTGTGGGTTAAATCTTTGAATGACATTTTTTAGTAAGCAAATTGATTTTTTATGTCTACTGTTATGGAAATAAACAAGTTGTCACAAAGGTACGCTGTGCTGTATTTGAAGAATGAGTGTTTGAATGAGGGCATGAATACCGAGTAGTGATTGTTGTACTGGTAGCTCCAAATGACATAAAATGCATTTTTATTTTTTTTATTTTAGAAATCAATTCCACCCCCTGCTCATTACTAGGGATGACATCGGGTACTCGGGTACCCGACTCCATTTTCTAGGAGTCGACTCCTTCAAACATCGGTTGCTGTGTGTAAGTGTATCATATATTGGCAGTCTGTTACCCTTTCCGTTTCCCTTTCCCTCCAATCTTCACCTAATATTACAAATCAGTAATAAAAAAACCATGAAGTATTGTACTTTACTGCCAAATCACTAATTTTTGCTCCCGCCTGGAACACACGCAGCCCGCCGAAGGTGTTGCATTGCAACATTGGTTAAAATTAATCGCTTTTACTTTATCTTTTTGTCGTTCGAGGAGTCGACTACTACCCGACTCCTAAGGCTCAGGAGCCGACTCCAATATTTACTACCCGATGTCATCACTACTCATTACTAATCTTGTTCCAGTCTCGTCCTCGCTGTTCGATGTCCTTCTTCGCACTCTCGTCATGGTCTGCCTCTTCCTCTCCTACCTTGACGCTCCGATTCCGTCTTTCTCAAACATCTTGTTCTATCCAATTCCTTTTCACACACGTCCAAACCACTTTATAACGTCCTCTTCTTCCCAATTTGCTCCATTTAACTTCTTACTCCAACTTGTTTTTTTAATATAGTATTCTCTTTCCGTGTCTTTTCGACAATGTTTCTTAAATGTATTACCTCACCGAAGCAATGCAGAATTCACTGTACCCTTTCTCTCATCACTGAAACATGTTCATTCATGTTCTGAGTTTAAATAATGTAATAGGGGCCGTCCATAAATGATCACACTATTTGGGGGGGGGGGGGGGGGGGTCATTCTTTCTGTGACATCCATGCATGCACTGCATGCATATAATGCCATTTTTTAGTGCAGATTCTTTTTCTGTATTTTACATTTTTCAAATAATCCCGCAATTTCACGCATTTCCAAAACTGGTTTTTAGCCACTAGAATGCGCCACCTGCTGAGTTTCACCATGGATGAATGACCAGTAACTAGCAGCTGTGCAAATGTAAAAAATAAAGAGAATACAAATATTTGATCTTGATGTGACTGATTTTGTCCCAGTTTTTTTTTATGTTGGTATGTTGGGGGGGGGGGGGGTGTCACACTTGTTGTGACTAACTGTAACAAGGGGGGAGGGGGGGGTCTAATTTGGTCAAAAATTGTGCGACATCATTTACTGACGGCCCCATAGTACTAGAGGCTTGAAGGGTATTATTATTATTATTATTATTTATTTTTCTGTTCAACATTATTTACATAGATGTGGTACAGAAAGGGGACAAGAAACGAGCCACAGCGGCCCATACAGTAATGTCTTGTCCCCTGGCCTTAATTCTAGGTTCTGATGGATAGCGATGATGATTGAAATTAACGGTGATGTGCAAAATGTATGTAATGATTCCCTATTCTTATGATCTAACGAAGCGACGAAGGTCCATTCCGTATTCCTAGCGTTGTCCTTGTTTTCATAGCGGTTTGTCATACTGATGAGTGTGTGGTGATTGTTATGGGTGATGAGATATGAGATATGGGATGAGTATGAGATATGGATATGAGATGATATGAGTATGAGGTATGACATCATCTCTTATTATGAGATGAGGTATGGGATGAGATATGAGATATGAATATGAGATTGGATACGAGATGAGATAATGAAGTATGAGATGACATTATCTGTGAATGAATAGAATGATCTGAATCTGAAGAATGTATGGTTAGTTTGTGAGATGCATGAAGATTGTGAGGTGTAGTATTTTTACGAGAAATGTGATTTTATGGCACATTTGAAGCGAATGGCAGAATCACACTGTCGGCGGATGCAATTGGGCAATGAGTTCCATGCTGTGGCTGATCTATGGTAAAACGATTTTTGATAAGCTGCTGTGCGACAGGTCGGAGGTCTCAAATACACGCCTTGTCTATTGCCTCTTCCGAGATGGACGTACCTGTACTCCACTTCCAGCCGTTTGGTTGGGTTTAGGTCTATTGTTTCGCGAAAACTGCTATTTATGTCAGTCCTTGGTGTGTTTCGTGTACTGACGTGTGACCTGTTGTTCTCTGTCTATAGGACGCGCAAGAGAAGGCGAGAGAGTGCGTCATGTCTCTAGTCAACGTCACCGTACTCCAGGAGGAGATGGAGAGGGCGAAACCCACCGGAGATCTCGACGAAGTCTTCAAGAAGTATTGCCGGTAAGCGACGCGCTTTAGGCACCGTGTGTTAGTACATACAGCGCTATATGTCGCCAAATTTAGCAACTAACTGCTGAAGATTTCATTCCGATTTCATTTCATTGTGATATAGGCTATCTTGTTTTTTGTTTTGTTTTTGTTTGTTTTTTTCTTGTTGATGTGTATTTATTTTTGTTGTTTTGTTTTGTGTTTTTGTTGTTGTGTTTTTTATTGTCTTGTTTTGTTTGTGTTGGTTGTGTGTTATTTGTTGTTCGTAAGTCTTTAGCTTGTGCTGATTAAAATGGCGGCTTGCCTTTTTAAGACTTACTGATGGGATTCATAATCTGCCCAAAAATTTTAAAAGCCGTATTTAATTAAACAATTTTCACAATTTGCCATTACCGACGTAGGAAGAACGACGCTGCTTCAGCAGGTTGTTGCGCGACTTTGCCACTTCAAGCACTTCATTCGTTTTCACTAGCGCCCTCAGTGGCCAATCTCGGTGCCTATATGTAGGGCTTGTTCCACACTAGTTCACTAATCACACACGCACGCGCCAAGGTCCGTTTGATCCCCGCCTAGCGGAGGCTCGTCGAACTCGCAAGTTAGGTCGTCGCAGTCCGTTCAACAATGGTTAAAATCACAAGTTATTCAAACGGGAGAAAAGTTAAAGAAAACAAATGAAGTGCTCTGTCAAAACGATTTACGTACTACCTAAAATGACGTACTCGCCATATTTTAAGACATTCAATCATTGTAGGTATTTAATCAAAATCTCTCATTTACGTGTTGCGAGTTTTGTTTTACGTGATCTACAATGTATCTTTAATTACTAGAGTAGTTTTTTCAGTGGATACAAAATGGCGATTTTTGTTCCCTTGCGACGACCTAACTTGGGAGTTCGACGAGCCTCCGCTGGGCGGAGATCAAGTGGACCTTGCACACGTGCAGCGCTGGCGTCTAGGTGGCGGTGCAAACATTGAAAGATGTCGTAGGAATGGTTGCGTTTGGTCAAGGTGACGGCATATTTTAAATAATTTCCCTACTCTAACTCGTGACTGAGGCGTATGTTTAAAATATTTATCTAGGCCTATGGGCGTAGCTACTTTGTCACGGTCCCGAATGAAATTGTTGTGGTTAAGGGCTTAGAAGTCTTGAAACATTAGCAGCCGTCACCTGTCGCCCCGTGATGCGAGGCTACAAAGAGTACTTGTGGTGATGTTCGTTTACAAACAAGTACAATGTCGTCCAATCCGCACAAAGCTATAGTCGAGCTCGCTACGATCAGTAGCCTAGGCTACTCCTTGGCTCTAGGGACAAGTTTTCCCGCCGGGAAGCGTATCCAAGCTCTGCGATCGCGAATCGGAGTGAAACTCGTTTATAAAAGATTAAATATTAGTTTTATTCGTGACACAAGGTCGGCGTTTAAACGACGAATTTCGAGATTAGTCGCCGCGCACTTGGGCAAGCTTGCCGGAACACTTGTCACGCTCGCGAGACGGCTCGTCGCCTACTTGCTGGGGTTGGAGCAGATGGCCAGGTAGCAGAAGGCTCCGCAGCGGGGCACCGGCTTGCCGACCATGAACGCTCCCCCCTCCTGCCGGTCGTCCTTCTGTCTGGAGCGGACGGGCCCGTTGCGTTGGTTGGAGCGAAGCCCCTCGGCCCCCGCTGGCTGAAACACGGTAGCGTGTTCGATTGGCTGCACTTTTGTGCATTCGGTGTGAACTGAGTATTAGCAGTTGTGTGAATTGAACGGGACATTGTGACACCGCTCGCAACTAGGGATGTGCGGGTAGTGTTTTTTGAAGGGGGGTCGGGCTCGGGTCGGGTACTTCCAAGTACCCTCGGGCTCGGGCTCGGGTCGGGTCGGGTAGTGTAAAAAAGTAAATATTTATACCAATTTATCGATTAGACAAAATACGTTACATAAAATGTTTTGGTTTACAAATCCATGAAGTTTGAATACGAATCTACCAGATTCAAATTTTCAAAGTATTTGAAAATTTGAATTTCCCGCCATATTTAGCGCTATTTCCGCCAAAAAAGCGGTGGGTTTCTGGCATTATGGTCGCCATCTTTTTTATATGAGCACTGTCAGAAATGGTCAGAATACATCCTGAAATACTGTTATTCACCTACACTGCCCCATTTTTTTATATGCAAAGTAACTTGAAAATAAGTATAATTAGGAAATAATAATAAAGTAATATAGAGGAAAGGCATCCTCATATAAATATCAGTTCCTCCCAAGCTTCCCAGTCTTGCAGCTTGGTCTTGAAATTCACAACTTTTAACAACCATGACCTAAAAAGTGGGTTGTACTACCCGACCCGATTTTTTCGGGCATAATTTACGGCCCGACCCGACCTCGGGTAAATTTTGCTACCCGAAAAATACCCGTTTTTCGGGTACCCGCACATCCCTACTCGCAACGTACAAGCAGGTGCGTGAACTGAACGGGACATTGTGACACCACTCGCAACGTACCAGCAGCTGTATTAACTGAACGTAACATTGTGACACGGCTTGCAACGTACTTACAGCTGTGTGAACTGAACGGGACATTGTGTCACCGCTCGCAACGTACCAGCAGGGACATTGTGACACGGCTCGCAACGTACCAGCAGCTTGGTGAATCCCTCTATGTTGCCGTCTGGCGGGACCTGGGTGAACGGACACCTCAGCTCGCCGGCCTGGATGTTCAGCACGAGATAGTAGAGGAAGTCGTTGCGCAGCCGCATCTGTTTCATCGTCTGGTTGCTGGTCGACAGTTTGTGGATCCAGCGGATCACCTTCTGACGGTCTGCAATCAACGGACGGTTCTCTCGATTCGTTTACGAGATACGTGGTGTGAATTAGGGGAGGGAGGGTCGTTAAAAGATTCAATCGCCGCGGTGGAGGTCAAACGTTTATATTTTAAACAAAAATATAAACGTAGGCCTAGAGTCGAATTAAGAAATAAAAATATAAACATAGAGTCGAATTAAAAAATTCAGAATATCGATTATGGTTTATCCAATTTATCAAGTCGGCTCACATTCAAAGCACTCCCCTTTTCCCACTGTGCAGCCTCCGACTTTCTTTTCTTGTCGCTCTTGCGTTTAAAACGATCCTTCCCTACCTCACACCATTATTTATATTATCATTAGTATTATCACTTCTTTTTTAATGGTGTACTCCACAACTTAAGTTCAATCAGCCTTGGGAAGCACAGTAAATGAATGCAGTCGGACCGGACCCTATTGCACCCGCTAGAAGCGACCATAAAAAGATGGTTTACAGAAATCTCGAAAACATTCGCCTACAGAAGTCAAAGTGTGCTCAGTTACAGAGCAACTGAAATGTTACAATGGTGAGGGCCAATGTTTTCTAGATGCCGTTTGAGTGGGCTGGCAAGAGCATGGGTCGAGAGGGAACAACAGGTAGGTCGAGGCTCCATTCATCCACTATGTTTTCCAAGGCTGATTCCACTGTAGGTCGTTGCGGTGTCGCCCTTTTAGTCGCCGCTTACGACGGGCAGCGCTACCCTGCCCGGATCAATTCATGGCGATAACCCACCTGTCAGCGAAGGTAGATGCGCGATGAGCGTCCTAGCAAGGAACAGGTTGTACGTGTAGTCGTAATACAACTCTTCCAGCCTGGCGCTACTCATGATGAGATGACGTCCACTCTATGCGGGACGCGACCAAGATACCTTCTTGTTACGGGGGTCTCGGAGACAGTTAGGGAATTTTGTCCATCAAAGAATAGTACAAATAGGCCTAATAATTAAATTCTTGAATCCATGGAATTGTAACAATGTGATTTTTTACCTGGTGTGTTCTCTGTTGTTTAAATTGTTCGACAATATTTCCTTTCACTAGGGAAACGCTCTGTTTGACGCGTTGATAAGCGAGCGCGTCCATATCTACGAACTTTGTGGCAAAAAGATCTCAAAGCTAATAAAAACAACAATTAACAACAATTCAAGAATGTGCATTTCAAAATTTTTTCTAATTTCCATAGCTATTATACTTCCCGATATTGTTGAATGCAGTGCAATTTGCATTGCTAAGAATTTTCGTTGTCATTCTGTCTAGTGTTTTCGCGGCGGTCCGCCACCGTTACTAACAGTTATTGAGTGTAACTTTGTAACTTTTAGAACGATTTTGCCTCAAAACTATACACCTTCAATCCACATCGAGGCTTGTGGATGGTCCAAATTTCAAGTTGATCGGACTTTCCGTTTGACCGCTATCGACAGACATAAAAACAAAACAATAAACAAACAGCATGAAGTGCCATAAGAGTCTAGTACAAAAAAAAAAAAAACAGAACGAAGTGCCATAAGAGTCTCGTGGAGACCCTCGCTTCGCTCGCTTAATAAAGAAGCATGAGACGGGTTTTCTATGCACAGTAGAATAGTGTAGCCACGGTCAAGGTCCGTAAATCACCTGGCGGGGGCTCGTCGAACTCCCAAGTCAGGTCGTCCCATCCATTTCCACAATGTTAACAATCACATGTTATTCAAATGGCAGACTCTAAATGTGAATTTATTTATTTATTTATTTATTTATTTATTTATTTATTTATTCAGAAAAACAAATGAATTGATCTGTCGAAACTAATTTTGGCTCAAAACCGCGTTACCTACGTCCAATTGAAATTATTTATTTATTATTGTAGTCGTATCTACATTTTTAAGTGAAGTATTCTGAAATCAAATTTTGCATAATAAATTAGTAGATATAAGTAATACACCAGTTTTTGTAGCACGGGCACGAGAATGGCGATTTTCGTGCCCATGAGAAGACCTTACTTTGCGCTTCGCAATTACTCCGCTAGGAGTAAATTCAGTAGACCTTGGCCACGGTCAACAAATTTATTTTCCAACGGATGTTTTTCAAGAAAGCTTGTAGGCCTTCTTGATTGATGGAAATAAATAAAATGTAATGCCAAATCACAGTACTGGTATGTATGCCTTTTACATTTCCTCTATTAAATACACATACAGATACATTGAACATTTAAATTTATAGCATAGGCTACATTTGGAAAAATGGAAGAATTACCCAAATGAGCAGTTTCATATGTGTAATGTAATGTACATTAATTTAAAAATGTGACTTAGTGCTTACCGGTCGTATAGGTGACTTTGGAGCTGTCATAGCAACGAAGCGTATAATATAATGTGTAGATGTCTCCCACTGAAAATCAGTTCTTGTAACTGAGTGGGTCGACCACATCAATACAAATTTATTTTATGTTGTCAAAAAAAATTATTTTAGGCCTATCCCTTAACTCTTTTCTTTCTCTCTTTCTTTCTTTCTTTTAACTTTCCTTCTTTGTTTCTTTCTTAACTTTCCTTTCTATCTTTCTTTCTTAACTTTCTTTCCTTCTTTCTTAACTTTCTTTCTTTCTTTCTTAACTTTCTTTCTTTCTTTCTTAATTTTGTTTCTTATCTTTTTTTCTTTCTTTCTTTCTTTCTTTCTTTCTTTCTTTCTTTCTTTACTTCTTGCTTTCTTTCTTAACTTTCTTTCTTTCTTTCTTTCTTTCTTATCTTTTCTTTCTTTCTTTCTTTCTTTCTTTCTTTCTTTCTTTCATAACTTTCTGTCTTCTAAGTTTTATTTTAGGCCTATATCAGTATTTCTTTTCTTCTTAAAGTGTCTGGAATATTCTAAACAGGTGTCTGTGTCTGTTGCGTTGTGCAGGAAGTCGCCGCTGTTCCGTCAGTGTGTCAGTAACTTCACCACCTCCATAGAGCCGTGCCTGGACACGGCCGAGCGAGAGAGCAAGAAGATCATTCAGAACGTCACGGACAAGCTGGTCGAGTTCATCTGCTTCAAGGAGGGCGACCGCATAGCGCGTACGTAGCACATTATTAACACATTACTATCAGTACCAAATTACTATATAGTAGTGATGACATCGGGTAGTAAATATTGGAGTCGGCTCCTGAGCCTTAGGAGTCGGGTAGGAGTCGACTCCTCGAACGACAAAAAGATAAAGTAAAAGTGATTAATTTTAACCAATGTTGCAACACCCTCGGCGGGCTGCGTGTGTTCCAGGCGGGAGCAAAAAAAGTGATTTGGCAGTAAAGTACAATTCTTTGTTGTTTTTTTATTACTGATTTGTAATATTAGGCGAATATTGGAGGGAAAGGGAAACAGAAAGGGATACAGACCGCCAATACATGGTACACTTACACACAGCAACCGACGTTTGAAGGAGTCGACTCCTAGAAAATGGAGTTGGGTACAAGAGGAGTCGGGTACCCGAGTACCCGATGTCATCCCTACTTTATAGGCCCTACTATAATATTCTATACCTTATTGTACTATTTTACGCTATTATTTATCCTTTATTATCTTTATCAATTTATTTCATGTGAGCAACATATGGTATAAGTTCCTACCTAAATATTGTGACGTACTATTATTAATAAGCTGTAATAATGCAATATTATACCTGGTAAAGCCATAATATAAATGCTATGCTATAATATAAATGTTATCTAACAGAGCGGAAGAGCTCAAATCGTGGTCATGTCTAATAAACAAACAAACAAACAAACATTGTTATCTGTACGGTTGTTATCGTTTAGTTGGCCGACATTCAGAGACGGGCAAAATACTCTAGTTTAAATAAAATAAAATATTGATATTTAGTATTTAAATTAAATTAAATTTAAATTAATCATTAATTTACTTAGCCTACATTTAATTCAAATTAAAAAAATATAGAAATATTGAATAAATAAACAATTAAACATGAAATTAAATTAAATTTTATATTTAATAATTAATTAATTTTATTTAATTTATTTCATGATTTATAATTAATTTACTTAGAATTAATTTAAATTAGTTGCATTTTATTTATCTTAAATTAAATTAAATTAAAAAATTAATAATTAATTAATCTTTATTAATAAGTAGGCCCTAACAATTGATTAACTTAAATTTAATTTAATTTGTAAATGTATTTCAGATACAAAATACAAGATACTTTTGGAGACCTGTATTTTTTTTTTTTTATATATTTCGTGATAAAATACATTTGCCTACATGCTATAGGCCTATAATCGTATTATCGAGAAATAAGGAACAACCTTTTGTATAGGAAGAATAATTCGAATTTTGACTTTAGCAAAAAGCAAACAAGCTTTCCGGTATGTTTAGAGCATTCTCGCCGAGCTAGATTGTGCTAGCAACTTACTAAACTTGCGGTCGGTAATTCTTTCTAGTAGTTAATGTGGGGTCGCATGGCAAGCGAGTTTGAAAAACGAGAAGAAAAGAAAAAGAATAAAGAAGATAAACAAAATAGTATTACATTACATTACAATAACAAATAGTAGGAGTACCTACCAAGTAAAATACATGCTATATATTGGCCTCATATCCAACTTTACAGTAGGTTGAGGGGAGCAGCATGCTACTCCATTTCTTGGACTAACGTCTTCTTCGTTGCCGGCTGGCTAGCCAGGCCAGACACACAATTCCCCCACTGTGGGACTTGTCAACATATAAAAACATATACAATTATCATTATCATTAAACATACATGAAAATTTCCATAAGCCTTTGCCTTCATACAATCAACCAAACAATCTACAAGAATTACAATACACTATTGTATCATCTTCATCATCTGTTGCCACGTCCAACTCTGCGTTGGGTCGGCATTGAAGATAAGCCTCTCCATCTTCTTCTATCCTGCCACCACTCTTCCCCCTCAACTACATTCCAGTCCCCTCCTCGCATTTCCACATCCTTCCTCACTTTGTCGTGCCATCTTTGTCGTGGTCTTCCTCTCGTTCTCACACAAAATACAAGATACTTTAAGCTCGGGCATTTTTGATACTGACCAGCTCCGGTAACACATTATAGTCCGTACAGTTGTTTCAGTTGTTAACCATCACTGTAGGAGTCTAGGTCTACTCACTCGATCTCCGTCTAGCCTAGAGCTATCCTCATTTAGGATTTATAGTTGCCCCAATGAAAGTATTCTGATGCTTACGACACAGCCCAGTCCAAGGTGACAACTTAATTTTCTACTTTGCTAATTCCTACCATCCGATCTAAACATGTCCATTGGAGATAATTTTAGACCTTCCGTTGGTTACCTGTAACGGTGGGTGTGGCCAAACCGCCTGTGCACTCGACTAAGCCGAACAATGCATTTACGGGTGTGTGAAAGAACGTCGGGTATCTGTTGATTTTCTTTCAATTTGCGCGGTTGAAAGGGGCAGTAGACAATGACCCGAGATTGGTATGCGAATTCTTTCGTTGGGGCTAGTACATGAACGCAATTTCCCGTCCGTGGTTTCTACGCGCATGTAACAACCTGTGTGTTAATTATAAGAAAAACACTCTCGTTAACTGGTACATATGTAGGCCTAATAAAAACACTGTAGGACTTACACAGTTTATTTCGACAGCTGCTCTGCTGTCATCAGTCGTCGTGCCTGATGATGACAGCAGAGCAGCTGTCGAAATATGGCGTGACGTGATGTTGAACAACATCGAGAATATTTTAACTGTGTAAGTCCTACAGTCTTTTTATTATTTATTTATTTTATTTTATTTATTTATTTATTTATTTATTTATTTATTTATTTATTTATTTATTTATTTATTTATTTATTTATTTATTTATTTATTTATTTATTTATTTATTTATTTATTTATTTATTTATTTATTTATTTATTTATTTATTTATTTATTTATTTATTTATTTATTTATTTATTTATTTATTTATTTATTTATTTATTTATTTATTTATTTATTTATTTATTTATTTATTTATTTATTTATTTATTTATTTATTTATTTATTTATTTATTTATTTATTTATTTATTTATTTATTTATTTATGTATTTAATGTCTATCCAATTCAGTTAAATAAAAACTGATTTACAAAGGAGGACCTTAAATAAAACTAAGCTATGCAAACAATGAATAGTAATGAAATCATAAATAACAATAACAACAAAAACAAAACAAACTACTGAACTATATAAAATATAATCAAGAACAAGAAAAAATAATTGAGAAATGAAATAAAATCAAATGAAGTGGAAATTCAACATATTAAAAAATAAAAATAACCTGTGTGTGTGTTCGCCCGACAGTGTTCATCGCCGAGGGAGGTCCTGAATGTATCCAGGATCATCAGGAGGGTATCCAGGAGTGCGTGAACACGACCTTGAGAAGACACATCCCCAACGAGGTTCCCTCCGTAGAGAACCTTCCGATGCTCATCATGGGACCCGAGGAGTGCAAGTAGGTTCCACCTGTGGTGCCAACTCTCCCGTATTTCCCGGGAAATCTCGTTTTCCACTGTGATTTCCCGCTTCCCGTATCAACTATACACGGGAATAGGTTTTCCCGTATTTTCACAGTTTGTTTTAAAATACACATTTAGCAAACTTCCGCCTACTAACAGTACACAGTTTTCAGCATTTGAGCATTTTGAACTTAAAGTCTTATGTTGAACAATTGTTTCATTATGATACATGATGGTACATAAATGGTTAGACAATAGAAACAGATCAACCAGGTAAGTTACAAGTTGTTGGTATTTATTCTCTTTCGTGTCAAAAATTTTATAATTATTTAAAGGTGGATATAAAGATTTTGCATGATGCAAAATAGCTTGACAAAATGTAGAAGGTACATATTAATTCAATTTACCTCCCAAATTAAACATTAACTGCATGAGAAAATTATCCCTGCAAAGTTAATATCAAACCCCTAAACTCATTTTCTGGGACCTAACGTCTATTAAAGGAAACCTTTTTTGCGCCTGCGGCGATTTGGCCTTCGGCAACTGGTACATCGCCGTCTTCTTTCCCTCTACATTTCATATCAATTTTAAAATTCCCGTATTTTCATATTCAATAGTTGGCAACCCTAGTTCCACCTGTGATTCATTTTGTTACACGCTAGTTAACAATCGTGTATATACGTGCTGCGCTGGTGTCTAGGTGGCAGTACAACCATTGAAAGATGGCGTAATGTTTATGTTTGATCGAGGTGACTGAATATTTTAAATAATGTCCCTACTCCAATTCTGACTGAGGATTATTTTAATGATATTTACCTAGACCTATAGGCATAGCTACTTTGTCACAGGCTCACAGCAATGAATTTGATGGGGTTAGCGGCTTAGAAAACACTGGAAAATATCTAGCAGATGTCACCTGTCAGACTGCAATGTTTGTTCCATGCCCTGTGCATGCAATAACGTCATTTCCGGTATCACACGGTGGCCATACTGAGGTACTCGGTTTACGTTCTTTCGACACTTCATTATTGCAATATTGCATATGTCCTTTGACTGACACATCAACTGTTTTCAAACAAAGGTTCCGTATTATGACGGAAAACAAAATAAGAACGTGTAAACTCTGTTTGAAGACAATCATTTGCATGTGTTATCATTTACTTGAACTTTTACCTGCACACATCAATCTATACGGCTTAAAGCTGTGATTTTTCCTAGATAATCTATGTGTCTTCTATTGACAGAACAATTGTAAACAAGCAATGTGTACCTCATAATGGCCGCCACGTGACGTCTATTGAATAGTACCTATAAAGTGATAGAAAACCTTATCACCAAAAGTAAATACAAATTATGACGACGATTTTTCACACAACAATTTTTGAGATTTAAAAAAAAAAAATTTAGTGTTTTTTAGTTTTTCTTTGGATTTAACATTGTTTACAGATGTTAACAGGGAAGGATACCTCTACATCAAAAACCGCACAAAATTTTCATTTTTAAATTATATCACAAGAATGAGCTTCGATATCCAAAATCTGAATCAACAGCGCACTGTGGTTTGGTAAGCCCTACACATAGAATGCTCTAAGTCGTGACTTATATTAAAATCAGTATTTTTTTTATAAATAAATAATTTTATAACTAATTATCAAATTATAATCAAAATAGCTACGCTAATGGTTATAATATTTTATTCAGTCTGTAGGGCTTCCCAAAGCACAGTGCGCTGCTAATTTAGATTTTCGATTTCTTGTTGCAATCTTGAGATATTATCGAATAATGAATATTTTCTGCGGTTTTTGACGTAAAGACTACCCTTCCCTCTTAAGAGGAAGGACTACTAGCCAATATTAAAACGCGCGAAATTAACGTATTTTCGTCATATCTCAATAACGCCACACAATATCGAAAAAGTGACAATTACTCTTATTTTTAATTCGTGAGATCTCAATACCGTAGCAAAAAGATTTATTAGTTTGCAGAAATTATAATTATTATTTCTAATTTAATTAATTCACAAGTTAATTAGAAATAACAACTATAATTACTACAATCTACGAAATCTTTTTCATACGGTATTGAGCTCTCACGAATCCAAAATAAGCGTAGTTGTCACTTTTTCGATATTGTTTGGCGTTATTGAGATACGACGAAAATACGTTAATTTCGCGGGTTTTAATGTTGGCTAGTAGTCTTTCACCTTAATGTTTTGCGTTGTGTTGTGTGCGTCTGCAGGGACATGAAGCGGCTGCAGAAGTGCGTCGTGGACAAGTTGGAGAGTTGCCGCGAGCCGACCCCAGCGAACATCGTAGAGTCCATGTTCAACTTCGTCTACAAGGTGACCCCGTGCGGCCACCTGCCCCAGCCCCAGGCCGCGACCAACGAGCTAGGGCCCCAGACCGGGGCGGCGGCCACAGCCCACGTCGCGCTGGCCTCTCTCCTGGCCCTCGTGGCCACGCGGTTCCTCTAGACGTTCCGACGCTCGGGTTATTGCGAACGAGAAAATTAAATGAAAAAAGTTGTGAGTTACCGTATTGACCCGAATATAATACGAGGTTTTTTCCCCTAAAAAAATAATCTAAAATCGTATTCGTATTATATTCGCGGTCTAAGGTTTTCGAAGCGTGAATTCAAATTTCCCGCGCGTGTATACATGCGCACTATCGCAGATTGACGAATCTAGGCTCCGTGGCGAGTGCTCGAGCCTATCGCACTCTACCGGAGAGTTTATACACCACGCCAGCGCTCCGCTGCGCAATGTCTCCGCTAGAATGCGTTGTCGTGCTCTGTGCGAGACTGCTAGCACGAGCACAGGCGGGGCGGACATCGTTCCATGTGTACTAGGCGGCCCCGATCGAGCGTTACTGCGGCGCTGGCCAGCTGGCTCGCAGCGCCGGGAAGGCGGCAGTAGCTGACGTGCTGTATTGTTGTTTATCCTGATCGTATTATATTCGATATATATGATATTTTCCCCACTGGCTGCTCCAAAATCCACACTCCTATTATATTTGAGGCCGTATTATATTCAGGTCAATACGGTATTCTTTTTTCGGTTTGTCCCCGCCGCGACTCTTTCTAGCGCCATTCGAAGCGGACAGAACGATTCGCCGACGGAAACCGAAGCGTTGAAATGTACGTTCCGACGCGTTTCGTAACCACTTAATTTTTTAAAGTTTTAACCGTAGTAAGTCGTTTCTTCTTTTTTTTTACGATATTCGGTTGGACGTGGAAAAATTTAGTCAAGACTGTCGTCAATCTTTTAGTAGGTAATACGTTTCCGATTGCCACGGAGGTTTGTTTTTTATTTCCGTTTTATGCGGTCGTCCGGAATGTAGAACGAAGTTTTTTAACTTTTGACATAGTTCATGTGTAGGGTGTAGATGTACATTGCTGTTTACCTACCCTATTTATGCTAAAACACATTTTTTATGGTAGTATAAATGTAAAATACCATCTATTTTAAATTTTAATTGTTGCTATATGTAGCCTTTTTGATTGTTATTATTATTAATTATTACTATTGTTATTATTTGTAAAATTGTTAGCAATAATTGATAGTGTAGCATTCGAGATGTATAGAAGGAATTATCTTGCCTCGAGTTACGAGGTTACGAGGTAACTTTTACACCAATTAGGTATGTTATTTACCAATCTCGCAGTAAATGTGCATTAATGTTCAGATTTACAATTAAGTAATTTTAAGCTAACGTTTAACGTTAAAGCTAATTAGACACGGGGTCCTAAATATGATGCACTGATAGTGTCGACCCTTGGCAAGACCGCAAGAGGCCAGTCAAGGTCACGTTGGACCGTTTATCTTTTCAAGACAACGACGAGAGAAGTAGCTATGTTCGTCGGTGCTGTGCGTAGGCTCGTTATTTGAACCGAAGCGGTGGCGGCGACATTATCGGCTTGCCGCGCCAAAACTTCGACCAATACAGCGCCCGCCGTTTTAGTTGTATAGGGAGTATTCACGTGACGTCACATCCGCCATATTGGAGGCCACCTATAGTACTATTTCAAGTTTCATTTAGCTATCAATAGAAAACGAATAATATTGTTTACGGGTAAATATGACAAGTTTCAACACGTATATCCCCGATAAAGTGTACAAAAATGATTATTGTATGATTTTTTAAACGATTGAAAGGGTAATCGAGACAAAAGAGTTTGTTTATGTTGATTTTAAGTAGTAATAGCAAACCACAGTTAGAGAACAGTTGAATTTGCATCAAATGCCAGCTGAAACATTAGTAACAACTAACAATGAACTACCAATCACATGCTATTGTGGCCTCCAATGTGGCCACCTTGCGCAATACGTGAATACACCCTATAGTTTGTCACTGCTTTGTACTAGGGCTGAGTCGTTTTAAACGTTTAAACGCCCGCGAGAAAATATACGTGTACAAACAAATATTCATACACGTTTAACTGTGACTTATACCCTGCCTGACCCATCCCCTCCCCCACCACCCCCACCCAAAACCCAATTAACAGATTTTTCCCATGTCACAGTTATTTGACGAGCCGACAAGGCATAGCTTAGTGTGTGGAGTCAAATGACTGTGGACAGTTGGTCACAAAGGCGGAGAATATAATCAACAATGAATATTAAAATAAATCAACCGTGTTATTTCGATGAACACGTTTTTTCGCGAACATTATAACTCATTTTTTGTTATCGTTGTAAACGTTTAAACGTTTCATCGCGAAAAATTCGGAAAAATAAACGTTTACAAAATTAACCGTTTTCTCCCAGCCCTACTTTGTACGTTCTCGTTTGCGTTTCGTCGCCCCCGCTCGCGGTATTCGTTTTGTTTGTTTACTTGCGCGTAGTTCTCATCGTGTAAATAGCGAGGACGGAACTCGCGCGTTAAGATTAACGAGTGTACTGCAATACGACAGGTAGAACTTCGAGTCGTCTCGGATGCGATCTCTAATGTGAGCGAAACAAACACGCAAAGACTCCGATTCTTCCGGCGAGGCTGCCGGCGCAGTTTCGACTACGCGTGGGTTTCGTAAACCGCGGTCTCTGCGTCCAGGCACGAACCCTGGCTTGAGCACGGATGTTATGTCATGTGGCGGGTAATCACGCGCCCGTTGTCTCGATTAGCCTCGTTGCAAAAAAAAAAATGTGGGACGTGAAACCCCAAATGTCGCCGTCGTTTCGGCGAGGTTGCGTTTGACGGTCGTGCCCGAAGAAGAGCTAAATTTCCGTCTTCGGATAGATTTCGTTTTTTCGTGATTTCTGCCGAGTCTGTCCCCCGTCGAGCAGCTCTGAACGACGTGAATATTGTTATCCTGCGTAGAGTGTGTGTGCTTACTCGGCCGTAGCCGTACGACCCATGACAACACCAATCGGGTAGTCTTAGGTAGTCATCGATTATTATTAGAATTGTTATCGAGGGTCCAGGGGATTTTTTTATTATTTAGGGCCGGTATTTCAATGTCCATTTCAAATCTACTTTTCAGTTAAATTGTTTTCACCATGACAACGACCAATAGAAATACACCAAACTGGGCTTACCTGGCAGTTAAATTTACTTGACACTTTAACTGGACATTGAAATTAGGGGCATTAGACAATGAACTTAAAATCATGCAGTTATTCTTTATACTTTTTTATGTTTATATTTCGTGTTGAAAATTAATGCAATTCTGTGCAAATATGGAAGAATAGAAATAATGCTTTGACTGTGCGTTATGGACACAACTAAGTTATAAAAGATTTACAAGAGTCGAATCCACTTTTGAAATATACAAAACTATTAAATATTTAAAAAATTGTAAGTTTGTTAAATTTTCGTCGTGTTTTGTGCTTTGGATGTTCATAATGTGAAAGATTTTTCTGAATAAGCAGGAGGGAAAAATAATGTAATTTGTTCTTCCACCCAACAGTGGAACTTAGTATTTACCATATAAGTAAAAAATTTCGGACAAACACGGTTAAAACATTTCACGCACTACTAACCCACTCAAACCCCCGAGTCAACTAGCAGTTGCCTCGCGTCTGAGGATGGCGACGAATGTTGCCGAAATATAACGCAGTGGGTGAAATGTTTTAACCGTGGTTGTCCGAAATTTTTTACTTATATTATCATCTTCCGGTTAATGAGTCCTGGTGTGTGTTGTTAGTATTTACCTTCGTGGTGGACTTACAAATTATATTATTTAGATGGTGCCTTAGGAAAATACGTCAATCAAAATCACTTTGCTTGTAGTTCTGCAACTTGATTTTATTGCTGAATCCCTGGATCCTGGCTCTTCAACGTACTCACTAGTGCATAGTATACGTAAGGTAGTAAGACTCTGGGTTGGCTGTTATTACACCTTTATATATATGGATCATGTTTATGTTGTAAGAAAAAAATAAAGAAGTAAAATGATATTTTCCAGTACAAATTTCTGTGTATTATTTTAAAATAGACTCATAAAACATAAGGAATTAGCAAAGTAGAAAATCAAGTTGTCACCTTGGACTCGGCTGTGTCGTATTCATCAGAATACTTTCGTTGGGACAACTTTAAAATAAATAACGATGCCACATTATTTTGGTAAAATGTAGATACGAATGATAACGTCTCATATTTTATTTTGGCAACGATGCTACGTGTTTGCTACTAAGACTCGAGAGGATTAGTGAGAGATTAAGAAGTTGTTTCTGTTGTGTTGTTGTTTTTGCTGTTGTCTCGCCGAAGTGAATGACTGCACAAGCCGAACGTATCCTCGCAGCTTTCTCTCAACCGAATATCTGTGTTTTATTTTCACAGTTGTTGGTTGTAGATGATGTTTCGCAATGTTGCCATGTTGTGATTGTTTAGGTACATTGACAGCCCAGTGCAGCTACTGACCAGTCAGTCATATTAACTAATTGCTAGCTAGTTTAGTAAATGAACAATAACAAAAAATAAATTCACAATTAGAGACTACCCACTCAGTAACAAGACTGATTTTCAGTGGGGGACTTTTATTTAAAGCGACTAAACCAACCCTGTAGGCTCCGAACACCATCGACGAGTGAGCGATAACCAATCAAAGATCGATTCGTCAAATATGAAAGACAACACATGAATCTGTGATTGGACAGTGCGAACTGCCCAGGGACTGCTACGTTATTGTGGTGGGCAGGTTGTGCGCTTTGATGATTCCTGGAGCTATGCCGGCGATAGTGTAAGCCTATGGTACTTCTGGTAGGGCCACCCTAGCCAGACTGGTCAAGGAGGAGAAGTCAGACGAAATGCAGTCCACAACCTCCCCACTCCCTTTTCCTCCCACTTCCTCTATCCTCTTTGCTCTCTCACTGCCCCACTGCTCCCACTGCTCTCCCACCAAGGTCTACTAGATTTACTCCTAGCGGAGTAATTGCGAAGCGCAAAGTAAGGTCATTGAATGAGATCCAAAATCGCCATTTTGGATCCAACTTCAAAAATCGCATTATTATTTAAATAATCCTCACCAATAATGTGAACTTACGCGTTAAGTATTTCATTTGAAAGTATATATAGAATGTGAAGACAAAATCTCATTACAGATTGTTATTTTGCATTTTTGGGCCATTATTTGTTTTGACAGATCAATTCATTTGTTTTTCTGAATGATTCTCTCATTTGAATAACATGTGATTTTTAACATTATAGAAATAGGTTAGATGACCTTACTTCGCGCGCGCTACAAGCGATCTAGTGGACCTTGCTCTCCCACTGGCCCCTTTCCTCCAAAAAGCCCCCTGTTTCTTATTCACATTTCACCCACTCATCGCCTCGATTAGCCACGTTGCAAAAATATGAGACGTTAAGCCCAAATATCAATCAATCTCTCTTGGACAGTGCAAATCAACAAGGCTGATTCAGAACAACTTTGAATTAGACCATTTCAAAAACTATCTAGAACCCTTTGTATGATTATTATCATGGTCCTCCAAATCTTTATTAGCAACAATGAACAACAATTAAAAACATACAATCTAGGTTTGTAGATGACGATCTTGTATGCATCAATGAACCTTGATATAAGATTTGAAAACTGGTTTTTAATTGTTGTGTATTGTTGTTGTTGAAGATTTAGAACACCGTGATGATACTCACAAAAGGTCCTAGATAGTTCGTGTAAGTTTTTCTGCTTAGTTGCTAGGACGGCTCCAAGAAGCGCCGGAATGGGAGTCTTTCAGTCAAAATTTCTCACCAGAGTGCAGCATAGAACAACCCGGGTTATTTGTGTAATCCAATGATCTTCAACAGCTATGGTAGGCTAGATGCGCAACCTAGCAATCACAAGCGTGTCAATTAGAAGCCATCTTGAATTGGGCAACTACCACAGGCGGGAATGGGAGTCTCAAATGCGACTTTCTGCCGCTCGCAGCGCTAGCAGTACTAAAAGGTCCAAATTAGCATGTAAACTGCCCAATTCAAAATGGCTTCAATTTGCTACGCTCGCTACTGAGTGAAAGGTAAGTAAGTAAGTAAGTAAGTAAGTAAGTAAGTTTATTTCCAACACAAAATGCATACAGAATATACACATCATAGTAAACGTACCTATTCATAGTTCCCACGTGACGTCACAGCGGCCATGATTGCGACACAATTGAGGAGAACCAATCCTAGATCATTGGCAAATACTCAACAAATTTAATAAATAAGCCTAGTTAAGAATTGAAAAAGTAAACATAATTAATACAACATAAAAAAAACCACACAATCAAATTTTATTTAAAAAAGCAGGCTGGATTTTAAATAATGAAGAGTTTATGTATTTTACCACAACCGCCTTCAATTGTTTCTCCATGGCAACGTCAAAGTTTGATCACAAATGTGGCCGCCAGGCGCAAAGATGTGACGTACGTGCAACCTATGAATAGTACACATACACAGTAAATACACATTTTGCCTTGACTTTAAGGTAGTTAAAAAACAAACCTTGTAATTTAGATGTATAATAACAAAAAGAATGATAGCTGTGATTATAGTAACATGATTTTAGGTGGCTCGTTGGTCCAGTGGTTAGCATCCCTGCTTCCAATGCTGAAGGTCCCGGGTTCAAATCCCTCTTCAGGCAGAAGTTTTTTAACTTCTAATGGGAATTCAATTCCATTACTTCTTGGCGTAGGAATAAATAAACGGTGACTTTGGAGCCGTCCTAGCAACGAAGCACTCAATAAATTCAAAGTTGTTCTGAATCGGCCTTGTTGATTCTGGCATTTGTCCGCAGGTGTTCGCACTGTCCAATCACTGATTCATATGTTTCGTATTTGAAATATCGATCTTTGATTGGTTATCGCTCACTCGCCGATGGTGTTCGAAGCCTACAGGGTTGGTTTAGTCACTTTAAATTAAAGTCCCCCACTGCAAATCAGTTTAATTACTGAGTGGGTAGACTCTAAATGTGAATTTATGTATTTATTTATTTTATTTATTTTAAAGTTCTTTATCTTGCAAGAATTCCTCAATCGAGTAATAAGCTTTATAAGATTTGTTTAAGTTTATTGCTGAAGATACTGCTACTAGAAATGTTCTTTAGACTTGTTGGGAGCTTGTTATAGAGTTTGGAATTAATATAAAATGAGTTGGGACTGGTGATCTAGCCTACTATGTATAGCTGTTGAATATCATTGATAGGTACTGTTGACTAAGGCCATTCCAGCCAGCAATCAAATATGCACACTGTATAATCATTATCAGCTGTTTATAGGCCTATAAGAGTCATATATTGCGTCATATAATATGACCACACCATTGGGTTGGATAAACCCAATGACGCAACATTTAAGAATAAGGACTAAAGCCACGACCCGTCTTCAAAGTGTTTGGTGCTTTAGTTTAGTCACATGTGTGTGTGGCATGCAAAAATGACTGCAGTGACTTGGGAAACTCTTTCCGCCTTTGTTAGAGCTTCTATCCCAACAAATTATATTTAACCAACATTCTAGAATTTGTATTATTGCCCGTTAAATACTGTTATCCCCCGAACATGACAACAAACGTATTCTCGCCATACAATTCTGAACGGTTTCACTGAATACCCTTTGCAATGGTATACAGTCCAACATCAATTAATAAAAGGCACATCTCCGATGACGTTAGCAATATTTGATTAACCCGTGATAAAGAATACCGTACATGATTATTTCGAACAAAATTATTGAAGACCGCGAAAATATGTTGCCCGAATTAAGCGCCAGGTATAGAGCCATACATCACATATTTCGACCGGTGTTTCAAGAAATATGTCCAAACAAGCATGTCAAATGTTTGTCAAATATTTATTTATTTATTTATTTATTTATTTATTTATTTATTTATTTATTTATTTATTTATTTATTTATTTATTTATTTATTTATTTATTTATTTATTTATTTATTTATTTATTTATTTATTTATTTATTTATTTATTTATTTATTTATTTATTTATTTATTTATTTATTTATTTATTTATTTATTTATTTATTTATTTATTTATTTATTTATTTATTTATTTATTTATTTATTTATTTATTTATTTATTTATTTATTTATTTATTTATTTATTTATTTATTTATTCATTCATTCATTCATTTATTCATTCATTCATTTATTTATTTATTTATTTATTTATTTATTTATTTATTTATTTATTTATTTATTTATTTATTTATTTATTTATTTATTTATTTATTTATTTATTTATTTATTTATTTATTTATTTATTTATTTATTTATTTATTTATTTATTTATTTATTTATTTATTTATTTATTTATTTATTTATTTATTTATTTATTTATTTGTTTATTTATTTATTTGTTTATGTATTTATTTATTTATTTATTTATTTATTTATTTACAGTTATAAAAACTGATTTACAAAGGAGGACCTTCAAATTAGGCTACGAAAAACAATTAATAATAATGAAATCATAAATAACAAACAAACAAAAACAAAACAAACTACTTAATATATTAAATAAAAATCAAGAACAAGAAAAAATAATTGAGAAATGAAATAAAATCAAATGAAGTGGAAATTCAACATATTAAATTATAAAAATATAAGTATGTAAATAAGAAAGAACAAAATATATATATATAGGTATATAATATACAAAAAAGTGAAAAAACAAGAAAAAAAAGAAGAAAAAAAACTGATTTGTTAACGGTTCCCAGCTCAAACGAAAATGAGGATTGCAAAAAATCAGAAACTGCAATCTGGCTTTAGATATCTGATGAAACTCAATTTTTTGACATAATCTCTAAAACCATTTCTGGACACTTAGCAACGATACGTACTGGTTATAACGATCCAAACCCTAAGCTTATCGGTTTACCGGTTAAAACGTTATCGTAAACAGGCCGATACATTTACTCTGACCTAGTGACCTTGAACACGTTATCTTTACCCCCCCCCCCCCTATATAAGAAATGTGACTGTTATTATATCATTTGGCACAAATCTACTCGTGAATACATCATATGGCGTGTACGTCAGAGCATTCATGGGAAACCCAAGGTGAAAGGTCAAGTTGGCATTTCATAATCTGTTCTTAATAGATTGTGTATCATCATACCTTTCAATAGAATGGTCACACGACTATATTTAACGAGTTAAATATTTAATTTATATTTAAGGTCAAATGTCAATAATGTGGGGTCACTGGGTAAAACACTGGGTAAAACCTGGGGTCACTGACGTCATATATAATTAATATAATCTAGTTTAATATATGTAAGAACCATTTTGTATAGAAAAGTACACCTTGAACCAACAGAGTTGTAAATAAAATAATATAACTAAACAAGTTTAACCCCAGAGTTTCACCCCCTCCCCCTCTCAAACCATTCAAAAATCTTTTTTCCTACGTGGCCAACTTTGTTCAGTTCATTATTTTCTGCAAGTGGTAAAAATCTTACGTTTCTATCACCAAACCCCGCATTGTTAGCCTACTTATTTTGCCACTTGTCTATTCTACATGATTCTACTATTCATAGTTCCCACGTGACGTCACAGCGGCCATGATTGCGACACAGTTGATGAGGACCAATCCTAGATCATTGGCAAATACTATTCAAATTTAATAATTAAACCAAATTTAGAATTTAAAAAGTAAACATAATTAATAAAAAATTAAGAAATTACCACACATACCAATTGTATATCAAAAACAGGGTGGATTTTAAAGAACTAGGAATTTATTAGTTCTACCACAACAGCCTTCAATTGGTTCTCCATGGCAACGTCAAAGTTTGATCACAAATGTGGCCGCCACGCGCAAAGATGTTTCGTATGTGCAGCCTATGAATAGTGGATGGCAAGAGGGGTGGTTGAGAGTTTTTCACAGGGAAGAGATCTGAATTTTGTGGTAATGTAATCAGGGGCGGACTGGGATAAAAAGGCCCGGGATGCTGGGTTTCGGGGGGGGGTTGCACGAGGTGGTATGGCGTAGCCGGGGTCTGGGGCGAAGCCCCGGCCGCCGGAGGCAATTGCGCCGAAGACGCAAAATTTTTGTTGGGGTTGCATTGAATTTTATTGCCCAAAACTCTATTTTATGACGCGATTAACAGAGGCCACCCTACCAGTAGAACTACCGGGTGCGTTATTCAAATGTCAAAAAAATGATATTCGAGGTTAGCCTCGGCCATTAGTGTTACTGACAAGTACTAAATACCCCACTCGCAAGTCGCAAAATGCTAGCGTGCGAGTGGATTTGACAAGGTTTCCCGGGCGACGGGGGTCAGTGACGAGTCTCAAGTTTGTGTGAGTTAAGTTGGATGTGTACGCAGAAGTATTTACATCATAGGAGCTTTCTGGTGGCGGCCCGGACTGCCAAAGGGCCCGGATTTGCCTATAGGGGCCCAGGATGCGATCGCATGCCGGTATCCCTAGCCAGTCCGCGCCTGAATGTAATTATCTCAAACAGTTTGCAAACGTTTTTCCCTTATTCGAAAATTAAATACAGAATGTAATGTACTAATGTATGTGCTGGGGTGTCGTGATGTTATAGTTGTTAGGACTTAGGAAATTCAATATTATTACCTTATTTCCTATTTGCTACGACTCTCTCCATAGAACAGTGAAGTACAGTCGCGTCAAGTGCGAGGTTGTCAATGGCCAAAAAATATGTGTAATTTATTTTATTTATAGTGTATCTTCCGAGGCTACTGCAGAAATCTACAGTGGAGTTCCGCGGGAGTTTACACCAACCTTTTAGGTAGTTTTCTTGGTACACCCCTAGAGCAAAGTCCAGTCGAGCAATTATCTCCATTCAAACTCGAGCAAAGGACGAGGAATTCAGATGACTGAATACACACATCACATTCTTCAAGGCGATGAGGTCCGATCGTTCTAGGAAAACAAGAAATCCCGGGGTAGCTTATCTTTCAACGTATCTATGGGTGTCCAAAACGGGGGGGAAATGGTGTGGCCATGGTGTAAACTCCCGCGGAACTCTACTGTATGTATGGGTTGGAGCGAGTGTATTCGATTTCGAGACGACGTGTAATAACTTGCGCTATGCAGGCACAACGAGAAGAGTAATGGCAGGACCCACAGTTACATTATGAAAGTTGCGATGTGGAAGGGGCCACGAATATAAATACACAATTTTCACAACATTTTTGTTATAGGATAAGGATATGGTACCGTTGTCAAATCAGGCCTATTGCAACACGCAACATTCGCAACTTTTCCCGCAGAATCCCATCTAACGTATCTACCAGGTTCAACAGTCACCACTGCTCGACAAATGGTTTATTTTTTTATAATTTATACTTATTACCTGCAACTGCAAATAAACCAAAATGAAACCCTGTTCCCAGTTTTGGCAAAGTACGCGGGCATTCAGAACCCACTTGAACAAACAATCGGTTAAACGGTGTTGAAAATCCAAAAGAGGATCCAAATCCAAGGTATACTTGAGTGACCAGTGGCGTAGCAATCGGGTGGCATAGGGTGCAGTTGCACTCGGGCCCAGGCTTGCTCTCCAACTCCATGTTTGTGCCATTAATCGATGTATGGTTTTATAAATAGTTATCGAATTAATGTTTCTTGGAATTGAATAAATAGGCCCTAAGTGACAAACAGACAGATTTGCCATGGTCAGGAAAAGCTATTTGGACTGATGGCTTCTCTTATAGGAGAGGGTTGATCATCAATTCAGTATTCGTTGCTCCCTCATTGGGTGTAAGCGCGTGTGTGAAGTGAACTCTGAGTGTCCCCGTTCCTCTTAGTGCTTTTACTGCAGTTAGTTCTACATATTTTAAAAACTAATATTTGTTGGGTTATTGTGTATGATTGTGTCGTGTGGTTTGAGTTATTGAAATATAATAGGCCTATAAAACCTATATACAGTGAGTTAAAATTAAGTTTCAAACATGAACGAGTATAAACATGAAAGTGGCGCCATGAAAAGGAACAAAAAAAAGAAAGTGATCAACGAATCAAACAGCTACCAAAACTTGACACATTCTTTCAAGTACGTACTAGTCGTCCATCAGGCAGTGCAACTTGTAGTAACTAAGATCAATTTAAGCATAAGACAAGTACTTTAAATGTGGCGGTTTATTCAACAACAACAACAACAGTAGTTATGGTTTTCTATGTTGGTAGTACATATTATATCTAGGGATCTTGTACTTTGTTCTAATTTTGAAAAAGGAAAGGGATGTAGTAACTAAGAAGATCAATTTAAGCAAGTACTTTAAATGTGGCGGTTTATTCAACAACAACAACAACAACAACAGTAGTTATGGTTTTCTATGTTGGTAGTACATATTATATCTAGGGATCTTGTACTTTGTTATGTTGGGAGTGTGATTAAACATGGCAGTGGCCTAGTAGTACTGAATGCTCTCTGTGTGATTATCATTGGGTTAAATCCTGTTAAATTACACAACTGACCAAACCGTAAGGTAAAGATACAACAGGCTCAATAGCTATAGCCGATCCTGAAGATAATCAAGAGCAACAGCAACTTAGTTGAAGAGTTACACAATGATGATTTACCGGTACAGGAACGTACTGATATCCCTGAGCAGACCAATACTAGCTACTCTACCGACAAGGTCAACTATCGTCTCAAGATAAACGATTCATTATCTCTTTAGAACCATGCAAACCATGCGGCCCCTTCCCGCGAGATAAAATTTATCTTGTGTATGTGTTTTGTGCGTATAGGGAGCTTGCAATAACGTCGTTTCCGGTATCGCACGGTAGCCATACTGAGGTACTCTGTAAACATTTGTGTACGTTCTTCCGACACTGCATTGTTGCAATATTGCAGATGTCCTTTGACTGACACATCAACTGTTTTCAAACAAAGGTTCCGTATTACGACTGAAAACAAAATAAGAACGCGTAATTTCTGTTTGAAGACGATCATTTGCATGTGCTATCATTTTAACTTGAACTTTTACCTGCACACATCAATATATACGGCTTGAAACTGTGATATTTCCTGGATAACCTATGTGTCTTCTATTGACAGAACTAATGTAAACAAGCAATGAGTACCTCAAAATGGCCGCCACGTGACGTCTATTGAAAGTTGGGGGGGGGGGGGGGGGCGTCGTGGCCAGTTTGCACCCAGGTTCGTAAAGACGTAGCTACGCCACTGCTTGAGTCGAATTCCCGTATTACATCGTTCTAAAACGAAGATATTAGTTGAGTGTGGATCTAATGTGTCTCTAATTCGGAAGGTCGCCGGTTCGATACCGGCCACTGGCAGTCGTGACTGAAGTTTTGTCCGAGGTTTCCCTCAGTCACGAGGCGAATGCTGGGTTTGAGTTCTACTTTTAGCCCTCGGACAATCCTTCCTAACTATACCTTCAGGCGCGGACTGGCTAGGGATGCGATCGCATCCCGGGCCCCTGGGCAAATCCGGGCCCTTTGGCAGTCCGGGCCCCCGGGCTGCCACCAGAAAGTTCCTATGATGTAAATACTTCTCTGCATATTACTACAAAAAATCTTAACCCCACTGGTTTTATTTTGAAATTATAATTGAATTTATTGTAATATTTATTGTAAATATTCAATGTAATTGAGTATAATTGAAATTATTTTGCTACTGGTAGGGTGGATTCTTTCAATCGCGCTCTAAAATCGCATGTTAAGCCATAAAATTCAATGCAACCCCAAAAAATGTTTTACGACTTCGGCGTATTTTCCTCCGGCGGCGGCTGGGGCTTCGCCCCAGACCCCAGCTGCACCACGCCACCTCGTGCGCGCCCCCCCCCCCCCGAAACCCAGCATCCCGGGCCTTTTTATCCCAGTCCGCCCCTGATACCTAGTTATAGTTACACTGGAGAGAGGTACACGGTGCACCCTATAGCGGCCGGGTTTTCTACGAAAAATGTAATCTTTGTATGCATGTTATGTCGGTGCCTGTCTTATGCTGCTTGCCACGCACTGTTGAAGTAGACGGAATAATGTTACTGTCTGTCGGGAAGTGAGTCAGCGCCAGCCAATGCTGCGGCCGGCGTATGTTATCTGTTGCTGTCGAGGCACAGATGAAGGTTGCGTTCCGTCCTCGGTCGAGTTATGCGAGTGGTCTCATACATGCATGGGAAATCCCCTTCAACCCGCCACAACGAAGCACTGTTGCCACGTTGTCGTTCATTGCCACCAGTGGCGTAACTAAGGGGGGGGGGGGTTATTAGGGGGGTTAAACCTCCTCCCCCGAAACTACATCGAGAATGATTTTACTTAATACTACCCTTAAACCACTTCAGTGTATAACAATCGCAACAAACAATATTTTCATTATATTTATCATACCACTTCACTTAGATAAGATATATAATTTATTTCAATAATTCAATTATATTATTAATGTGTTTATCTACTACTACTAATATACCTTTCGCTCGAACCAGTAAAAGTGAGGGTACCTGTTAATAAAAATGCATTAATCTAATATTACAATAACACGGTATGTGAATTAAAATTTAAATGTATGTGACTTGCGACCACAATGTTTCACTTTATGTTGAGATTATATTGAACAACCATAAAACAATTAAAAACACAATTTCTATGCAATTCTTATTTAGAACTATAATAATTAATAATACCCACTGTAAAGTTGAGAAACTGTTAGAATGACGGCCCCCTCCTTATCCTCACCACTGCTACCCGACCCCCCTCATCTCCATGAAACAGCAAACTGAACAACTGAAAGAAACTGATTTTCAGTTACGTATTTCATTTTGTCAGGTTGTCACGGATTTGAGGGGGGTCGGGTAGCTGTGGAGGGAATATGGAGTGGGCCGTCATTCTTACAGTTTCTCAACTATAACACTGTAACTTTAAAATAATACAAACAAACGAGTAGTGGTTTGAGTAGTATTCTTTGAGTCTAAAAGACACGAAATAATTATAGAAGTGAAAAAATTGAATGAATGAATGACGAAATGGCCTCCGGTGGCTGGGGCTTCGCCCCAGACCCCTTTCAGTCCCCTCATCTTACTTTTCCCTAATTAACCCCCCCCCCCCCGAAATAATTCCTAGTTTCGCCACTGATTGCCACAGATAAAATCACTTTTCCCCCAATTACAAACCAGTAGGGTCTACTACAAATACGTAATTTCAATGAGACCGAGTGAGTACCGGCCAAACCAGCACGTCTGGTCAATATTATGATGTAATTACTTATTATTATTTATAATGTAAAAAATAGACCCCGCTAGTGCTGGGAATCGAACCGAGGTCTCCCACACGCGGGCCAGGAACTATACGGCCGTTAGGCGCCCGGGTTCGCTTCGCTTCCCGTCTGGACGTAATAAAGTGTGATATTGTGGCGTAAAAATGGGGTCTTATACATTATTTCATTTTTACTTTGTTTTAGTTAATTGCGTGATTTATAGATGCCTTACTGGTTGTGTAAGTTTCCGGCTTTCAACATTGAAAGGTATGCGCTGTGCTCGACTATTTCAACATCTCAGTCTAGTTCATTTAATGCTGACTGTAGTGACTTGCAGTAATTACCAATTGAGTTGGGTGCAATGCTCGCGGCAGCTGTGCTGACTGGCCAATCCTGGAGGGCGCGAGTTCGACGTTGTCGACAGCGGGCCATTACCCTCTCCCACGTGATTTCTACGGGGGGGGGGGGGGGGGGGACAGTCGATGGGATTATTTGGTAATTATCGCGGATTTCGGCCAGCGCTGAGGGGGGCTGAGGAGGGGGTGAGGGGGTATGACGTAGGAAAGTGTGGAAAGTGAAGGACCGACACCTTGGGAGTACGGGAAGAAGATCAAGCCTAGAGGAAGATACCTGTACCGTAAGACCGTACACGGAGGCCCGCGGAAACAACACCACGGACGGGTCCAAGGCAGCAGGGGAGATTGGACACCTGGAAACCAAGGTAGAGGGACTTCGACCTATCACTATAACCCCTGGGGAACTCATAGTTAGACTAGTCACGTCTCAGCCAAGCTAGGTTTGCTAAATTTTGTTAATAAACGGTTCCTTCATTGTTTGAACTCAAGACTTATCTTTAACCTGTTTCACACAAATCCTGAATCACTGGGTATACCATAGATCCCGACAGGTAGCAGGATTTCCCCCAGAAGCTACGCCCCAGTACTTCTGCGGATCCGCCGACTTCGGAGTCCGAGGTTCGAGACCGGGACGGCGGAATTGGGTACGTCACACGGTAGGAATCTGCTATCTGACAATATGATGGTAAATTGATAATAAACACAATATTTCATCATATACTTTTTATTTATATTCCCTTTATATAAAAGTAGACACAAGCCACAGCGTCCGCAGAATATTTGCTAGCTAGAGGTAGGGGGGGGGGGGGGGGGAACTAAATCGACATAATATATTATTATTTCAATATTTCTCAGTACTATGGAGTCTGGGTACAAACACTGAGTCAGCCGGATAATGTGTTCGATCTTGAACAAAAAAACTTGGCAAGATCCCAGGCAGGGTTGCCAGATTGGGCGGTTTACCGCCGATTGGGCTACTCGACTCAAACTATTGGCGGGTAAAATTATCATTTCGCTCTTTGGCGCCAATTGGGCTCTATTCCTACTTGTACTGGCGGTTTTTGGGCCGGTAAAACCAAAGATTAGTAAAACTGTCAATCGCCTCACAGTATTCTTAATAATAGTCATATTAATATTCATGCAATATGTGTGAATCATTGATTGGATAACCTGGTGGCTATTTAATTAATGTACATACCTATGATTTTAGATGTGTATTACATAATCTATTTTTTACAATCTATTCATTGTGTCACTGTCACACATTCCATTTGCCATTTTAATTATAAGTATTATAAATAGAAATTTAGTATTATAAATAGAAATTTATTGTGCTTTATGATACGTCTTTAGAACTTTATTTTGTCTGTTGTTTGTGTGCAATGTAATTTAATAGCTTCCAAATGCTAAATTAATACTTATCGCACTGTTTCTTTGTGCCTACGGTATTGTTATGATATTTACGTGATAAATGGTTTCAAATTTAATTTGTTTACTTTTATTTTTTAATAATTAAGGTGTGTATTACATAATCTTTTTCTTTAAATCTGCCACAACTCACATTCCATTTGTCTTTTTAATTACATTTCTTGTGCTATAAAGATACGTCTTTACAACTTTATTTTTTCATTGGGCGTTTTCGAAACGAGCCACTGGCGCGCTCTTCTACTGAATGAACATCTGGCAACCCTGTTACCAATGAGCTGACTGAGACGGTGACGCAAAGACTCGGTGACGGCCGCTCACTTGTCATATTTCCTTCCTGACTGGCAGTTGTGTCTATAGAGCGTCTGTGGTTGGTTATCACACGTGTTTTTTTTAGGTTATGTCCGCGTGATTTGCGTTTATGTCGATATTTAAATAGTTACGTCTAGTATAAGCTTCCGTGCTACATACCTCGAGAGTCGAGACAACTTGAAGTAGGCCTATACTCTTTAAGATGAAGTGCCTACTTGCTATGGCTTTCGTATTTATCGGTAAGTACGCGCGTAAGTTTAGGTATTTATTTATTGAAGTAAGCCTCTTTTACATTCTTTAAATTACATTAAGAAATGTACAGAATTTTTGAGTTGTCAAATATTAAACCTATTAACTAACTTTTATGTTTTGTATAATAGAGCCACAATGTAAGAATACAATGCCAAACCATTGTGTATAAAATATTTTAAACTCAATGGCCAAACTAACATAAAATAGGCCTACGCACAGAAAAACATTACTCAAGTACGTTGGCCATGAGGTTGATCCTTCCATTCTTGGAATTGAGTCACAGTGCAAAGGCCAATCTGGAAGTTATTGTAGCTTACACATAGGCTTACGCAGGAGGGGGCAAGAGGGGGCAGTTGCCCTCCCATTAGGATATTTTTTTATGCAGAATGAGGCATTAGATTGGAAAATCATATTTAGTAGCGTTTTGCTCACAAGTCACAACAGTAACATTTCTATAAATATATTCCTCAAATTTTCACTGTTTTTCCAACTGCCTTGCCCGTCTGGCACGGGAAAGAATAGGTCCAGGGATAGTGCCTGTCGTAAGGGGCGACAAAAATGATGACGTATGCCAATGGTTATAATCTTATCTAAAGTCCTAGCATGGATTGACATTGGAATGAGCTGACCGGCCTCAACATCACCTGTTGCCCTACCACCAAGATTTTGGCTTTGCGCCTCTTTGTAACAATGATATCACTGATAAAATTAAACCATTCGGCAGACAATCTGTACTCCTCCTAATACGCTTAAAACACATTAAAAAGCGCAAGTTTTAAAAAGATTGCCTGCGGCGCTTTTTTGTAGGGGGTATCCCCCCCCCCACACCAACCATTGGCGCCGCCGGGAAGTACTTTGGCCGGGAATTTATTGTGCCCCCCCCCCCATTGATCAACCTCTGCGCACGCCTATGAGCTTACATGTATGTTTAAACTGGTTCATTTTAAAATAATGACAATTTTTGCTTTCACTTTTAGAGCGGTTTATATGCACAGATTGCAAATTTACTGGCCTGCAACAATCTGTGGCCCAAGTTGCACCCGGGTAGCCTATTGCCTTTTGCAATTGCCACAGTGTTGTTAAAGCTACTTTTAAAAGTAGCACTGTTATAGCTACTCTACAGCTACTTGGTCTTTGAAAGCAGCTTAGCTACTTTTCAGCTACTGTATTTTGCCAAGTAGCTCGCTACTTGTACAGCTACTCAAAAAAAGTAGTGACGCTACTATACAGCTACTTTCATTTTTTATAAAGGCCCAAGAGTACGTACTAGGCCTATTTATTGAAACGGCGGTACGGTCCGGAAGTGAGTCATACTCATATGATATCACAGCTCACGGGGTGAAACAGGAAACTCAGTGGTGGGGATGTGGTTTTGGGACTAAAGCCAATGTCAGTCATCATCCGAACCTGTGACGGTGGGAATTGTGGCGGGCAAAACAAACGTGTGTTTGTTTATTGCAAAAATAGAGTAGCGGCGACTTTTCGTTACAAATACTAGCTTGCTACTCGCTACTTTACTGCATTTTCAAATGTAGCGCGCTACCAGTCTCGCTACCAAAAAAAAAGTAGCGCGCTAAAAAAACAACACTGATTGCCATTAGTAAATGAAAAGAGGGTGTGGGGGATGCACAGAGGGAGTGTAGTCAAGGGTATATTTTAATGTATGATTTGCTTAGTCATGGACTACGTTTACCAAGCGGGCTGAGTCCGCACTTAATTTGTCTGATAAACACGTCAGCTCGAACTTATTCCAGTTTGGCAACGACACCGCACTGGCTGGCCCGAGCTTAAAGGGTTAGTCAGGTGAAAAACTAAAAAAACCATCATATTTTGTATGTCTACCCTCTAATATGGAAAACATGACTAAACGATACCATACTTTAAAAGCAGGCGGTTAAAAAATTAAAAAAACTCGTTTTTTTGGCTTGTTGCTACCAAGTAGCACCGAGCAACTTTTCTTTAGGTAATTACCATACTAAAAAAATGTTGCCTCGAGATAGTAAAACCACCGCTAAAATAGGGGGCTTTTCAAAAATCGATGAGGAGTTTTAATGTGCATCGTTTCTCTACTGATAACATGCTTCTTAGTACGCACGTGTACTTCTACAAAATGACCTGAAATTAATTTTCTTGTGACTTGATGTGTAGAAAAGTTGCAATCTGTTTTGAGCGGCACTGTCCGCAGTCGATACAGCTGTACTATGCTTTAGAAGAAAAATGCAGCAGAGCTGGCGAAGTGAATCTTATGGAATAGCTAAATGTTCACTATTTTTATTCTTGCATTGAAGCAACCTATATCAATTTTATTTTACACATAACTGAATTTCTTGCACTTATGACTCATTGTTGGTGATTTTTTTAGTTTTTCACCTGACTATCCCTTTAAAATTGGCTGCCTCTATTTGCACCTAAGTTGGGTGAGCCCATGTCAACATTTAAAATGCTATTTTCACCCAAGTTGTTCATTTACCAGGTATTGCACGATATTACAGCTTATTAATAGTACATCACAATATTTAGATAGGAACTTATACCAATGCTTATACCATATGTTGCTTACATTCAATAAATTAATAAAGATAATAAAGGGTAAATAATAAGGTAAAACAGTACAGTAAGTAATTTGGTACTGATAAACAGTATCAGGGCCTTATTGGTAAGGACATTTTTTGAGCATACTTTTAAATTTTGATATGTGGTCGGGTATGTACATGTTTTCACCCCAATATCCACATGCATCACCCACAGCCACTTTAACACCACCATCAAAATCATATCATTTCATATTTTCCGCCAAAACCTAACTTACCCTGCTCACTCAGACCTTTCTCACTATGTATTTGGAATTTTGATAGCTATCCTAGTATTTGCCCATGTTCCAGTTTTTAAAAAAACTTTATGGGCTTTGCTGTTTGCTATTTATGTAATAGTTATATCTATGTACAACAACAACAACATGCAAATAAAAAGATTGGTGAACTGAACTGGTAGAATAGCTACAATGACGTGTTATGTTTTATGACTTTCACGGCATAAATGCGGTTATTGTATGATTTAACAATATCACGATTCAGATCTAGTCTGTATCTACGCTATGCAACTTTCTATACACAGATAAGTTTAATAGTTTATGAATTAGAGCTTACTGAGAAGAGCACGGTTGAATGAAATTATGCGGAAATCTATTGCAAAATCAACTTGAAGGTTTTAATTTCATCATCATCATCATCATCTATCTGTTGCCACGTCCAACTCTGCGTTGGGTCGGCATTGAAGATAAGCCTCTCCATCTTTATTAGCTTCTAAACAGATTTAAATAATATTTCGTGCTATAATTAGCAACATATCGAGAAATAATATACACCTACACAATTTCTAAGGTTGTAGGTAACTTGAACCGCCATCTTGAAAAAAGAATCCTATATTTATTGTAAAGTTTTTTTTGTAAGAGTAATATCATATGCAAATGATTTATTTGCTTTGCAATACATTGAAAAAAATTGCTCATCTGTCAACGTGGAGCGTGTTCCTAGTTTATGATGATTAAGACATTGAATTTTTTTTTTAATCCAAAATAGACCTAGTTTGTTAAATGTTGCAAAATAAATTTAGCCTATAATGCAAAAGTATTTAAATGTCCCCCACCGAAAATCAATTGTAACCGAGTGGGTCGACGATAAATAAATACAAATTTATTTATTTTTCTTTCTTTGCGTCTGTCGTGTTGCAGCCACCGTGCTCGGGGAACAAAACTTAGCTGAGGTCCTCGGGGAACAAGACTACGCGAAGTTCTTTGGAAAACAAGACTACGCGGAGATCCTCAGAGAACAAGACGCGTATGCGAAGATCCTCAGAAAACAAGACGCGTATGCGGAGATCCTCAAAAAACAAGACGCGTACGCGGAGTTCTTTGGAAAACAAGACTACAGCTTCCCCAACACACCGGACATCGACACGTCCCAGTACATCACGTCGCAGACCTCGACACTCGAGGATGTAGAGAGACTTTTCCACGAGAAGTGTCTCAAGAACAGTAACGAGGAGGCTTATCAGCGGGCCAAGGTGCGTAGAGAGCACTACGCGACGTTTTGAGGACGATTTCATTTCTTTCTTTTTTTCGTTTGTTTTTTGTTTGTTTGTTTGTAAATTCTGCTTAAGGCTGGTCCACACAGATGTTTTAAGCATAAGATTTAAGGTTTTAAGACGTTGTTTTAAAAACAACAATGAAAACAATGTCTTAAAACTAAAACTTTGTGTGAACGCCAGTACGTGTTTCCTATGATCCAACTTTACGACTACGCGTTAAACCTTAAATCTTATGCTTAAAAAATCTGTGTGGACCATCCTTTAGCAGCTACACTCTGCTATTATTTCTCTTTTCTCCAGGCATTCATTTTTAAACTTGCAATCAAAGTGGGTACTTTGTAGAAACCCACTTTTTCACTTCACTTTTAAATTTTGACTTTGTTACACTGCTACGTTTTAATTTCATAGGTAAAGCATTAAACTTTTTTAGACCATTCACAAACAGTGATTTTTGTGCACAGGATTTGTTTTGCATAGGCATGTAGAAGTCTTGAGCAGCTCTTGTTTGGTGTAGGTGGATATCACAGTTAAGTTTGTAGAACTCGCTGAAGTATGAGAACTCTTTATTGTGCAGCACTTCATATATGACGCATAGTAGGTCTACATAGTAGGCCTAATTTATTTGCTGTTCCACGCTGAGCCAATTTAGGTTACCCAGCAACCAGCATGTCTACTATGTGTGTTAGCTTGCCACTCTGTAGAACAGCTCTCATACCTCGATTCTGCATTTTCTGTAAGATTTCCAGATCACATTTGCTTGATTCTAAATTTAGGGATTGGCCTTGGACTAAATTACAATATCGATGGAAGTCCGAGGAAAAACTTACACTTGGCCGTCTCGTTCAAACTACACGAACTGTTTTGTTTGCCGGTTACTCCTGTACATAATTATCTCCATCATGCATGCTGCACATCTACGCAGTGGCGTATCCAGGAATTGGGAAAGGGGGGGTTTTCAACCCATATTATAGAGAGTGGAGTTGAAACATAATTGGGGTTCCGGGAGGCTTGCTCCCCGCAAAAAATCTCGTCAAGGTCATTTTAGTGCAAATCTGTGACGCTCCGATTCCGTCTTTCTCGGTAATCTTGTTCTATCCATCCTTTTCACACGTCTAAACCACTTAATAACGTCCTCTTCTTCCCAATTTGCTCCATTAAACTTCTTACTCCAACTTGTTAGTTACCCAAGCTCTAATATTCACATGCTGGTCAAGTTCTGACACTTCATTTCCAGTACTTGCACAAGTCTTTCGTGTGGCTTCGCCATATTCCGTTTATTTGTTTTCAATTCAGCCTTTGTTGAGTTTCAAATTTTATGGCACTGTATGTCCACCTAGTCGACGGAACTTCCGATGTCGGTCTATCAAAATTGCTTTTAAAATGCGTTTAAATTGTCCCAAATGTAATTCAAAATATGTCTTCCTGTAGAGAATTTAGTGCTCTTTCTTATGAATGGTTCTTTGTGACAATCAGTGTTTCCGTTTTTCAGATGGTCTTAATTATCTTTTGTAATGTGATGTTGCTGGACACCTTTCAGACCTAATTATAAGAACACCTGCAAAACGGAAATTTTTATTGGAACAAAAAATCGTTCATAAGAAAGAGCATTAAATTATCTATAATGACGTATTTTGATTTTCTTTTGGAACAATTTAAAACCATTTTAAGGCATTTTTAATGGGCCGTTTACATAAATGACAAGTGATTATTGACTAACCCCCGTGTCTAAGCCACAGACTTCTTTCATTGGTTGGGAGGGAGAATACTGCGCTCTGATTGGCTGTGACTAAGGTTTCTCTTGACTTGACCAAGGAATTGAAATATGTTCAATTTCTTAGTCAAGTCAAGACAAACCTTAGTCACAGCCAATCAGAGCACAGTATTCTCACTCATAGCCAATGAAAGAAGCCTTTGGCTTAGTCAAGTGGGCTAGTCACTAATCACTAGTCATTTATGTAAACAGCCCATTACAGACCAAGTTCGGGTGTTCCTGAAGCTAAGTAGACGTAGAGCCTTGAATTAATGTAATAGTAATACCTATCTATATGGGTAATAGTTGCAGTAAGTTAAGGCTGGTCCACACAGATTTTTAAGACATAATGCATAAGGTTTTAAGACATTGTTTTAAAAACAATGAAAACAACGTCTTAAAACTAAAACTTTGTGTGAACGCCAGTACGTGTTTCCTATGATCCAACTTTACGACTACGCGTTAAACCCTAAATTGTATGTCTTAAAAATCTGTGTGGACCAGCCTTTAGGCTGATATTTATGTCAGTCCTCGGTGTGTTTCGTGTACTGACGTGTGACCTGTTGTTCTCCGTCTATAGGACGCGCAAGAGAAGATGGGAGAGTGCATCATGTCTCTAGTCAACGTCACCGAATTCCAGGAGGAGTTGGAGAGAGTGAAAGACACCAACAATATCGAAAAAGTATTCTTGAAGAAGTATTGCAGGTAAACGACGCGACTCCCGGCTATATGTAGGTCTTGTTAAGGCCGATTCACAATTGAAATAAGAGTTGAAATAGTGAAATAGCAATAAGGTCTAAGCGAATTGGAACATGCAATAACAATGCATTGGCTCACAACTGTCACAGTAGATTGAAATAGTCATAAGAAATTAATCGATTCCATTTCTTATTTCAACTTCCTTATATCGAACCAATCAGAACGCAGAAGAGCCAGAAGAGAAGGCCTACTACGGAGATCAAAACAAAAACAGTGGTGCCGGATGTGCTGTTGTTGATGTCGTCAATGAAAGTAAATGCATATTAAAACACTGGCTTGACTACTGAAATAAGGTACTAGGAGACTGTTGTGAACCAAAAGCAATTCTTATTTCACTATTTCACGGATTCTTATTGCAACTCTTATTTCAATTGTGGATCGGCCTTTACAAGCTAGTTCAATAATCACACACATGCTGCGCTGGCGTCTAGCCGTTGCGGTGCATACATTGAAAGCTGGCGTGGGAATGTTTACGTGTGATCGAGGTGACGGCGTATTTTAAATAATGTCCCTACACCAACTCGTGACTGAGGCGTATGTTTATAATATTTGTCTAGGCCTAGGCCTAGCTACTTCGTCGCAGGAATGAATTGGATGTGGTTAGGGGCTTGGAAGTCTTGAAACATTAGCAGCCGTCATCTGTCAGATTGCAATGTTTGTTGCACCGGCTGTGTATCACAGTACTGGTATGCCTTTTACATTTCCCCGATTAAATGTATACATATATACAGATACATTGAACATTTAAATTTATAGCATACATTTGGAAAAGTGGAAGAATTACCCAAATGAGCAGTTTCTTATGTGTAAATGTAATGTACATTAATTTTAAAATGTTACATTGTGTCTACCGGATGTAAAGGTGACTTTGGAGCTGTCATAGCAACGAAGCGCATAATAGAATAATACAGTATTCTATATGTGCTTCCTTGCTTGTTATTATTGTGTAGATGTCTCCCACTGAAAATCAGTTCTTCTAACTGAGTGGGTCGACCACATCAATACAAATTTATTTTATGTTGTCCAAAAAATATTATATCCCTAAACTCTTTCTTTCTTTCTTTTCTTTCTTTCTTTCTTTCTTTCTTTCTTTCTTTCTTTCTTTCTTTCTTTCTTTCTTTCTTTCTTTCTTTCTTTCTTTCTTTCTTTCTTTCTTTCTTCCTTCCTTTCTTTCTTTCTTTCTTTCTTTCTTTCTTTCTTTCTTTCTTTCTTTCTTTCTTTCTTTCTTTCTTTCTTTCTTTCTATCTTTCTTTCTTTCTTTCTTTCTTTCCTAACTTTCTTTCTTTCTTCTAAGTTTTATTTTAGGCCCATATCTGTGTTTCTAATCAGGTGTCTGTGTCTGTTGTTTTGCGCAGGTTGTGGCAGCCGTTCCGTCAGTGTAATGAGGACTCCACTACCTCCATAGAGCCGTGTTTGGACGCCGACGAGCGAGAGACCTACAACTTAATTCTGAAGGTCGAGGACGAGCTGGCAGAGTTCGTCTGCTTCAAGGACGGCGACCGAATCGCGCGTACGTAGCGCACGTTATTTTCTTATCCATACGGTCGTTATTGTTTAGTTGGTCGACATTTGGAGCTGGGCTAAATACTCTAATTAAATTTAATTCAATTTAATAATTCATACATTATAGTTGTATTTAATTTATTTTATAATAAATAATTAATTAACTTAAATTTAATTTAATTTAAAAAAATAGAAAGATAAAATAAATTAACACTTTGAAGATTTAATTTAATTAACTGTTAAATGATTAATTAATTTTTTTAAATTTATTTTGTAATTAATAATTAATTTATCATTATTTAATTTAATAAGTAATAATTAATTTACTTATTTGATTTAATTCAGGGTTGCCACTTTCAAGGATTTTATCCTTTTCTCAGGATTTTTAGAGTGTCTCAAGGATAACAGGATTTTGGGCAAAATCTTAGTATTTTCTACTGTCTTTAAAAAATACATTAAATTAATACATTTTAAAAAATTCAGCTAAAAAAGCAATGTAGACAGTAAAAGAACATCAGGTACTAGTAAAAATAAACATAAGTGACTGCATAACATTTCCCCCAAATGGTAGTTATGGTGAGTAAAAGTAAAACGTTAAAATATATTTGAAGAAAATTCCGATTCTTATGCGTTTCTGTACGTAATGTTGACTAGATTCTCGAAAATCAGGCTGGCATAACAAATTTTGGCATGAAACCTGAAAATTTGTAACATTCCTTCGCAGTTATTATATGCTAATGCTGAATATAACTGTTTTCAAGGATTTCTCAGGATTTTTTTTAGTTTCTTTCAAGGATAAAAAAATTGACTTGGTGGCAACCCTGATTTAATTTGTTAATGTTTTTCCGGTACAAAATACAAGATACTTTTGGAGGCTAGTTTTTTTTTTTTTATATATATATTTCGTGATACATTCGCCTACATGCTGTAATCGTATTATCGGGAAATAAAGAACGACCTCCCAAGCTAGGAATAAAATTTTGAATTTTGGTTTTAGCAAAAAGCAAACGTGCTTCCCGGTGTGTTTAGAACATTTTTGCCGAGGTAGGTTGTATTGGCAACTTACTGAACTGACGGTCGGTAATTCTTTCTAGTAGTTAATGTCGGGTCGCAATCCGTCGCATGGCAAGCAAGTTTGAAAAACGAGAAAAAAGAACAGAAAATAAAAAGAAAAAAGAAGAATAAAGAAGATGAACAAACTAGTATTACATTTCATTACAATAGTAAATAGTAGTAGTACTAGTAGTAGTAGTAGTAGTAGTAGTAGTAGTAGTAGTAACCTCTTCCCAAGTTGCGTTTCTTCTTTCCACGTCCATTTCTATCACTTCTTCCCACCTTAGTCTTGGTCTTCCTCTCTTTTTTCCTTTTTCCCTGCTTCTTTCTCAAACTTGATTTTTGGGATCCTGTCTTCCTACATTCTTTTCATGTGGCCAAACCACCGCAACACCATTTTACTTTATTTTTTATATCTGCTCCCTGTGTCCAACAATGAAGTCGGGTAGGGGATAGGAAATTAATCCCATCATATTCTGGCCCTTAGGTACATCGAAGCCGGCTGGCCATGCCTGACGCTTCCCTCATGTTAACGACACAAAATATAAGATACTTGAAGCTCGGATATTTTCGATACAAAGTACAAACTACAATAATGTGTTTTCGATACTGACTAGCTTCGGTAACACGTTATTGTCTGTGCAGTTGTTTCAGTTGTTAACCATCACTGTTGGAGTCTAGGTCTACTCACTCGATCTCCGCCTAGCCTAGCTATCCTCGTTTAGGATTTCCAAACGCAATTTCTCGTCCGTGTTTTCTACGCGCATGTAACAACCTGTGTGTTCTCCCGACAGTGTTCATCGCCGAGGGAGGTCCTCAATGTCTCCAGGATAACGAGGAGGGTATCTACGAGTGCGTCCCCGAGAGCCTCAAAACGACCTTGAGAAACCGCATCTCCAACCAGCTTCTGGCTCACAGGCACCTGCCGATGCTCGTCAGTGATCTAGAGGAGTGCAAGTAGGTTCTGTTATGTTCTGTACGGCCTAGGCGTATAGGCCTAGGTCAGGATGCTGTTAGGAGCCAGGAATGTAGAAGATAAGATGGATTGCAATCCAATCAGTTACCTCTAGTTGGTGTGTCTCCATTACCGGAAGTCCCTTTATTTAATCCACCGCCTTCTAGCGGGAACATGTATGCTTTTGGTGGCAAGATTCAAAGGACATGACAGGTTCCGTCTGAGATGGTCACCGTGATAAGCGGAGTTCACACACATTAGCTAAAATAAATACCAGGGCCCAGATTCACAAAAGTGCCTAGTGCTAAGACGTCCTAGTTTAGGCAAATCTTAGTAAAATTAATCACGCATATATCGCTCTGCAATGTCCTAAAGGTACAATATAGTATAATAACAACAATTTAACTAATAATATTGTATTTGTGAATGTGCAGTAATACCCAAGGATGATTTATCATGATTTATCTATCTAGGATTTGCCTAACTTAGGACAACTTAGAGTTAGGCATCTTTGTGAATCCAGGCCCAGAACTTTATTTAAGAATCAAGTAAAAGGTTTTTGAATGGATCACTGTTTCTATTCTGTCACTGAATTTCTGTCATGACATTTCAACTACTTCTAATGTACTGTAGTAATTGAAATATAGTTATTAGTTATTAGTATAGTGTATGGCTAGTTATGTAATGTGGTTGACTCGTGGAAGTTTGACTCTTGTACTTATACTACTTTTGTACTATACTGTGTGTATATGTGTTTGTATATGTGTTTGTATGTGTGTGTATGTGTGTATATATGTATTATTTTAATCCTAAATGACAACTTCGCATACTCGCATGTTCCTGTGACGTGCACATGAGTGTTTTAAGGAAGGCTATATAAATAAATAAATAAATAAATAAGGATAGTGATTAAGAGCTAGCGCCTAGACGTTACAGTTCACACGCAGGAACTAGAATAACGAATGTCTGTGATCTTCAAGAAAAGAATAGGCCTACGGGAAGGCCTATCTTATTAATTTTTTTTTTATATCTGTTCCCTGTGTCCAACAATGAAGTCGGGTAGGGGATAGGAAATTAATCCCATCATATTCTGGCCCCTAGGTACATCGAAGCCGGCTGGCCATGCCTGACGCTTCCCTCATGTTAACTTCCTCCGGCTCCTCCTCTTCACTTTCTTCTTCCTCTGCTCTTTCTACAAAGTCCATACTTTTCTATCTTCCCACCATCGTTCCTGATTGACCTCTTCCCAAGTTGCATTTCTTCTTTCCACGTCCATTGCTATCACTTCTTCCCACCTCAGTCTTGGTAATAATAATATTTAATAATATGAATAAATTAGTTAATAATAGCTTTGGCTTGTATTACATCGGTAGTTTTTATTAGATTGGTTTTTGCAAAAAGACATCCTAGCTTCTGATTGGATGGACCTGATTCTGGATAAGGATATGGCTGGAAGTTAAAAGTTAGTTAACTTTTCTTAGCCATAGCGCTAGTCGTTAGCGATGTCGTGTCGTGTGAACGCCTACACGCATTTCCGTATGTTCAACTTCCAGCCATAATCCTTAGCAAAGTGTCTGAACCGGCCTATATAGGGCTTGTTCTTATTTACATCATCAGTGTTAGTTCCGTCTTTACTCGCGAGATCGCACCACGGGGACGGTACAAGCATTGCAGTCTGACAGGGGTGACAGCTACTAGATATTTTGTAATGTTTCAGGCTTTCTAAGCCCCTATTCACATAAAATTCATTTCCGTGACAAAGCAGCTACGCCTTTGGGCCTAGATTAATATTAAGTCAGAATTGGAGTAGGGACGTATTATTTAAAATATGCCGTCACCTCGATCACACGTAAACATTCCTACGCCATCTTTCAATGTTCGTATCGTCACCTAGACGCCAGCACCTATACGCGCAGTATATGATTGTTATATTTATTTATTTATTTATTTATTTATTTATTTATTTATTTATTTATTTATTTATTTATTTATTTATTTATTTATTTATTTATTTATTTATTTATTTATTTATCTATTTATCTATTTATCTATTTATCTATTTATCTATTTATTTATTTATTTATTTATTTATTTATTTATTTATTTATTTATTTATTTATTTATTTATTTATTTATTTATTTATTTATTTATTTATTTATTTATTTATTTATTAATTAATTAATTAATTAATTAATTAATTAATTCATTGATTTATTTATTTATTTATTTATTTATTTATTTATTTATTTATTTATTTATTCATTTATTTATTTATCTATTTATTTATTTATTTATTTATTAATTAATTAATTAATTTATTTATTTATTTATTTATTTAATGTCTATCCTATTCAGTTATAAAAACTGATATACAAAGGAGGACCTTAAATAAATCTAAGCTATGCAAACAATTAATAATAATGAATAATAATAATAATAACACTGGTTTAGAACAAGCCCTATAAAAAATTATCGAAAACTATCATCAAAGGTGAATAAAAGTTACATTGACAATTTTTTTTACATTTTCAATTTTTTTTTTTTAAACTATGGACAGAATTTGTAGAAAGAGCAGAGGAAGAAGAAAGTGAAGAGGGAGGAGCCAGAAGAAGCTAACATGAGGGAAGCGTCAGGCATGGCCAGCCGGCTTCAATGTACCTAGGGGCCAGAATATGATGGGATTAATTTCTTATCCCCTACCCGACTTCATTGTCAAAAAAAAAAAAAATTTTAAATAATTTTTTTCATATAATTGTGTGTGTAACCCCCGATTGATCGTTACGTCGTGTGTGCGCAGGGACTTGAAGGGGGTGCAGAAGTGCGTCGTGAACACGATGAAGAGTTGCCCCAAGCCGGCCCCGGCCAACCTCGCCGAGTCCGTGTTCAACATCCTCTTCAAAATAACGCCCTGCGACCACCTGCTCCACAACGGTGCGGCGGCCACCGCCCACGTCACGCTGGCCTCTCTCCTGGCCCTCGTGGCCACGCGGCTCCTCTAGACGTTCCGACGCTCAGGTTATTGCGAATAAGAAAATCAAACGAAAAAAGTTGAATCGATTATATTTTTTTTCGGTTCTTCCCCGCCGCGACTCTTTCTAGCGTTATTTGAAGCGGACAGAAACCGTAGTTTTGAAATGTACGCTTTGACGCGTTTCGTAACCACTTTATTTCATTAAGTTGTCTGTAGTGGGCCGTTTCTTCTTTTTTTTGACGGTTTTCGGTTGGACGTAGTAAAATTTCGTTAAGGCCAAGCGCGCTACAAGTATAGCGCGCTACTTGTAGCATGTTACTTTTTTTGGTAGCGAGACTGGTAGCACGCTATATTTGAAAATGCGGTAAAGTAGCGAGTAGCAAGCTACTATAAACGAGTGTTTGTAGCGAAAAATCGGCGTTACTCTATTTTTTCAATTTTGCAATGCAATGTGAAATATAAAACCTCTTATAGACATATATTTGTGGCTTCTAAGTTGTTGATAACATTATTTTCATAAACATAAAAATGATCATTGGTAAGAAAGCCTAGATTTTCAAAGAAATAATAAAATAGTAGGTACTCCTGGTCCTTCATAACAAATTAAAGTAGCTGTAAAGTAGCGTCACTACTTTTTTTGAGTAGCTGTACAAGTAGCGAGCTACTTACAAATTACAGTAGCTGAAAAGTAGCTAAGTTACTTTCAAAGATCAAGTAGCTGTAGCTGTAACAGTGCAACTTTTAAAAAGTAGCTTTAACAACACTGAGGCCAATCTTGTACAGTACCGTAGTTGGTAATACGTTTCCGATTGCAGTGGCGGTTTGCTTTTTATTTCCGTTTTATGTTCATAATGTGAGAGATTTTTCTGAATAAGTAGGAGGGAAAAATCATGTAATTTGTTCTTCCATCCAACAGTAGAACTTAGTATTTACAATTGTGGGGGACTTGTAAATTATATTATTTAGATGGTGCCTTAGGAAAATACGTCAATCAAAATCACTTTGCTTGTAGTTCTGTAACTTGATTTTATTGCTGCATCCCTGGATCCTGGGCCCTGGCTCTTCATCGTACTCACTAGTGCATAGTATACGTAAGGTAGTAAGACTCAGGGTTGGCTGTTATATCTTTATATGGATCATGTTTATGTTGTAAGAAAAAAAAAATAAGTAAAATGATATTTTTCAGTACAAATTCGTGTGTAATTTTTTAAAATAGACTCATAAAACCCCGCCATATCCCATAATTCACTTCGCATACCGACCTGAGATCCATATCTCCCCAACCCTTTCAACCGCACTAATTCCACAAAAGTCAACAGATTCCTGGCGTAGTTTCACACATTCGTAAATGCAGTCTTCCGCCGAGGCCTAATTAGCCACGCCCACTGTTGCAGGTAACCAACGGAAGGTTGTAAATTGTCCCTATGGACCTGTTTTAATTAGATGGTAGGAACTAGAGAAGTTGAAAATTCTGTTGGTACCACTGGACTTGGCTATGTCGTAATTATGATAATAATTACACAGGGACAAATTTATAGTTGTGCCGGGAGGTTAAAGCTACCGGTTGGCTGAAAGCAATGATTTTCAACATCTATAGTAGGCTAGATCGCCAGGCTAGCAGCAGAAGGCGTAGCACTTTGATGCCATCTTGAAATGGGCAAATAACACAGGCGGGGATAGGAGTTTCTAATGCGACTTTCTGCCATTGGCAGCGCTAGCAGTACTAAAAGGTCCAAATTAGCATGTAAATTGCCAATTTCAAGATGGCTTCAAATCGCTACGCTCGCTCTGAGTGGAAGGTTGGGGGACTGGCGATCTAGCCTACTATAGATGTTGAAAATCATTGGCTGAAAGTACTTGGTTTATCGTTGTCTTTTGTGGAAAGAAATCGTTCAAAATATTTGTGGATTCGAAACAAATTCTCTACTTTAGTAGCTAGGTAGAAAATTCTACTAGTCCCAATGAAAGTATTCGCATTCCGATCTCAGGTCATTGTCTACTGCCCCTTTCAACCGCCCCTTTGGATGGGAAGCTTGGGTGAGAACAAACCAGCATTCACATACTCGTTTATTGGCGATACATAACGATAAACATTATTAATTACTATTATTAATATGATTATTATTAATAATAAACATAATTAGACACAATATGAAATCATGAAGAACAGTTGAATTTTTTGTTTAAAAAAAATATGTGAACAAGTTAAGTTTTACAGTTAAATAAAGTGGATACATTGTAATATCAATAACCGAACAACATAACAATGTTTTATATTTTAAATTTTTTTGTTAACAACAGAACTTGTGGATACATTTGTTCTCCGCAAGCGTCAACCTTGGTTACAGCAAAAAAGAATCGTTTTGATCCGGGCACGCTTTGCGATCCTAAACACCCCTTCACATTTTCAATGATTATGATGCGTAGTTAATTACAACAAAATTGTTAGACATGAAACTAAACATGTCATTTATGGTTTAAAATCATAAATATTAAATAATGTATGTATTGTATATACAGTATATATATATATTTTTTTTAAATATATTTATTTATTTATTTATTTACCACTAAGCTAATACAAATTACAACAACCAAATATTGCATAAATAAATCACTTGGTGGTTTAATGTTAAAAACACAATAATAATTTTTTTTACAATTTTATAATTTATAATGTAAAAACATTTTTTTTTTTTAAATCGGCCTCCTCCATCCCCATAGCCGTCCAACTCCGCCTTCACCGCGGAGCAAAGAAAATAAGGAGCAAACTAGTGTTTGTGTCTAGAGCGAGTCTATTTAACGGCCTTGCCAAACCGTCAGATAGACTATATAATAATACAAGAATAAAATTAAGTTATCACTTCAAAGAAGAAAATAATTCTCTTTACTATTCTAGCACGGGTACTGAGCACATTACTATTCAACTCTACTTCTAAACAAACAACACTCCTACTACTAACTACATCTACCACACAATACTTCTAACTACATCTACCACACAATACTACTAACTACATCTACCACACAATACTACCTACTAACTACAGCTACCACACAATACTACATACACTACAATATCTTTGTGCTGTATACACGTGCAATATTTATACTCACGAGTTAAAACACACAATAAGAATTATATCTTGCAATAAAGCGATTATAAAACGAAAGACGCGCATGTGCCAACGTTGGCTGAACTTGTAACGTTTATTTTACGTTTAAAACAAAACTAATGAACTCCTTGTACAATATTTAAAACGTTTGCTCCACGGTGTTTAAAACTACCTAACTACTCTTCATTGATGGTCGATTCGAGTCTCTTCTGCAGTGATATCTTCAAATCTAAATGCAAAATATAATATTCAGATTTTTATTCAATTGAAAATAATAACTAAGCAATTACAAGTCACGTACACGTTTAGTATTTTCCATTGACATTGTAGTCATTATAGTCTTTGCAGTCATTGTAGTCATTAAAGTCTTTGCAGTCATTAAAGTCTTCGCAGTCATTGTAGTCATTAGTAATTGTAGTCATTGGGTAGTCTGTAAGCAAAAAAGGCCTACTTGAAATTATCAGCTCCTGAATAATGTATATAGTTTTGTTTAAATTAATACTTACACTAGATTGCAATAAAGTAAATAATTATTTACACACAGTTTTGTAAGTATTAAATATGGATTTCTCATGTTATTGTAGTAACAACTGGCGTTATTATTTATTCATGTAGGTGTTTAAAATGTGAACAACTTTTGTTATTAATTAGCTTGGTTTACACACTTTTTAAAATTTAAAGTTGATAGTGTTCAACAAAATAAAAATCAAGCCAAAACTATTATGGCGTTTAGACACTTTCCTATACCCGATATCTTAGTCCAGCCAATGAGAGGCGATGTTTTATAAATCCGGCCAATGGTAGCGATCCTAGTAAAAACCCCAACCTCCTTACGACCCACATGTTATTTATTATTCACCTTTTCAATCTCATGTAGACCTACCCACGTCCTTGATATATTCCAACAAAGAGCCTACTTCAAGAAGTTCAAAAATCTACATGACCCCCGTTCAGTATATAGACCTAATACAAGTTTGGCATTGTAGAATACGTAAAACTCCATTATAATATAATAAAAACAATGCTTATTACAAAATTTAACTGTTTATACACTTCATATAAAATAATTGTGATTATAAAATTAAGGATAGAACCAGTGTTCCACGCCCTATTTTACTTGTTCTTACTAATGGTTTAGAATATATTGACATCCTTTATCTACATTTATATTTGGATTATGTTGCTTTAAAGTAACATTTCAAAGCATGTTATAAACTTTCCAATCTGTAAGAAATCTGTTACATTTGGGGACTCAAAAATATATTAGTTTGTTCCGTTACCTCTCTCCTGGTGTGGGATTACTGCAACTCGAAGGTCTTGATGGCGCATCGTCTTGAGGCAGCCCAACGCGTCGCTCGTAGATCTATTTCATGTAACAGAAGGACACATGAGTTACGTTTATGATGTAGGAAATATATAGCATTGCAGTAAATATATTAAGTTGTTCCTTTACCTCGCTCCTGGTGTTGGATTACTGCAACTCGAAGATCTTGATGTCGCATCGTCTTGAGGCAGCCCAACGCGTCGCTTGTAGATCTATTTCATGTAACAGAAGGACACATGAGTTACGTAAATGATGTAGGAAATATATAGCATCGCAGTAAATATATAAGGTGGTTACTTTACCTCTCTCCTGGTGTGGGATAACTGCAACTTGAAGGTCGTTGATGGCGCATCGTCTTGAGGCAGCCCAACGCGTCGCTTGTAGATCTATTTCATGTAACAGAAGGACACTTGAGTTACTTAAATGATGTAGGAAATATATAGCATTGCAGTAAATATATAAGGTTGTTCCTTTACCTCTCTTCTAGTGTGGAATTACTGCAAATCGAAGGTCTTGATGGCGCATCGTCTTGAGGCAGCCCAACGTGTAGCTAGTAGATCTATTTCATGTAACAGAAGGACACATGAGTTGCGTAAATGATATAGGAAATTTCTTACTTTGTGGTAATAATTAAAATATATTAGGTTATTAGTTACTTTACCTCTCTCCTGGTGTGGGATTACTGCAACTCGAAGGTCGTTGATGGCGCATCGTCTTGAGGCAGCCCATGCGTTACTCGAAGATCTATTTCATGTAACAGAAGGACACATGAGTTACGTAAATGATGTAGGAAATATAAAGCATTGCAGTAAATATATTAAGTTGTTCCTTTACCTCTCTCCTGGTGTGGGATTACTGCAACTCGAAGGTCGTTGATGGCGCATCGTCTTGAGGCAGCCCAACGCGTCGCTTGTAGATCTATTTCATGTAACAGAAGGACACATGAGTTACGTAAATGATGTAGGAAATATATAGCATTGTAGTAAATATATTTGGTTGCTTCTTTACCTTTCTCCTGGTGTGGGATTACTGCAACTAGAAGATCTTGATGGCGCATCGTCTTGAGGCAGCCCAACGCGTCGCTTGTAGATCTAGTTCATGTAAGAGAAGGACACATGAGTTACGTAAATGATGGAGGATATATTCTACAATATTGTAGTTAATATATTTGGTTGCTTCTTTAGATTACTGCAACTAGAAGATCTTGATGGCGCATCGTCTTGAGGCAGCCCAACGCGTCGCTTGTAGATCTAGTTCATGTATGAGAAGGACACATGAGTTACGTAAATGATGGAGGATATATTCTACAATATTGTAGTAAATATATTTGGTTGCTTCTTTACCTTTCTCCTGGTGTGGGATTACTGCAACTAGAAGAACTTGATGGCGCATCGTCTTGAGGCAGCCCAACGCGTCGCTTGTAGATCTATTTCATGTAACAGAAGGACACATGATTTACGTAAATGATGTAGGAAATATTTAGCATTGCAGTAAATATATTTGGTGGTAACTCTACCTCCCTCCTGGTGTGGGCAGTGTTGAATTCAGAGTTTTGTCCCCGGGGGTGCTATTTCAAATCCCGGGGGTGCAGACATCGAATGAAGGGGGGGGGGGGGGGGGGGAAATTTTTAAAACCACCACTGCTTCCACATTACTTTTACTAATTAGCTGTCAAGTACGTGTTCTGATACAACACACACACAACTTTATCTACTTACCGATTTAGCCATAGTAGCATAAATATGAGACGTTAAGCCCCATTAATCAATCATCCTTCAAAGCAATATTTCCGTTCCATTTCAAAATTAAGTAAATATATAAAGCATGTAGCCAATTTATTCCCGGGGGGGCAACTGACAATTCCCGAGGGGGCTTCGCCCCCCCGGGATCATAGCTGAATTCAACACTTGGTGTGGGATTACTGCAACTCGATGGTAACTAACTACAGCTTGTAACCATTTGTTTGCCGGGATGCATCTTTAAATAAATTTTATATGGTAGAAGGAAAAAGTAAGGTTATTTATTTATTCAGGATTTAACTACAGCTATGCAGCCATTTTACATTAAACCTTCAAACATTACTCTACTAGCATGTGTGTATGTATGAGGCAGCCCAACGCGTCACTCGCAGATCTATTTCATGTAACAGAAGGACACATGAGTTACGTCAGTTACCATCGAGTTGCAGTAATCGAGGTAAAGGAACAACCAAATATATTTTCTACAATATTTTAGCTTTCCTATTAGTAAGTAAGTAAGTAAGTAAGTAAGTATTTATTAGTCCGGTAGATTCATACAGGGTACAAATATGGATGTCGTCAAAAGTGGGTGCTTACCCATATAACTAAACTAGGCTACATTTAACATTTAACAGATGTACACTACATTAACATCGAGCAATTCACATTAAACATTAAAGTATTTACATTTACATTAAAATATTATCAAAAGACCACCAGACGCTCATTCATGCGATATAAACTTAATAGATGTACTACTAATTGTAAAAAGGTAACACCTTTACCACACACATAAAACAGTCATCCATTAAAATATAACAATGTAAAAATTATGGAAAACTTAAAACTGTAATGGAATGGTGAACGTACGACAAATCGAAGCGATGAAAACACCAGACCATGCAATATAGGTCTAATAAAACTTTATAAAAAATAAAATAAAAGGATTTATAGTTTAGGGAGAGAAGTATTCCTGGAGGGAGTAAAAGCTCTTGGATGAGACAAATGATTTCAGATTAGCTTTGAAGGAAGCTGTGGTGGGGGATGTTTTAATGTTGCTGGGAAGCTTGTTGAAGATGGTTAGGGCCAAGTACTTGGGGCTTTTTGAGAATAAAGAAAGATTATGGGTGGAGAACTTGGAGATTTGATCTTGTAAAATGGGGGTGGAATGATGAGTTTGAAGGGAAGAGACTAGGATTTAACCGGACAAAAATTGATGCAGCTTGGATCAGGGTACTCGCGAGCGTTGGTATTCCCAGATCTTTGAAGAGTTCTCGGCAAGAATGCCTTCTAGATACTCCAGCAATAATGCGGACAGCCCTTTTCTGGAGGGTGAACAGTCTCACTGCTTGCGGGGACGCACCCCAAAAGAGTATGCCATATGACAGATGTGAGTGGATATGGGCAAAATAAACTAATTTAAGAACATGAGGGTGAACTGTCTGTTTCAATTTCCTAAGCATGAAACAACCACTATTAATTTTAGAGGTAAGCTGTTGAATGTGGTTGGACCAGTCTAGTGTTTCAGTAACGTTTAGACCTAGCAACTTCGCAGAGTTGTTGCGGGCAATGCTTTTATCATTGAGCCGGACTAAGGGACTGGATTTTGGAGCATTTTGGGGAGTGTGGAAGTAAAGATAAATGGTCTTGGGCAGTGAAAGTGTTAACAGATTATTGTGGCAATAGGAGGACATCAGGGAGGCTTGTTCGTTAACTAATGCTGGGAGGGCAGGGGCACATTCTTTAGGGAGAGTTAAAAGGTGGCTCGAGTCGTCGGCATACTGTGTCAGGGTACCTTTGTTGAGGCAACCCTGTAGGTCGTCAACGTATATAACTAGCATGTATGTATGTACGACCAAAACGAACAAGTGTGGCGCGAGACCGAAATCAAGTTTGGGTACACCTTCATATAAACGCAAGTGGCCATGACAGTTCTCAGTCTGTAACTAATGTGTAGTAGCAGTAGGTAGCTAATGTGTACTACGTAGATCCAAAATTGATCTTCGATACCGGATTCCCAAAAACAAGGTTGTATACTAAAGTATATGAGCAGACCTTGCAAAAAGGATTTATTTCGCTAGTGCTACCCAGTAAAAAGGTTTGGCAGCGGGCAGCGCCATTGGCTAATAAATAAATACTCTACTCGTAACTTGACTCACCTCCGCGCTCAGTGCAGAGCGCTGCCGGATGTTGGGGGCGTGCCGGATGTTGAGACAACGGCGACTCCTCGCTGTAGTCTCCAGATCGCGGTACCTCCATTCGGGAAGAGACGCCGATGCCGGGGGGTGAGAATCCTGCGCCGTCTTCGCCCCCCGGGCAGGCAAGCTCTGGCGTGGGGGGGGGGGTCACTGCAACAGAACACAGACTATTGGAGCACAACTACTGACTCCCGTCTGGGCCCGGGGAAGAATAGACTATTCTTCCCCGGGCCCAGACGAGGCTCCTTTCGTCGCCTCTTACGACTAGCAGAGTCACTCTGGGCCTATTCTACCCCGGGCCCAGACGGGTCTCCTTTCGTCGCCTCTTACGACTAGCAGAGTCACTCTGGGCCTATTCTACCCCGGGCCCAGACGGGTCTCCTTTCGTCGCCTCTTACGACTAGCAGAGTCACTCTCGGCCTATTCTACCCCGGGCCGAGACGGGTCTCCTTTCGTCGCCTCTTACGACTAGCAGAGTCACTCTGGGCCTATTCTACCCCGGGCCCAGACGGGTCTCCTTTCGTCGCCTCTTACGACTAGCAGAGTCACTCTCGGCCTATTCTACCCCGGGCCGAGACGGGTCTCCTTTCGTCGCCTCTTACGACTAGCAGAGTCACTCTGGGCCTATTCTACCCCGGGCCCAGACGGGTCTCCTTTCGTCGCCTCTTACGACTAGCAGAGTCACTCTCGGCCTATTCTACCCCGGGCCGAGACGGGTCTCCTTTCGTCGCCTCTTACGACTAGCAGAGTCACTCTGGGCCTATTCTACCCCGGGCCCAGACGGGTCTCCTTTCGTCGCTTCTTACGACAAGCAGAGTCACTCTCGGCCTATTCTACCCCGGGCCGAGACGGGTCTCCTTTCGTCGCCTCTTACGACTAGCAGAGTCACTCTGGGCCTATTCTACCCCGGGCCCAGACGGGTCTCCTTTCGTCGCCTCTTACGACTAGCAGAGTCACTCGTGGCCTATTCTACCCCGGGCCCAGACGGGTCTCCTTTCGTCGCCTCTTACGACTAGCAGAGTCACTCTCGGCCTATTCTACCCCGGGCCGAGACGGGTCTCCTTTCGTCGCCTCTTACGACTAGCAGAGTCACTCTGGGCCTATTCTACCCCGGGCCCAGACGGGTCTCCTTTCGTCGCCTCTTACGACTAGCAGAGTCACTCTCGGCCTATTCTACCCCGGGCCGAGACGGGTCTCCTTTCGTCGCCTCTTACGACTAGCAGAGTCACTCTCGGCCTATTCTATACCCCGGGCCGAGACGGGTCTCCTTTCGTCGCCTCTTACGACTAGCAGAGTCACTCTGGGCCTATTCTATCCCGGGCCCAGACGGGTCTCCTTTCGTCGCCTCTTACGACTAGCAGAGTCACTCTCGGCCTATTCTACCCCGGGCTGAGACGGGTCTCCTTTCGTCGCCTCTTACGACTAGCAGAGTCACTCTGGGCCTATTCTACCCCGAGCCCAGACGGGTCTCCTTTCGTCGCCTCTTACGACTAGCAGAGTCACTCTGGGCCTATTCTACCCCGGGCCGAGACGGGTCTCGTTTCGTCGCCTCTTACGACTAGCAGAGTCACTCTCGGCCTATTCTACCCCGGGCCGAGACGGGTCTCGTTTCGTCGCCTCTTACGACTAGCAGAGTCACTCTGGGCGTATTCTACCCCGGGCCGAGACGGGTCTCCTTTCGTCGCCTCTTACGACTAGCAGAGTCACTCTGAGCCTATTCTACCCCGGGCCGAGACAGGTCTCGTTTCGTCGCCTCTTACGACTAGCAGAGTCACTCTGGGCCTATTCTACCCCGGGCCGAGACGGGTCTCCTTTCGTCGCCTCTTACGACTAGCAGAGTCACTCGGGGCCTATTCTACCCCGGGCCGAGACGGGTCTCCTTTCGTCGCCTCTTACGAGTAGCAGAGTCACTCTGGGCCTATTCTACCCCGGGCCGAGACGGGTCTCCTTTCGTCGCCTCTTACGACTAGCAGAGTCACTCTGAGCCTATTCTACCCCGGGCCGAGATGGGTCTCCTATCGTCGCCTCTTACGACTAGCAGAGTCACTCTGGGCCTATTCTACCCCGGGCCGAGACGGGTCTCCTTTCGTCGCCTCTTACGACTAGCAGAGTCACTCTCGGCCTATTCTACCCCGGGCCGAGACGGGTCTCGTTTCGTCGCCTCTTACGACTAGCAGAGTCACTCTGGGCCTATTCTACCCCGGGCCCAGACGGGTCTCCTTTCGTCGCCTCTTACGACTAGCAGAGCCACTCTCGGCCTATTCTACCCCGGGCCGAGACGGGTCTCCTTTCGTCGCCTCTTACGACTAGCAGAGTCACTCTCGGCCTATTCTACCCCGGGCCCAGACGGGTCTCCTTTCGTCGCCTCTTACGACTAGCAGAGCCACTCTCGGCCTATTCTACCCCGGGCCGAGACGGGTCTCCTTTCGTCGCTTCTTACGATTAGCAGAGTCACTTTGGGCCTATTCTACCCCGGGCCGAGACGGGTCTCCTATCGTCGCCTCTTACGACTAGCAGAGTCACTCTGGGCCTATTCTACCCCGGGCCAAGACCTCCTTTCGTCGCCTCTTACGACTTGCAGTCACTCTGGGCCTATTCTACCCCGGGCCGAGACGGGTCTCCTTTCGTCGCCTCTTACGATTGGCAGAGTCACTCTGGGCCTATTCTACCCCGGGCCCAGACGGGTCTCCTTTCGTTGCCTCTTACGACTAGCAGAGTCACTCTCGGCCTATTCCTATTCTTCCCCGGGCCCAGACCATCCACTGTGGTTCCGATGGTAATACTTGAATATAACTGATACTTGATGGTACTTTCTTCTTCAATACTTATTATATGTTATTAATCAGAGTTTTAATTTTAATGTAGAGAATTCATTTCTTAATTATTTACTAATGTTTAAATATTGTTTGATGACACCGGTAAATGTTCGTGGAAGTATTCTTGAAAAAGGATGGAAAAACACGAATCAGTTATATTTAAGTATAACGAAAACTTTACCATAGAAATTCAGAGGTATTGTTTTAAACCTTTATCACCTTATACAAATTAATATCGTGAGGTATAGTTGTGCAAACTGAATACAGATATAAATAATGTTGGTAATAATTTATGAGACCCAGCGACTAACCAGTTTAAACACACTTTTCTTGAAATCTCATAATATTTTTACAATTTGAAGAAGGTGCAATTAATTTATGTTTAAAGTTACCGGTACATTTTTTGTTTAAATATCTGCTCCCTGTGTCCAACAATGAAGTCGGGTAACATAAAAAAAAAAAAAAACATTTTCTAACGGTATGTAAATTCATGGAGAAAAGTGAGCTTATACATGTGAGTCAAAAACTCACGTTCACTTCACTTCACTTCACTTTACTCGTTCATTTTGCTCGTTTGGTTAGTCAAAACTGGTGTCTAAAAAAATAATCACATCTTCTTTAAATTGTTTTAGGACCACTTCTCTTTCTAGTGTTTATTAATAGTCTCTGTTCACTAAAGGCAGGATGCAAAATTATTACATTTGCAGATGATACAGTCTTAATTTTCTCCTCTAAAACCTGGGATGATGTTCATAAATTAGCAGAAAATGGGTTAAAGGAAGTCAATAAATGGCTTATGATCAATTTACTAACACTAAATAAGGAAAAAACTACATACATCACATTTTCCCCCAGAAAAAATACACAACCAATTATATCTACATTACAAATCCACGCTCATAATTGCAACCCCACCAGCACAAATTGTGATTGTCCCTCGCTATTAAAAACCAACTCTACGACGTACCTTGGAATAATTGTTGATCAACATCTGAAATGGGATTCCCATATTCAGTCACTAATTAAAAAACTACGATTTTCCATGATAAACTTCTACAATCTACGAAATATTTTATCTTCTTCTAATCTAAAGCTAGTCTACTATGCAACAGTACAGTCTATTATTCAGTACGCAATCATTAATTGGGGGGGTGCTTATGACAACCACATAAAACCTTTAAAGACAATACAAAATATGATCTTAAAAATAATGCTCAAGAAAGAAATGCGGTATCCCACTGAAAACGTTTATGAATGTGCAGGTGTTTACCAAATACGTAAACTATATGCTCTGTCTCTATGTAAATATGCTCACTTTAATAAACTACACTTTGTACCCCATAACCCCACCATTAACTACAACATTAAAACACGTTACAAAACCAGCAACAAAATATTTCAAAGCAGAATCAACAAAGGCATTACTCAGCGACATGCAATGATCATAGGTATAAAGATGTACAACCAAATTCCTGTAGCAATTCGTAAACTCAAATCAAAAGATACGTTCAATATTCATCTAAAAAAGTGGCTCCACAAATTTCCCATCAAAGACATTAACGATACCGTCAATGGCTTCAAGTGATAAATCTTGAGTCCTGTTCACTAAAAGACTCATATTTATATTTTGTTCTCCTCTTTTCATAGTAGTGTTAGTTATAGTCCTATGTGTTTGTAATAACATTAGTTTTGTGTAAAACTTATTATGTTCCTTCTCATTAAAATGTGGGCTTGTAGGCCTAGTACAAGTTTAATTATAATTATACTTAGTCCTATCATATCAAATACACCTGTTAAAGTCTATTATAATAAGAACGTATGCCCCGCCTCAAGATTAATCTTACAGGGGCATACAAATATTGAAATTGTATTATGTATGTATGTATGACTAACTTGAAAAATAAAACTTAACTAACTTAACTAAATACCATGAGAATTCTTGGAGAAAAGTGAGTTTAAACCGTTGAGTCGCTGTGTCCCATAATTACCATAACTTTTGTAGAGGAGTGTTTAAGAGTGTTTGAATGTAAAAGTGTAGAGTTCTGGATGACAGTTACAGCTTACCGGTCCTCGCCTCCGGGACATTCGCGTCACGTAAACGGGACAGGCTGTCCTGGTCTCCCTGAGCTCGAACCGGGACTCCACGCCCATGGGCCTCGCGCTCATCGCATGATTTAAATTAATTATGTATATTTTTTAATAGCTCTTAACTCACAGGTCTGTCTTGAATTGAAAATAATGCAGCTCTAACTTTTGTTGCGTTTCCACAGATATAAGCGATACAGGCAACAATGGGTGAAGCAAAACTCGCGTTTTATTGTAACTGCAATTATTGATCTGTTACATTACAGGTGATAGGTACAACTGATTCAGGCCCGGGGAAAAATATGCCCTTACTGACTCTGCTTGTCGTACGAGGCGACGAAAGGAGAACCTGTCTCTTTTCCCCCATTGTCCCACTGAAGATTTCTCCTCCCACTTGGCCTTGCCCTCCCTTGCTGGACTCCCCTTACGACGACCCCGCGATATGCAATGGATTTGATTCACTTGTAGCGGTTTTTCATTTTCACATATCACCCATTCATCGTCTCGATTAGCCCAAGTTGCATCATTGTGTGCGCCCATAATGTTATTGATAGGTATTCCTACAAAGCATTATTACTTATATTATTATTATGAATGCCTGTCAGTATTTAGGTTTGGTTTACGATCTTGCTACATTCTCTTACTACATAGATAGAGATGGCTCCATCTCACCTCCTCTAACAACCAGAGGAAACATGTTAGATTGAAAACTACACATTTTGAGAAATAAAAATGTGCAGACATATCGTTCTCTTCCCAGACAATTTATTAATCTCATACTAATATAAGATTAGTTTACTCCGAATAGTTACTGGGACTTGGAACCAACATCTATATTATATATAACATCGTTGAGTGAGTAATATAGGGTAGAGGCCCCACGCCATTGGCAGTTTGTCTACCGCCTTATACTGCCCAAAATACTTTAGTCGGGTAGTAGAAGTTCGCCAAGCGACGCGATGACGGAGCCTGATTGGTCGGCTACTTCACCGAAGATATACGAAGACAGCCGAAAACTCCGGCATCGCGTCGTTTGGCGAACTTCTATTACCCGACTGAAGTATTTGGGCAGCAAAAGGCGGTAGACAAACTGCCGATAGCGTTGCAACTCTACCCTATATTACTCATCCAACGGCAATACGCTATATATAGACCATGGGCCAGCTAATAGAAACCCTCCCCCCCCCCGGTGCGGAAGGTTTGAAAGTGGTTTTGTATACCTCTTAATATTACATTTTGATTTTCACTTGTTAGCCAACACAACTTTGGTGGAACAGCCAACCAGGGGTGTCCAAAGATTTTGGTCTAAATAGTACAAATATTAATTGTGAGTCTTGTAGTAACAAAGTAGTTAGTTTTACGTGAGGTTATAGCTATGTATATTATTGTCTTATTTATAAAAATTGTTTGAGACCCAATTGGCCATTATCTTCGGAGATATCACCCTGTGTCTTTTTGGACATCATGAAATTCTTTAGTCACAAATGTCGTTTGCGACCACTCTAATGAAAGGTCTTGATGAGTACATTACGAATAAGTTATTTATTATACATGTCAATGATACATTTTCAGGGGTAATCACGCTTTAAACGTCAAAATACATCTTCGATCGCTATTTTTTGCACCATTAGCTAATAAAGGTGAGAAGTTTCCATTTTTTATCTTTGTAGCTTTGAAATATATGTTAGTGTATTAACATTGTTTGTAATATGTGATTTCCATAGAATAATATCCATTTTAGGTTATTGTTTTAATTTTTAATTTAATTTTTTTTTCATTAATTAACGTCGTTAAAAAAGAAACACGTTTATTTAAGGATTGTGCAGCTTTTATAATACAAATGCATGTCACTTAGTTGGTGGAACAGTCAAAAGTCACAAAATAACAAACATACTTACATAAACGCTCAAGAAACGCAATTAATATTTATGTATATACATTTGAGATGCCACATTTTGACACCCCTGGTGGGTGCATCCGCTAAAACCGTGTTGTATGTTGAGTCAAAATGCGAAGACAATCTATTCAAGTACTCAAACCCGCTTCCATCATCTTCCACAATGTGGGTAATATGGGAGGTCATACACTGGCAAAACTATATATACTATCTACTCTAAGTAAACCAAAAAATGTATATGGAAAGTTTTGTGCACCCCTTAAATGGAAAAATGTATTTAATTAAGTATTTTGAATGTTAAAGAATATATACGTCCAGAATTGTTAATTTACTGTCCAGAATCGCAATTAACATCAATATTGCTCCTTATTTCGCCATGTTTGGATACCCCTGGTGGGTGCATCCACCAAAACTATGTTGGCTAACAAGCTAAAATCGAAAGACAGTGTACCAAAGTATCCAAAAACAGTTCTAAACTTTCCGGCATATGGGGAACGGGGGGTTACAAATGGGGTAAACCCTATACATGTTATGCTCAAAGTAAACAAATAAAATGTATAAATTATTAAATTCAATGTATTATATATTGTGTTGTGCGACCATTTAAATGGGAAAATGTATAATTAACAATTTCAATGTGTTAAGGGTTAGTTAATTCCAAAAATGTTCATTTTACTGTCAAAATCATAGTTATCATTAATATTGCTCACTATTTCGACATTTTGGATAGCCCTGGTAAGTGCACTCACAAAAAACCATCTTGGCTAACAAGTAAAAATCAAAAGGTCATGTATCAAAGTATACAAAAACACTTTCAGATCGTCCAATATTGGAGGGGTGGGGGGTTACAGATGGGGCAAACATGATACATTTTAACCTAAAAAATTCACATAAAATGTATATAGAATGTTTTTCTCACCCCTGAAAAATAAAAAATTCATGTTTCAAAGCATTTTAGATGCGTGAGGTTATATATTTACAACTATTTTGATTTATTCTCAAGAATTGCATATAATATTAATATCGATTTGTACCGTGGCACATTTGGACAACCCTGGTAGATGCACCCGCCAAAACCATGTTGGCTAACAAGTAAAAATCAAAAGTACATGTATAATAGTAATCGAAACCACTTTTAGACCTTCCATTATTTGAGGGGTGGGGCGTTACAGAGCGGCCAAACTATATAAATGTTTTCCTCGAAATAAAAACAAAACATGAATAGATAACTAGTTTGTGTAACCCTGAAAATCAACAAATTGTATTATTTAGTAGCTTACGTATAAAAGAGTACATCCTTATAAAAATAGTTAATTCTTTGAACTGGCAACATACCTCAATTAATATTTTTATGGTTTTCACAGTACCACATTTGGACACCCCTGGTGGGTGCACCCACCAAAACCATGTTGGCTAACAAGTGAAAATCGAAAGTCAATATATCAAAGTACTCAAAACCACTTTCAGACCTTCCGCACCGGGGGGGGGGGGGGGGGGGGGGGGGGAGGGGGGGTTATAGCTGGCCCAAGGTCTAATACGATAATAAACGGTTTAGCCGCGGTCGCTTTTGCTGTCTGTCTGCTGCATGGAAGAGATCGAGTCCTCATCTCTCAAGACGATAAGACGTTGCTATGGCATGGGCGGAAACTGAGCCGAGCGGTTGATTGCGAGCAAGAAACCAAAGGGCTAGAGTTCCCCCCAGTGACCGCTGTTACGGTGGTCTTACCGTGCAAGCACTGCCCCCGGTAGCTGAAACTAGGTTCCCCCCGACACACAATAGCACCCACCCACCCACCGTCCACTCGATTCAGTGCCCCTCCAGCCATGGCGACGCCTCGTCTCCTTGGTAGCTGACGAGTCGATCTGTTCCACGCAGCAGTCCTGTAAAATCATAAATAACAATTGTTCTATACTTGTCCCGAAACAGTCCTACAGATGCTTTTGTCCTAGACGAGTCATTCGGGGTCATTCAATATATTGTCTGAAAGAACTGGGCCCAGATCCACAAAGGTGCCTAAGTGCTAAGACGTCCAAGTTTAGGCAAATCTTAGTAACATAAATCACGCATATGTCGTTCTGCAATGCCACAAAGATAAAATACAGTAAAATATCAACAATTTATCTAACAATATTTTATTTGTATATGTGTAGTAATACCCAGCGATGATTTATCTTACTAGGATTGGCCTAACTTAGGACAACTTAGTTATGCATCTTTGTGAATCCAGGCCCTTGTATATAAATTATAAAATTCCCATGATATTTTTGCATCACTTACTATTAAAATAAAATGCAGTGCAAGTATGAATCTTTTATCAAACATAGCCCCCCCCCCCCCCCCCCCAATACAGGACGTCGTTTATAAGCAGCAACTGGTGGTTATATAAAACCTAGTAGTTGGACTATACACTGTTCCTTGTCAAGATCAAACAATTAAAACCGAAATATTTCGAGCCTTAATCAGAGCTCTTCGACAGGATTTCGCCTGTCGAAAAGCTCTGATTAGGGCTCGAAATATTGCGGTTTTAATGACATGATTTCACCTGTCGAAGAGCTCTGATTAGGGCTCGAAATATTGTGGTTTTAATTGTTTGATCTTCACAAGGAACAGTGTATACTCCAACTACTAGGTTTTATATAACGTTTTACCTGTTCTACTATGTTTCCATCTTTTAATTCACTGGTGGTTAATTCAGTCATGTCGGGCAGGCGGGCAATGTAATATCTACCTCTGTCCTGGAGTGGTATTACTGGAAGGCTGGAACTCTGGAACTCGAAGGTCTCGCATATGGGGCTCCATTGTCTGGCAGCCCAACCCTGCGCTTAGTGACTTGCTGTAACAAGACGTTTGAGTTGCAAACATTCTCAGCACGAATTAATTACATATTTCTGAGTACTCAAAAGAAGTATTATTAAAAATCGTAATCAATTTCGAGTATAGCATCAAATGAAGTGGGAAGATGCTAGAATAGATGATCAATTGCCCGACCACAAGGTGCCATGGTAACTTATGTCTGCCACAATAGTAAACTAAAGTAATTTTAACAATTACAATTAACAAACAAGCACGTAATTCTTTTTCATTGTTATTGCAATGTTGAATTGTTATATGTATTCTGTTTAAACTAGCATGTTATGCTGTATCCTAATATTTTTATATTAATTATTTTAATTAAATAAACTTTATTAATTATTTATTTATTTTAAACTTTATATATATTTATTAATAAAATTAAAATAGTTGCGGGTTAGTCCGCCACGTCCTACCTCCATATTATGCCAATGTTTCAGGAACCTTGTGGTCCCTATTCTCAGGGCGTCTAACTCCAACTCCGACGCCCTGAGGATAGGGACCACAAGGTTCCTGAAACGTCGGCATAATATGGAGGCAGGGCATGGCGGACTAACCAGCAACTATTTTAATTTTTTTAACATTAATCCTGGCCACGAAAGTATTAGTGTTTTAATATATATATATATATATATATATATATATATATATATATATATATATATATATATATATATATGTATATATCTATACTCATCTATACCTACCCCTAAGCCCGTCTGGGCCCGGGGAAGAATAGGCCCAGAGTGACTCCGCTAGTCGTAAGAGGCAACAAAAGGAGACCCTGTCCCTTCCCCCCCCCCCTCCCCCACTGTCCCACTGAATATTTCTCCTCCCACTTGGCCCTGCCCTCCCTTGCTGGACTCCCGTATGACGACCCACGCGACGTACAATGGATCTGATTCGAATGTGGCTTTATTCTTCATCATCATCTTTCTCATCTTCATTATCACCCGTTCATCGTCTCGATTAGTCTTTGTTGCAAAAATATGAGACGTTAGGCCCCATTAATCAATCAATCATACCTACCCCTAACTCACTGACTTACCCCTCCTGCCGTGATAAGAGAGGAGTGGGGAGACCTACCTGATGACAGCTCGTATAGAGTGAACAGTGACTTACTAGTAACGACATAGGTCGGTATCAAACACGCCTAGCTTTAGTTTACAGCGTACCGGCCTAAGTTCGTGGACAAGGTGTATCGAAGCACTACTAATCGCGACGACTTATTGGCTTGCGTAGACTAGACCAGGAAATTGTCAAGTGTGTGTTTTTGTATCGTTTAATCAGTGTATGATTTCATTATAGAGATTCGTAGGTATTTTGTAACACAGTGTAATCTTAGTACAATCAGTGTGATCAGTGTAAATGAGCGTGTCACTAAGTGTAAACCAGAGTAATCTTAGTGTAATCAGAAGTGAGTCAGTGTGATCAGTGTAAATCAGTGTAAATTACTAAGTGTAAATCAGTATGATCAGAGCGTAATCTAAGTGCAATCTAAGTGTAATCAGTGTGATCAGAAGTGAGTCAGTGTAAATCACTAAGTGTAAATCAGTGTAATCAGTATGATCAGTGTAATCAGAAGTGTAATCAGTGTAATCAGTGTAAATGAGAGTGTGATCAGTGTAATCTAAGTTCAATCTAAGTGTAGTCAATGTGATATAAGATTCAGTGGCGCTTCACTGTATACGTGAACCGATTGAGTGAGTTAATTGATTGAGAATATCATCAATTAGCTTCAGTTATCTATACACATCATCATCGCCAATCATCGCCCCATACGTTGCCCCCCCCCCCCCCCCCCCTACTCTCCAAGACATCGTTACGAGATCGCCTCCATCGCCACCACCCATCAACGCCTACCCCTCTGAAACCATTGTTGACAACGCACTGTAGGACCCGGAGGATGAGTACAAACACAATATTGTTTTATTTATTTATTTTTATATTGAACTCCGGTCAGAAAGTGAACATTGCCGCTAATTATTACAGGCTAATTATCGATAATATTAAAGAACATTATATGTATACGATTAGTAAAAAGATCTCTGCAGAATAGAATCTACCAAAATATATTTAATAATCTTTAAACTAGTATATTCGTAATGATAGCATTGTTGAATAGTTGGAACATTATTGATCTGTGTATCATAACACGCAGGACTCGCTCGCTACGACATGACGAGTTATGTTGACGGTCGGTGAGTAATCGGACAGTGATAACTGTTTGTATACAGAACTGAGAACGCTGATTATTGTTTTGATTTATAAAGTTGTTGACCTAGTGATGTCGCAAGCCAGCAACAGCTGATCTACCTGTTGGCGGACATTATTAGTTTTAGCTCATTTATAATATATCCGCTTGTATAATTTACAGGAAGTGGACAATATAATATTATGTTTGGTTGTTATGGTCGTGAATGAACAAAATAACCTTGTGTATTAGTTAGCTCTATTTAATGATGAATATTTCGTACCGAAAGAATCGTAACTATAACCTAATCTAATAATAATAATAATAATAATAATAATAATAATAATAATAATTTTTCGTAGGAATACCCGTTATTCATAGTTCCCACGTGACGTCACAGCGGCCATGATTGCGACACAATTGAAGAAAACCAATCCTAGATCATTTGCAAATATTATTAAAATTTAATAAATAAACCTAATATAGAATTTAAAAGTAAGAATAAGTTATAAAAAAAATAAAAAACATCACTTCTACTAATTTTATTGCAAAAACAGGCTAGATTTTAAAGAACTAAGAATTTATGTGTTCTACCACAACAGCCTTCAATTGTTTCTCCATGGCAACGTCAAAGTTTGATCACAAATGTGGCCGCCACGCGCAAAGATGTGACGTACGTGCAACCTATGAATAGGGTGCACACCAGCTTTACCTGATGTGCCCCTCTTCAGGTGACTAACTAGGTTATTAGGGTGTTTGGATAGCTGGGAAGGAATGTCCGAGGGCTGTTAGTAGGACTCAATCCCAGCATTCGCCTTTACGACTGAGGAAAACCTCGGAAAAAACCTTCAGTCAGGACTGCCGGTGGCCGGAATCGAACCGGCGACCTCCCGAATTAGAGTCTCGCGTCTTACTTCCCCATATCCTATACCCACATGGTAATTTCACTATGATGTCAGGCCTGTTTTTTATTGCCCCTATAATGATGTCTGGAATTTCTAGCTGAATTTCATGAATGGCAATCTTTCTAAAATTTGAAATCTAAAGATATTTAATATTGAGAACGAAGTTTCTAATTTAGTATAGGACGTAAAAACCTAAAATTATGAGTTTTGCATATTGAATGAATCCGGGATCATTTTGCGTTACTGGATGCGCCCAGTTAGTAAATATTGCCAAAAACGATGAAATAATAGATAGCTGTTTCGGATATCCATGGTTTGAAACCGATGTAACCTTACGATAATATAATGTCTGCGACAATACAACTATAATATTGAAGTTTAAAACTACAATTGATGGAAATACTAATAATAATAAAAACTAAAAAAAATATAATAAAAATAATTATAATAAATATTAAAAACTTATATTAAAGATTGAAACTACAATTGATAAGTAATTTAAAACAAGCATTTATTGTTTATGTCAGCAAGGACAGGTAGGCCTACTCACTCCCGGCTCCAATGTAGTGAATATCTGTTAGTGACTTGACTTACCTGGCCTAATGTGACATCACGCGATGAGTCGCTATTACTGTGAGGCGACCGAGGTAGGCCTAGGCACAAAGCTCGGGGAAACTCGCCGTCGGCTGTAAAACATCGACAACACTTGAGCTACAAGAGAAAAATTGGAACAATCTTCACGTTTACCCCATCGACATAATAGAAGGGTTAACCAGCCCCACAATAGCCGACCACGAATAAAGCATCGAAATTCAATAATATAGGCCTAGGCATGGAATTAACAGATTTAAATGTTTAATTTCCTTTACTTTCCCCCTGATACTCTTGTAGTTTGGCAAGTTACTTGCGAGTATTTATAAATTATTTTGATTACAACTGCAGTAAGTTAAGGTGCATTCACAATCTTTACTAGTACTATGGTTGAATGATTAAGACTAAGACAAACCTTAGTCACAGCCAATCAGAGCGCAGTATTCTCCCTCCCAGCCAATGAAAGAAGCCTGTGGCTTACGTTACGTTTACAGCTACGCGTTGCGAGCGAAGCGAGGGCGCGAGCTCCAATCAGCGGCCGAGTTTCACGCAAAGAAGTTAATAGTTTCACGCAAACTCGGCCACTGATTGGAGCTCGCGCCTTCGCTTCGCTCGCAACGCGTAGCTGTAAACGTACCATTAGTCGAAATCATTAAACCATAGTACTAGTAAAGATTGTGAATGCACCTTTACACATTAGCAAATAATTTACTCGTGAAACCTATTTCCAAGACAAAAACATTTAAAAAAGAACATATCCATCGTTACAACAACAAAACAACACATGATAATGTTGGCAACAATACTTGAGCACCAACAGACTCAGAGATAATTTCCAAAGTGAGGCCTACTAAAGAAAATCAAAATTCTGATTATTTAATTCGGAAATAATTTTGATAGTTTTCGGTGTCCTGGTTGGAATTTAGAATCTGGAACTCCTTGTACATAATATCATTTATACCTTATAAAGTTAAAACTTAACATGGTTTGTCTTATCGTCATTACTGCTTGACGCCACTGAAGTTCTAAACGTCTGGAGATATGTAGGAGTATTTTCGTCTCTCGAAGTAGAACTCAGTTAAAATATTATAAGAAATATCGTCCAATATTTCGTTGTGCATTAAAATAATGCAAACATATAAACAATTCAATTACCCAAATGACTTCTGGTTCAAGCTGCCTTGTGGATTGTACTTGCTTCAATGTATAAAAACATGGCGACCGAATACAGACAGGTGGTTTGGCGGGGTGCGGAAGTAAGGAGCGCTCTGAGCGCACTTCAATGAATTGGGCTGGACAAACCGTTAGATAAGTTTAAGCGGCCCTCAAACGGTCAAGGCATAAAAGTGTACGAGTTGTTGGAAAACAAATGTAAGTACAGAATAATATATTTTGCATGGTCTAATGTTTCTTAATTTCTCTCTGATTGCCCATATGCCTCTGGTAACGTAGCCACGGTTTTCATAGACATTTTGTATTAATGAGTTGTATCCCAATTAAAGTTATTCTTTTTACGTTATTTCTATTTGAAATTATCAAAATGTTATGATGACGTGATCACGTACTTAAAAAGGCAAACCCACGTGTTCCCATTCGCCCTTCTCCTCGACCACACCATGAACACCATCAGTTCACCAAACTATCAACCAAAACGACCGTTAAAATAAATAACCGCATAATATTTGGAGTAATTTACCAAAACACCAATTAATTATTATTTCGTCTGTCTAGCTAGTTAATGTCCGTAAAAAGATAGCCCCCCCCCCCCAGCGATTATTTTGTATCTCGTGCCCTGTTAACAAGTGTGAATCACTAACGTTTTCCCCGATTATCTACTACAATTTGTTTGCGTTAAGATTTTTGACGGAAACCTGCTTGCACGTTTTCTCGTACGTCACCGTCAAAAAACTTACCGCTTCCAAATTGTACTAGATAATCGGGAAAAACGTTAGTGATTCGCGCTTGTTAAGTTGGAAACTAAATGTGGGCGGTCCTGATACTATCTTACTTCTTGCTGTGAGAGACGTATATAGTTTGGTTAGCCGAACGGTTCCCCCAACGAAAGATAACTTTCAGAACTAGACCCTTATTATGTTCTTTGTTCATTGAATGTTGTTGATGTTTCATGTCATGTTCTTTTAATCGCCTCATCGCACATTCTCTCTGGCGACAGAAATGTTTCAAATTTACTCAAATACATTAAATGAATTATCTCAGCCCATTGGTGGTTGACCGGATATAAGCCTTCTTATTGGCCGTCTTGACGGGTACTATTCAACTCCACGTGGAGTGTTTTCCCTTTTTGGCGAAACAATTATCGCAGGTAAGATTTACACAAAACAAAACTTAACTGGCGGAAGAATCGTAGATCTTACGGAGGGGAACCGTCTGAGCAACCAAACTATACCTGCATAGTAATTTACAAATCATACCCGCTCAATGCTCATCTTTAATGATTAATGACACCCGCATAGCCGCTGTGACGTCACATGCAAACTATTAATAGGCAATATGAGACTAAGGACCGGTCTTACAATCTCCTAATAAGAAAGTAATTTGTAGCAATTAAGCTATTTGGAGGATTTCAAGGGTTTTGATTGGTCGTTGCCATGGAGAAAACAAGCTACTTATTAGACGAATAAGTAGTTATTGGGACATTGTAAGACTGGACCTAACAATCAGTAACCACCAAAGATTTTGGAATAGTACTAGAGTAGGTCTAGATGACGCACTGGCGCTGTAGTAGGAGCGCAAGATGTACTTTTTTGGCTCTCGTAGGCTATTCGTGGAAGAGTATAGCGGTAAACGGGATTATGCAAAGGCATGTATAACAATGATTTTGGACCAGGGTTACATCGGCAGAATTGCTGCAGACGGCGTCAGTGGCGCCGCGACGCCACCTGACGCCGCCACACGACGCCACCGAACGTTTTGGCTTATAACGTTTACACCGTTTGTCCTACAGAAAAAACGAAAATGATTTTTCATTCAGTTTTTAAATACGAATCGATTGGTACCAAAAACGTTATGATTAGATGAGCGTAGCGAAGCAGAGTGAATCTCACATTTCAACTCGATTGGGGCTTTGTCTTTGACTGTGCACAAAAGATTGTTCGTCACGCACAGGGCACATGGCTTGACGGATTTGGCTGAAATTTTAGATAAACTCTTGTCACTACAAGTATAGATGCTGTTAACATAAACAAGAAAATCCGTCAAGATTCCAACCTACAAAAAAATAATTAGTGAAAAATATCGAGTTTTAATTTTTTGGTTCTTCGCGCACAGGTTAAACTTCTTAACGGATTTGGCTGAAATTTTAAGTCAACACTTTGGACTATTAAAGTAAATGCTGTTAACATAACCAAGAAAAGCCGTCAAGATGCCAAACTACACAAATTGTATTAGTGAAAAATATCGAGTTTTAATTTGTTTTATTAAAATGTATGGACGGATTTAAATATTTTTTTTATATTTATGTCCAAAATTAGAATATTGACACGTGATAAAAGTTTGAAAGTAGTTACTTGAACCGACATTTTGTAAAAAAATATTTTGTTTTTTTGTATGCAAAAGTTTGTTCGTCGAGCACAAGTCAAACGGCTTGACGTATTTGGATGAAATTTTCAGTGAACACTCACGCTCACTACACAAGATGCTGTAAGCATATCCAGCAAAATCCGTCAAGATGGCAACCTACAAAAAAATAACTACTAAAAGAAATAAAATATTTTATTTATTTTTTAAATTAAAGCTTGCCGTCGGATTTTAAATTTTTTTTGAATGAATTGCAGAATAATAGTGTCAACACATGACAGGAGTTTTTAAATTGTTTTGTTAACGGACATCTTGTAACCAAATATTTGTTTATTTACGGCAATATATTTTGCTATTGTCAACTTTTTTGCTAATATCTGTACTCCCGTTTGGGTCCTGGGTAGAATTTGGCCCAGGTAATATATATCTGTCGATTATAAGAGGCGAGAAAATAAGGGCCCTCCTTTCTCTGTCCTCCAAGGAGCATTAAAAGCACGCATTCCTGTCCACCACGATAAGTTAACAGTTGCTGACAAGAGCATATGCTTCAATAGGGCCACCGTAGCCGGACAGGTCGAAGCCAAACGAAACGAAATTATAACAGGTAAATGCCTTGTTTGATAAATAAACAAAAATCGGTTAACTCAGATCGTTTTCGTAGTCATTAAATATTAAGACTTGTTATATCATTACAACCTTACAAAAACGATTTTTTTAAGTAATGAGTGCTATCAGCAGTCACTCTCTTGGGGAGGTGTCCCCCTAGCCAGTAAAAATATAACGTTATGTCCTTGTTACTTGAATCCTACACGACGTGGTGACCGGTTCGCCCAACAGTTTAAACTGCGCATACCTTAAAAAATTAATAGTAGTTTATTTTTCAATCACATCCTTATACCGTTGTCTACGCATTTTCATTACTCCGGTATACAGTACGGTATAAGGATGTGATTGAAAAATAAACTACTATTAATTTTTTAAGGTATGCGCAGTTTAAACTGTTGGGCGAACCGGTCACCACGTCGTGTAGGATTCAAGTAACAAGGACATAAGGAATATATTTTTACTGGCAAGGGGGACACCTACCCAAGAGAGTGACTGCTGATAGCACTCATTACTTAAAAAAATCGTTTTTGTAAGGTTGTATTGATATAACCAGTCTAAATATTTAATGACTAGGAAAACGCTCTGCGTTAACCGATTTTTTTTTATTTATCAAACAAGGCATTTACCTGTTATAATTTTGTTTCGTTTGGCTTCGACTTGTCCGGCTACGGTGGCCCTATTGAAGCATATGCTCTTGTCAGCAACTGTTAACTTATCGTGGTGGACAGGAATGCGTGCTTTTAATGCTCCTTGGAGGACAGAGAAAGGAGGGCCCTTATTTTCTCGCCTCTTATAATCGACAGATATATTACCTGGGCCTAATTCTACCCAGGACCCAAACGGGAGTACAGATATTAGCAAAAAAGTTGACAATAGCAAAATATATTGCTGTAAATAAACAAATATTTGGTTACAAGATGTCCGTTAACAAAACAATTTAAAAACTCCTGTCATATGTTGAAACTATTATTCTGCAATTCATTTAAATAAATAATTAAAATCCGACGGCAAGTTTTAATTTAAAAAATAAATAAAATATTTTATTTGTTTTAGTAGTTATTTTTTTGTAGGTTGCCATCTTGACGGATTTTGCTGGATATGCTTACAGCATCTTGTGTAGTGAGCGTGAGTGTTCACTGAAAATTTCATCCAAATACGTCAAGCCGTTTGACTTGTGCTCGACGAACAAACTTTTGCATACAAAAAAAACAAAACATTTTTTTACAAAATGGCGGTTCAAGTTACTACTTTCAAACTTTTATCACGTGTCAATATTCTTATTTTGGACATAAATATAAAACAAATATTTAAATCCGTCCATAAATTTTAATAAAACAAGTAAAACTCGATATTTTTCACTAATAAATTTTTTGTAGGTTGGTATCTTGACGGATTTTCTTGGTTATGTTAACAGCATCTACTTTAATAGTCCAAAGTGTTGACTTAAAATTTCAGCCAAATCCGTTTAGAAGTTTAACCTGTGCACGAAGAACAAAAAAATTAAAACTCGATATTTTCACTAATTATTTTTTTGTAGGTTGGAATCTTGACGGATTTTCTTGTTTATGTTAACAGCATCTATACTTGTAGTCACAAGAGTTTATTTAAAATTTCAGCCAAATCCGTCAAGCCGTGTGACCTGTGCGTGACGAACAAACTTTTGTGCACAATCAAAGACAAAGCGCCAATCGAGTTGAAATGTGAGATTCACTCTGCTTCGCTACGCTCATCTAATCATAACGTTTTTGGTACCAATCGATTTGTATTTAAAAACTGAATGAAAAATCATTTTCGTTTTTTCTGTTGGACAAACGATGTAAAAGTTATAAGCCAAAACGTTCGGTGGCGTCGTGTGGCGGCGTCAGGTGGCGTCGCGGCGCCACTGACGCCGTCTGCAGCAATTCCGCCGATGTAACCCTGGTCCAAAATCATTGTTATACATGCCTTTGCATAATCCCGTTTACCGCTATACTCTTCCACGAATAGCCTACGAGATACACTTTGCTGCTCTACTACTGCGGTCGTTATTGCATATTGAAGGCTGCCATTAATATGGAAATAACATGGTTTTTGTAATCCAATGACTACGTGGATCAACATTCAAATTTTCATAATTGGTGTTTATAATAATTGAAACTGCTTCAATAAAATAGTATATTTGGACCAGATACTGTTAAAAATCTAAAGTGTTAAATTTCTGTTAAGCTTAATACGTTTTCTTTTTTTTTAAATAGATAATTTCAAATAAAATAACATGAATGCCATTCAATTTGCAATAGATTTTCACCGCTTACTGCTATGGAGTTATAGGGGAAAGGTAACCACATTGGTTTTTAAAAAAATAAACTGAGTACATTAGCACATAATATATTTTTATTTCCACAAGAACAGTCAATGGAAATGGGATTACATTTTCTTTACGAATATAACATCATGGTCAGGGGCTGTCCCGTCTATTACACAACTGCTGTGAAGATAGTAGCCTTGTTGAGTCAAGTAGTCTAGCAGAGCTAAGGTGACTTGGCTGTCCACGGATGGGCGCACGGATATTGTCTGCAAGGAGGAATAAAGTATATATAATATAAAAAATAATAAAAACAGAATAATAAATAAACTAAAAATTTAAAAAAATCAAATATTAAATAATAATTATATATTTTATATAAAAATATAATAATATGTTAATTAAAACACACACAATTTTAAAACGGTACCAAGGTCACTTACTTTAAAAACCGGTACATTTTCGGAGTAACACGTTCCTACTTCTTCCTCAGACCGAGGGCCCGAAAATTGTGAGTGTGTGTGTTTTAACATTTATTCCGGGTCAATAAGTTTCTGCGTGTGACACAATAATAAAATATATATATAAAAATATTAAATAATTATTAATTCTTGGCTGTCGGGTGTCACTGCGTCCTTTTTTATTAAAACATGACGTTTTGGCCTAATTGCATAGTTCATCTTCAGAGTATTGAAGAGACAGTCACTGAGAGAACCTACTCGATCCAGCTCTACCTTTATATCACTACTACGTTTATCAAGCGGACTGGGGTCACACTTGGCGGTGCGAGCCGAGTTTAGTGCGCACCGAGTTCGACTGATAAACACCTCAGCTCGAGCTCATTTCAGTTCTGTTAAGAAGCCGATCTAGCCCGGTTTAACAGGACTAGGGATAGGGTTTACTGAGTCCGGATTGAGGTATGCTTGCTAAACGGGTTCCGAACTCAGTGCGTATTGTAAGTCAGTCCGAACCCATTCCGCTTGATAAAAGTAGTGAATGTTAATCATATGATGTTATATGTTGTCTAATATGTTATTGTTATGATGTTATTGTTATGTTGATTCCAACGATTACCTGTCACCTATAACACCATTGCTACACCCATAACACCATTGCTACACCCACTCTTGATATTTTCTCATACCGCCTTGATTTCATTCGTAATGCTAAACCTCTTGTTAGCCACCATTGATACTATCCTACTGCTGAATCTAATTCTATTAACACACATTTTTTTCTCGATTTTTTCTCTTTATTTGTTCTCTGTGCCTATTTTAGAATTAATTATTTCTTACTTTAGATTGATAGCTAGTATAAGTTACCTAATTAGCTATAGTTAATCAATTATTTAATTAGTTGTTTTTTTATTTAGAATTTTAAAACTTGTGTAGTGAACAATGTTATATATCTATATGTGTAGGCCTATAGTTACTTAGTCTAAGTTTTTCTTTTTTCTTTTTTAGAATAAGAACATAAGATTATATCTTATATGAAATGATCTGTACAATATAATCAAGAATGAATACAACTGTACGTGACGAAATAAATACATAAATACATTTAGCTACACACAATGTAAAATGGTATATGGCTGAATTTTGTTGCTAATAAATAAATAAAAATAAATAAGGAATCTTCTCAGCCACTCACTAGTATGTTGACCTTATCCCAGGGGACAGTCTTCAGTATCTTCAACACGTAGTTACTATCAATGCCCAGACTAAGGTAGTCGAGTCCCGCTGTGTTGAGCGCCAGGATAAAGTAATAGAGAGAAAAGCATTGCGCTTCCTCCGATCCTAGACTAGACGATTCCGAGGCGTTGTTGCCATTTAGCCGGGCAGTGTTGCCGCTCTGCATAGCCATCTGGAAACACATAATTATCTCTAGTAAAAACAATGATATTCTAGATGTGCAACCTAGCAACCACAAGCGTGTCAATTAGAAGCCATCTTGAATTGGGCAAATAACACAGGCGGGAATAGAAGTCTCTAGCTCGACTTTCTGCCACTCGCAGCGCTAGCAGTACTGAAAGGTCCAAATTAGCCTGTAAACTGCCCAATTCAAAATGGCTTCAAATCGCTACGCTTGCTACTGAGTGAAAGGTTGGGGGACTGGTGATCTAGCCTACTATAGCTGTTGAATATCATTGAGTAAAAACAACAACAACGTCGATATATCTATTATACGGTCGCTACGAACTATAGAGAAGTCGAAAATTAAGTTGGTGGCATTTGTATTTGTATTTGTATTTATATTTATGCAAGGTTTTATGAAAAGCATGTTTACATGTATTATAAATAAATAAATTCACATTAAGTGTCTACCCACTCAGTAATGAAAACGATTTTCAGTGGGGGACTTTAATTTAAAGCAACTAAACCAACCCTGTAGGTTCCGAACACCATCGCCGAGTGAGCGATAACCAATCAAAAATCGATATTTCAAATACGAAACGTATGAATCAGTGATTGGACAGTGCGAACACCTGCGGACAAATGTCAGAATCAACAAGGCCGGTTCAGAACAACTTCGAATGTATTGAGTGCTTCGTTGCTAGGACGGCTCTAAAGTCACCGTTTACTTATTTCTAAGACAAGAAGTAATGCAACTAAAATTGAAATTAAAACACTTCTGCCTGAACCGGGATTTGAACCCGGGACCTTCTGCATTGAAAGCAGGAATGCTTACCACTGGACCAACGTGTTACATCCGTGTGTAGTTGGTACCACAATTAATAATCGAGTAAAAATAAACAAAATAAACAATGGCTAATGCCTTGTCTACACTTACGTTTACTTAAAGTCACTCCCATTTTAAATAGTTATCATGAGTCTACACTTAACATTATCACCGCCCGTGATTTAACAGAAATTTCGCCTTTTCTTCTTATCTTCTAGGCCTACACAACTTTGAGACATGTTTAAGATTACAGAGTGGTTACTGTCGTGCTATAGTAATGTCACGAACTGTGGACATAACCTTAAAATACTAGTCGTCCCGCAATTTCAGAATCGAGATACCGTAAATCGATTGTGATAAACACTGCAGTACCTCACTTTAAAATGGGGTCATGGGATGATTTAAAATGAGTGGGACTTCAAGTTGCTTTTTGAGCGTCTACACCGAGACTTTAAGTGCTTCTCACTTTAAAGATCGCTTTAAAGTGTAAGTGTAGACAAGGCATAAGATACATGCCAAGGTTCACAATTATTGGACTCGATTATTGCGTGATTTGTGTCAGCATGAAGATGGTTATGTTGGGACCTTAGACCAGTAATATAGGTAGACGGAGCAAGCCGATGCTAGCGACCGGCCGCGAGTGAGACCAACATTGAGACCACGTGATGTGGGGACAGGATGCGCGGTAATTTAAAGCGTCTGCGTATGAACAGTACAAACAGTACATCGTTGTGTAAAGAAAAATGATCATTTACAATTAGTGCAAAATAAAAATATGTTAACTAAGATTAACAGTACCTTCACTAATCATTTTTGAGGAAATACAAATAATAATACATCCTTTGTCAAATGTCAAACGTATTTGCCGCGCACTTAACACCATCTAGCGGCAAACCTGCAAACTTCTCACTAACCCGTCGAGAAGGCTTTGTCCCCACATCACGTGGTTTCAATGATGGTCTCACTCGCGATGACGTCATACTCCGTCTACCTATATTACTGGTCTAAGGTTGGGACAAGTTTCCTTCACGTACCTTGAGGGGACAGGTTGTAGCACTGAGACAGGTGTGAGACAGGACGGCCCTGCGTCTCTTGGACACGAGTTGAGCGTAGAGTTCTGAGTCGTCCTGCAATATGACTCCGGTCCAGTTAAGGTTCCTCTCCAGCATTAGTGTATTAGTTGTCCGCTCGCTGGCGCCGGCGCCACTCTCCATGAAGAAGCCGTCCCGCTGTACAACAACAATAAATAAATAGTAAACAAACAAGGAAGCAACTACTTAAATAAATAAATAAGTTAATATAGTAACGATTGTACCTTGTATATCGTGTTAGTATTGACTGGGATTAACCGAATTCGAATTATCCGATTTTAAATGAAAGAAAACTAGTTCGAATTATCCGAGTTTGAATTAACCGAGTTCGAATTAAGCGGGGATGATTCCCAGAACTAAACGTCGGAACGCATGCTTGGAATATTGTGTCCCCCCTCCCCCCCCCCCCCCCTCTTCTCACCATGCCTCCTAGTATGTCCACGATGACGGCCTCGAACCGAGTTCGAATTAAGCGGGGATGATTCCCAGAACCAAGCCATGCTAGGAATATTGTGTGCCCCCCTCCCCCACCTCCTCTTCTCACCATGCCTCCTAGGATGTCCACGATGACGGCCTCTGTACGGCTGGGCTTGACCGCTATGTCCTCGTCGTGGAGGTTGTCAAGCTTGTCCAGTGGCGGAGCTAACAGGAACCAGTCCCGCAATAAGGAGACAGTCTCCTGGTCGTACACTGTCTCCCCTTCGACGCATATTGTCTCTTCTGCAACATATGGATACTAAATATTTTGGTTGTCAGCTGACTATCTTCAGGACTGTCGACGTTGGTGCACTTTTGATATAGGACCGATAAGGGCCCGAATTCATATTCGTCTCTCTCTCTCTCTCTCTCTCTCTCTCTCTCTCTCTCTCTCTCTCTCTCTCTCTCTCTCTCTCCTCTCTCTCCTCTCTCTCTGCTTACATCTACAATGAATAAATATAATTTTTCATAGGAAACCTTCCCAGGGGACAATTCAAAGCCCCTCTTTAGGTGACTAACTAGGTATTGTGGTATCCGGAATAGTTTGGAAGGAATATCCTAGAGTTGTTAGTATGACTCAATCCCAAGATTCGCATAGGCCTAGTGACCGAGAAAACCTTGGGAAAACTTTAAGGGCGTTTGGCAGTAGGAGTTTTACAGATGTATTGGCCGTCAACTAATTACTCTTAAACTGATACTAGGATTATTATAAATATCTACTTACTTATAGAGGGATGTCATATCTATACATTTGTCACCAACCTATTAAAAAATAATGTAGGCCTACCCATTTTTAAACAGATTCTCCGTAATATTTCGACGAACATTTTCGACGATTGTAATTTATTTGCATGATTCAAACACGAGTATATTATTTTTGAGCAGGATTGTCCTCCTGCAAGTAGGTAAATTTTCATTATAATCATATTATTTGTTTAAGAGAAATTAGTTGACTGAAAATATCAAAACTACTTCCGAACGCTCTTAAGTCAGGATTACCGGTACCGGGTATCGAACCCAGCGACCTCCACAATGGGGCGTGCGTGTCAGGTCACCTACCTGCAATGAGCTGCTTGTCTTCTTCTTCCACCTCCATCTGTAAGATGTAGATGGTCGCATACATCAGCACAGAACCGATCAGGAACAGAACAAAGAGTAACCGGAAGGAAAGTCTCCGCGCAAACTCCGGTAGCCTGTCTGTTATGTTGGATAACATCTTCTTCTTTCTTGTTAGGTAGGAGACTCTGTCTTTCTACTCTACACCACCTGTTGGCTATTCTCTGACAATAAGGAGTATTCACGTGACGTCACATCGGCCATATTGGAGGCCACCTATAGTAGTATAGAAAACAAATAATATTGTTAACGGGGAAATATGACTAGTTAACACGATCCCCCGATCAAGTGTACGAAAATGATTATTGTATGCCTTTGTAAACGATTAAAAGAATAATCGAGACAAAAAAGTTTGTTTATGTTGATTTTAAGTGATAATAGCAAACCAAAGTTAGAGAACAGTTGAATTTGCATCAAACGCCAGCTGAAACATATAGTAACAATGAACTACCAATCACATGCCATTGTGGCCTCCAATGTGGCCACCATGCGCAATACGTGAATACACCCTTTAGCCATATCACATACATTGAAGATCTAGACACTGTTGAAACAAGAGCCGTTCTTCTCGTGGTATAACACTCAATAGTGTGTTCGTACCTGTACTGAACTGGATCATACAAGATCAACGCACTCTGATTCACATCTCACACAATGTTTTTAATAAACAGTCATAAGAAATAAATGAATTCAATTTTTTATTTCAAATTTACATGGTACACCTTATGACTATCCAATCAGAGGTCAAGGCTGCCGGTTTAAAGGTCAAATATTATCACATTTCATTGTGTCAGGGATCTGTGATTAGTGGTTGTGGTGATCTCATTAATTTATATTAAGTTAAGAGCTTTCTACATACCCGATCCGATAAGCTGTACAGCATTGTCTGAACGATCATTGGATCAATAATAAGTAGATACAGAGCTACATGTGGCCAAATTTAGCAACTTATTGGTGAATAGTGTATTCCGAGATTGAAAATAGTGCCGGATATGATTGTGAAATGTCTTCTTTTTTGTATTTTGATTGTTAGTTTGTTCTTGTTGTTGTGTTTTTATTTTCTTTTGTTGTTGTGTTTTGTGTTTTTTTTTCATTGTATTGTTTTGTTTGTGTTTGTTGTGTGTTCTTTGTTGTTTGAAAGTCTAAAAGTAAAACGTGTCCTGATTTAAATGGCGCCAATTGCCTTTTAAGATAGACTGATGGTATTAATAATATGCCCAAAATTTTTAAAAGACGTATTTAACTAAGCAATAGGGAACATGCAACTGACGTAACAGCCGAACTACAACAATGTAATAAATAAATTGAACTGGTGGACAAACAACAAGCTGTCAAAGTAATATCTTTGCAAATAATGAGAAAAAACAATTAGTTGTAACGATAGTAACTGCACGCCAGTTACAATTTATGTTCAGTAATGGACAGCAACTATCTGAAAGTTTGTAAACGTTCTGAACGTTTGTTTTTTCCAACTTCAGAACTTCATATATTTTTTTGACAGCTTGTTTGTCCATCGGTTTAATTCATTTGTTTCATTGTTGTGTTTTGGTGTTGTGCGTACCCTTTACTCAAAATTTGCCATTATCGACGTAGGAAGAACGACGCTGCTTCATCAGAAAGTTGCGTGACATGGCCACTTTGAGCGCTTCATTCGTTTTCTCTAGCGCCCTCAGTGGCCAAACTCGGTGCCTAAATATTATCCGTACTTAAGTTCATTTAGTTGCCATCAGCATGTTTATAATACATTTTTAGTGTTTTAATGCCTTTATATATATAGAACAAGTTAGTTACAAGTTAGTAATAAGTAAGTCCAGATTAGTGGAGGTGGAGGGACAAAGTTACACCGTCCTTTCGGATGACACGTAAAGCCAATGGTCCCCTTGGTAATTTCCAACAGGAGAAGACTACGTGCATTTGGTTGCAGCAGGAAATGAATGAGGAAATAATTGAAAACATTCGATTGTTTACAAATCTCTTTATTTTTTACAAAAGCTACAGTGGGTGAAATTAACTCTAGGTGTTTATACCCGTAATGTAAGCTACTCTATTGTCTCTTGATAGAGGGAAGCAAAGTCCTCTAGCTAAATCCCCTGACGTAGGCTCGTCGAACTCTCAAGTCAAACAGTCGCATCCATTTCCACAATGGTAAAACTCACATGTTGTTCAAGCGGGAGAATAATTTAGAAAACATATATTTAAATCAGTCAAAACTAATTTTGACTAAAAAAAGGTAAATAACAATTAGACGGGATTTTTTGTGTGTATTCTTTTGATGTCAAAATTAAATATTTTATGTGTGATTTGACATAATAAGTTAGGCGTTGTTTGAAGTAGTTTAAAATCGCAATTTTGGATCCCAGTCAAACACATAAATCGTCAACAAAAAAAACACGAAATGTCCCAAAAAGGCAAACAGCACTCTTTGTACTTTAAAGACAATTTTTTCTGCGCATTCTGTCAATATATTTTGAAAATTAAATATTTTACATTGTCAGTTATGCCCTCATTGTAATGTGATCCAAAATGCTGTTTTAGATATATTACAGTCAATGGCCCAACTGCGTGCTACTAGCGGCGATTGAAGGTCTGTTTTAACACTTTTCTAAGCTATAGTGGAGACACCTCGGACAACGAACCAGTCGATCCACCGCGTCGAGCTTATATTTACCTGGTTTGTAAACCCCTCGTTAGTGGGGTAGTTGGGCCGACTCGTTCGCGCTACATTCCATTCACTGATTTCCTAGAATTTCATAATTGGCTACACAAACAACTGTAAAAGCTAAATTCCAAATATAAATTAATGTTTTATTTGAATTAACGTTTCGGAAACTTATTCCTTAATATAGATCAGAACACCACGAGCTTGAAACTTTTTTATTTTTTCTTGTAGCGTTATTATTAGATGAATGCGAATCAAACGATTTGCATACTGGACACATGAATTACATAATATGTTTCTTCATAATCCTACTACAAAGACGATCAAAAGATGACAATATGCATAAATGTATTTAGAAAACGATTGTGATAATTGAAAATGACGTAAAACCAGAAGCAAAAATAATAAAACTAGCACGGGGTATTTAACAGAATACAACAGTCCGCAATCTGATTTAACGATCTTTTAGCTTTGAATATTGACATGAATGCGATGCATTCCCAAGGGTTGTACAAAATATGGTCATCGCTCAGAACCGGTTTTCGCCAGAAATTCTGGTTCGTTGTCCGAGGTGTCTCCACTGTACAAGGTTTAATATTTTTTTTTTCTGAAGACATGCATTTTCTCAACTGTTTCACTGGTTCGCCACCATTGGCCGGATTTATAAAGGGTCGCTTCTCATTGGCTGGGCTAAGAATTTTAGGTAAAAGAGCTAACGTTGCTATGGTTTCCTTAAAACTTGAACCTTAAAAAAGTGTGTAAACGCCATAATGCTTTTGGCTTGATTCGATTTTGTTAAGCCTTAAATCTTAAATCTTAAATAATTGTGTAAACCTGCATCTCCGTCCTTGTTCTTAAATCTTAGGAAAGTATATAAACTGAGCTTTACAGAACTTTGAGCGGAAATCAGTAACGATCCCATCTGGCCCACCAAAACTAACATAGATAGCGCTGCTAAGCCACCTCTTTTCAGCATCATTGATGAATAATGACAATATAAAAACAATGAAGATTTATTTATAGCTAAACCACTCTTTTATTTTCTTGCTACCAGAATGTATCTAGTCTATTTTGAGTGCGATGAACAAACCATTTTGGCAAAGTAATAATTTACAATAAATAACAATGAACTAATGTGTTGGTCTCCTATGCGGTTCAGGAGGCGGTATGTTGAGATCTCAGTATGTGTTTCTTGATCTTCCCGCTGTAGGTTCGGGGCAACTTGTCTATGAAGTATACTCCGCCGTGAAGCCACTTCATAGTAGACAGCTTGCCTGCAACAACACAACAAGTGACAAGTTGACAGTATGTAAAATAAAACACAAAAACAATAAATAATAATATAATATACAATATAATATAAAAATAATAACAATAAAACACAACATGCTATTCAAAAGTACAACATGCTATTCATAGTTCCCACGTGACGTCACAGCGGCCATGATTGAGACACAATTGATGAGGACCAATCCTAGATCATTGCCAAATACTATTCAAATTTAATAAATAAGCCTAATTATTTAGAATTTAAAAAGTAAACATAATTAATACAAAAATAAGAAATTACCACACATTCCAATTGTATATCAAAAACAGGCTGGATTATAGAACACTAAGAATTTATTAGTTCTACCACAACAGCCTTCAATTGTTTCTCCATGGCAACGTCAAAGATTGATCACAAATATGACCGCCACGCGCAAAGATGTGACGTACGTGCAACCTATGTATAGGTCTCTCACAGCAAAAAGTAAGACAGTATCAGGACCGCCCACATTTAGTTTCCAACATAACAAGCGCGAATCACTCACGTTTGTCCCGATTATCTAGTACAATTTGGTTGCGGTAAGTTTTTTGAAGGTAACGCACAAGAAAAAGTGCAAGCAGGTTTCCGTCAAAAAACTCAACGCAACCAAATTGTACTAGATAATCGGGAAAGACGTTAGTGATTCACACTTGTTAAGTTGGAAACTATTGTGGGCGGTCCTGACTCCCCTGACACTATCTTACTTCTTGGTGTGAGTGACCTTTAACAGCGAAGATTAGAGTCCTTTATAATAATTTCTCGTAGAAAACCTGCCCTGGGACAATTTATGACCCTCTTCAGGCCCCTCATTCCAGTACGTAAGTTGAACCGGTTGCAACTTTCGCCCGGGTCAGGGAATAAAGGTAGCAATTTCACAACCTCCTAAACTGTTCTGGTATGAGAGCCCATGTGACTAACTTTTAGTATTGTGGTATATGTAGCAGTTCGTAAGGAATGTACGAAGGCTGACTCAATCCTAGCATTCACCTTGTGACTGAATAAGACCTCGAGAAAAATTTTATGTCACGATTTCCGGTAGCCGGAATAAAACTGGCGACCTCCCGAATGAGTCTCGCGTCTTAGCGCTGAGCCATCTCTACCTTCGTTACCATAACCACAGATAAGAAATCATTACTATGCCATTACTATTTTTATACTTAAACTTATAGGCCTATGAATTTTAACAGCAGGCGGCTTCTAATCTTCTTGTCAGCAAATATACAATCTGGACAATGGGCACATCAACACACAAATCTTAGGTCCAGTCTTACAATGTCCCAATAACTCCTTATTCGTCGAATAGCTTGTTGTCTCCATGGCAACGACCAATCAAAACCCTTGAAATCCTCCAAATAGCTTAATTGCTACAAATAACTTTCTTATTAGGAGATTGTAAGACCGGCCCTTCGTGTATTGTCGGTTATTTTGAAATGAAAATGTGTATGCGAGGCGCTGTGTGTATGCGAGGTGATGTGCTACTTGACTAGACTCACCCTTGACCAGGTTGATGACCTCCACGGCGGTGACCCTTGACCCAGGCCTGGTCACCACATAGGCAGCCTACCGCTCAGTGTGATCCCTATGAGAGCCGCTACGTCAGGGTGTGTATATGCGAGGCGCTGTGTGTATGCGAGATGATGTGCTACTAGACTAGACTCACCCTTGACCAGGTTAATGACCTCCACGGCGGTGACCCTTGACCCAGGCCTGGTCACCACATAGGCAGCCTACCGCTCAGTGTGATCCCTATGAGAGCCGCTACGTCAGGGTGTGTATATGCGAGGCGCTGTGTGTATGCGAGATGATGTGCTACTAGACTAGACTCACCCTTGACCAGGTTGATGACCTCCACGGCGGTGACCCTTGACCCCGGCCTGGTGACCACGTAGGCAGCCTACCGCTCAGTGTGATCCCTATGTCAGGGTGTGTATATGCGAGGCGCTGTGTGTATGCGAGGTGATGTGCTACTAGACTCACCCTTGACTAGGTTAATGACCTCCACGGCGGTGACCCTTGACCCCGGCCTGGTGACCACGTAGGCAGCCGACCTCTCAGTGTGATCCCTATGACAGCTGCTACGTCGGGGTGTGTATATGCGAGGCGCTGTGTGTATGCGAGGTGATGTGCTACTAGACTTACCCTTGACCAGGTTGATGACCTCCACGGCGGTGACCCTTGACCCCGGCCTGGTCACCACATAGGCAGCCGACCTCTCAGTGTGATCCCTAAGACAGCCGCTACGTCAGGGTGTGTATATGCGAGGCGCTGTGTGTATGCGAGGTGATGTGCTACTAGACTCACCCTTGACCAGGTTGATGACCTCCACGGCGGTGACCCTTGACCCCGGCCTGGTCACCACGTAGGCAGCCGACCGCTCAGTGTGATCCCTAAGACAGCCGCTACGTCAGGGTGTGTATATGCGAGGCGCTGTGTGTATGCGAGGTGATGTGCTACTAGACTCACCCTTGACCAGGTTGATGACCTCCACGGCGGTGTCCCTTGACCCCGGCCTGGTAACCACATAGGCAGCCGACCTCTCAGTGTGATCCCTATGACAGCTGCTACGTCAGGGTGTGTATATGCGAGGCGCTGTGTGTATGCGAGGTGATGTGCTACTAGACTCACCCTTGACCAGGTTGATGACCTCCACGGCGGTGACCCTTGACCCAGGCCTGGTCACCACGTAGGCAGCCGACCGCTCAGTGTGATCCCTGTGACAGCTGCTACGTCAGGGTGTGTATATGCGAGGTGCTGTGTGTATGCGAGGTGATGTGCTACTAGACTCACCCTTGACCAGGTTGATGACCTCCACGGCGGTGACCCTTGACCCCGGCCTGGTCACCACATAGGCAGCCGACCGCTCAGTGTGATCTCTATGACAGCCGCTACGTCAGGGTGTGTATATGCGAGGCGCTGTGTGTATGCGAGGTGATGTGCTACTAGACTCACCCTTGACCAGGTTGATGACCTCCACGGCGGTAACCCTTGACCCCGGCCTGGTCACCACGTAGGCAGCCGACCGCTCAGTGTGATCCCTATGACAGCTGCTACGTCAGGGTGTGTATATGCGAGGTGCTGTGTGTATGCGAGGTGATGTGCTACTAGACTCACCCTTGACCAGGTTGATGACCTCCACGGCGGTGACCCTTGACCCAGGCCTGGTCACCACGTAGGCAGCCGACCGCTCAGTGTGATCCCTATGACAGCCGCTACGTCAGGGTGTGTATATGCGAGGCGCTGTGTGTATGCAAGGTGATGTGCTACTAGACTAGACTCACCCTTGACCAGGTTAATGACCTCCACGGCGGTGACCCTTGACCCCGGCCTGGTCACCACGTAGGCAGCCGACCGCTCAGTATCCTCCTCGTGGGGTATCCCTATGACAGCCGCTTCCAGCACGTCGGGGTGTTGGAGAATCACCGACTCGATATCCACGCACGGTTGCTGGACATAAAACATGAACAAGTTAGTCCTGGCACTACCAGAGTCAAAGAGGTTAAAATAACGAAACCAAAGACGTTAAAATTGGTGAAACCAAAGAGTTTAGAGTGTGAGAAACCAAAGGTGTTCGGATGACACCAAATGGGGTAGCAAGGGCAACAACTAACTTCGCGTCATTTGATTCCTAACCTTTGGTAGAACCAAAGAGGTTCAAAAGAGTGAAACCAAAGAGCTTAGAGACCAACCTCAACATCTTGACATTTGGTAGAACCAAAAAGGTTAGAAAGGGTCATACCAGAGAGGTTGAAAAGGATGAAGCCAAAGCGTTTAGTTACACTCCTTCGTCATCATCTAGTTCTTGGCGTGGTAGAACCAAGGAGCTTAGAAACGATGGAAATCAAAGAGCTTATAGCGACCCACCTGTGTCATCTTATACTTGACATGATCTTGATAGGAGTTCTTGGCATGGTAGAACCAAGGAGCTTAGAAATGATGGAAATCAAAGAGCTTATAGCGACCCACCTGTGTCATCTTGTACTTGACATGATCCTTGATGCGATCCACGATGTAAAAGTATCCGTCCTCATCGTAGTAGCCGATGTCTCCCGACTTGACGAAGCCTTCTTCGTCGAAGAGATCGCGCGTGGCCTCGGGGTTGCCTCGGTAACCTTTGAGCACGCTCGGTCCCTTGAAGCAGATCTCTCCGTGGCAGTTGGGGCCAAGATTTCGCCTTGTCTCTATGTCCACCACCTGTTGTAGAATCAACAAGTGTTATAACTAGAGATACATCTTTTTAGCAAAAATTATCTCTAAATTTAGCATTAATTATTTAAAATTTCGCATTTTGTAGCATATATATTTTTCTTTCCGTCAAAACCTTGTATATCAGGGGATTTCTTGCACTTCTAATGGAAAATTATGTGCAAGTACTAGTTAAAATCAATTCAGTTGTAACTTTGAATTTCTTAAGGGGCTAAAATGCAGTTCTTTACTAAATCTCAATAGGAATGGGAACGCATTATTTTTTGGTAAAATTAGCATTTTGTAGCGTTTTCAAAATAAAACCAATAAATCAATGACCAATATAGTTAGCATCTAAAACCTAAAATGCTAAAATAACGTATCTCTAGTTATAACGCTCAAGGGGAATCTCAGCAAAGTTTGGTTCACAGAAATGAGCTTTAGATAACACGTCCTCGCCAAAGACCTTAGAGACATCCTCGCCAATGAGGTTGGAAAGAATATCATTATGTTTGTCGCTCACGTTCTCTTCAAAGACCTTAAAGAGATCCTTGTCAAAGAGTTTGAAAAGAATATCATTGTGTTTTCTAAAGACACGTTCTCGTCAAAGACCTTAGAGAGATACTCACCAAAGAGGTTTGAAAGAATGTCATTGTTTGCTGGTCATCTCCCCGCCAAAGATCTTAGAAAGATCCTCGCCAAAGAGGTTGAAATGCACCCGAAATCAATGTCAACATGTCTCCACCAAAGATCTTAGAAAGATCCTTGCCAAGGAGGTTTAAAAGCACCGAAATCAATGTCAACATGTCTCCGCCAAAGATCTTAGAAAAATCCTCGGCAAGGAGCTGCTGGAAAGAACCCCAGCACAACGCCTAAAAGTATCCGCCAAAGATCTTAGACAGATCCTCGCCAAAGAGGTTTAAAAGCACCGAAATCAATGTCAACATGTCTCCGCCAAAGATATTAGAAAGATCCTCGACAAGGAGCTGCTGGAAAGAGCCCCAGCACAACGCCAAAAAGTCTCCACCAAAGACATCAGACACTGACCTTGACGACGAAGTTAGCGTCTGGCGTTCCCACCGAGCCGGGCTTGTCGCGTCGCTCCCACGCCGGCTTCATCATACGGAACGCTTCGGTCATGCCGTAGGTCGGTGTGATCTTCGCTCCGAGCTGCTTCTGGGCGAGGTCGAACTGTTCCTGTGTTGCCTTGGTGCCGCCGCAGCCGACCACTTTCAGGGTCGATAGGTCGTAATCGCCGATCGCGGGGAACTTTGCCAGCGCCATCATGTATTGGACCCCGACGCACGCCCACGATACCTAAGCATAATTTTGATTTGATTCGATTATTTGGTATTTAACGACGTAATCGTCAGCTTCGGTCATATGATGTCTTCCGAATTGGATCTATAGACAAGAAACTGTAAGAATGACGGCCCCCTCCTTATCCCCTCCACTGGTACCCGACCCCCCTCAACTCCGTGAAACAATAAATTGAACAACTGAAACAAACTGATTTTCAGTTACGTATTTCATTTTGTCAGGTTGTTACGGAGTTGGGGGGGGGGTCGGGTAGCTGTGTAGGGGATATGGAGGGGGGCGTTATTCTTACAGTTTCTCAACTATAGTATAGTATACATCGTGAGGGTCATCATAAGGGGTGGAGTCCAGTAAGGGAGGGCAGGGCCAAGTGGAGGAGGAATCTTAAGTCGGACATTGAGGGGGAATGGGAAAGGATCTTCTTTTGTTGCCTCTTACGACTGGCAGAGTCACCCTGAGCTTATTCTATCCCCGGGCCCAGACGGGTGCTTACAGACACTAACCCCATTTATAGTGTATGCATGATATTGGGATTAAGTTGAAATAGATTATGCAGCTACATTATTTTTTATTTCATACGATATGATTCAGTATACTTGTTAACTCCCAAAGACAGGGTTGTGAGTATTTCTGCGTAATTACCTTGTGTTTATGGATAGCTTCACAGAAGAGCTGAAGGGTGAAGGTTGGAAGTAAGACCATCTTAAAGCCTATGATACTAGAACTACCCCTACAATGGGGTTGTAAGTTACCTTGTGTTTCTGTATGGCTTCACAGAATAGCTGCGGAGTGAAGGTTGGAAGTAAAACCATCTTACAGCCGTTGTACATGGCCACAAAGTTGGTGCCCATGCCCGTAGCCCAGAAGCCTGCAAACGGGCAGAGTGCCACTACTGAAGTAGGCTGCCTGAGGACAAAGAGATAATGCACTTAAGTTGCTGAAATTACTTAAGACGAAGGACTACTCGCCAATATTAAAACCCGCGAAATTAACGTATTTTCGTCATATCTCAATAACGCCACACAATATCAAAAAAGTGACGAATACTCTTATTTTGGATTCGTGAGAGCTCAATACCGTATGAAAACGAATTATTAGTTTGCAGTAATTATAATTATTATTTTGAATTTAATTAATTCACAAGTTAATTAGAAATAACAACTATAATTACTACAATCTACGAAATCTTTTTCATACGGTATTGAGCTCTCACGAATCCTAAATAAGTGTATTTGTCACTTTTTCGATATTGTGTGGCGTTATTGAGATATGACGAAAATACGATTAATTTCGCGGGTTTTAATATTGGCGAGTAGTCCTTCCTCTTAAGTATTCATAGTCATCCCCTACTACTAGTGGCGCCCATTGTTGCCAGGCAACAGTTTTATGCATATTATTTTCTATAGGGCACTAGCAACACCAAAAGACAACAATGGAACAAATGAATTGAACTGATGGACAAGCAATCAGCTGTCAAAACAATAAAATTGCAACCATAGAAATAAAAACAAGTGTAGCAATAGTAACTACTCGCTATTTAAAACTTTTAATGATAGACAACGACTAAGTGAAAGTTTTGTATGTGTATTTGTTTGTTTTTTGTTTTGTTTTCCAAAATCAGAAGAAATTATTTTTTGACAGCTTGTTGTTTGTCCATCGATTCAATTCATTTGTTTCATTGTTGTCTTTTGGTGTTGCTAGTGCCCTATATAGAATAGAAATTTGTAGCAACAACGGGCGCCCCTAGGGGTAGGGATGCTTACGACAATCCAATGGTACCAACTACTGAATTTTCTACTTCTCTAATTCCTACAGTTTAATTGAAACAGGTTCAATAGGGATAATTACGACCTTACGTTGGTTACCTGGGACGGTGGGCGTGGCTAAACCCAGACACATTAGAAATAGCGGGGAATACCATTTAAAATCATGAAAAACGGCCGTCGGAATTTCATTTTGACGTTTTCAAATGACAGTATTTGCTTTTTTGTGATAATGTCACGTGTTGTGTTATCTTTGATAATATTAGAAGGATCTAATCAGACCATGTTCTTTAGTTAGATAACCTAACCATTATTACTTCATAAAGCTAGTTTACATTTCGTTTCTTGAATATGGTCACTATGATAATATCGTTGACCGACCTTCTAGTTAGTGCAACCACAATCTCAATAGGTAGCGCTAGGATTTCACGGAAAGATTTGGGTTACTTATGAGTCATGTAGGCCTATAAGGTGTATTCACATATTGCGCATGGCGGCCATACTGGAGGCCACAATGGCATGTGATTGGTAGTTAATTGTTACAATATCTCAGATGGCCATTGGCTCTGATATTCAACTGTTCAAACTCTTTTTGTCTTGATTACTCTTTTAATCGTTTACAATGGCATAGAAATTTACATTCTTAAACTTTATCGGGGGATGTAGGTTCTAAAATTCTCATGTTTTCTGGTAATCATAACCGTCTTCTTTAGCACAAGTCACAAGTGAGAAAGAAAGTTGTGTCATCACAGGTGGACAAACAGCGTGTTACTAGGCAACTACATTGTTGTATCTTTCTTTGATTGGTGCACATTCAATGTTTGTCCTAAACAAAACACGGCAACATCGGTATTTTTTTAATTGAGTCTTGGTATATTGACAGCTAAAATGTCAACATACATTTGATTAAATAAAAATAAAATAAATTCCCATTTATAGTCTACCCACTCAGTAATGAAACTGATTTGCAGTGGAGGACTTTAATTTAAAGCAACTAAACCAACCCTGTAGGCTTCGAACACCAACGACGAGTGAGCGATAACCAATCAAAGATTGATATTTCAAATACGAAACACATGAATCAGTGATTGGACAGTACGAACACCTGCAGACAAATGCCAGAATCAACAAGGCCAATTCAGAACAACTTCGAATTAATTGAGTGCTTCGTTGCTAGGACGGCTCCAAAGTCACCGTTTACTTATTCCTAAGACAAGAAGTAATGAAACTGATTCCTTGATTGAAGTTAAAAAACTTCTGCCTGAACCGGAATTTGAACCCGGGACCTTCTGCATTGGAAGCAGGGATGCTAACCTTTGGACCAAAGAGCCACCTAAATTGTAGACCCCTATTGAGCCCTCTCGCAAAGAGTGGAGTCAAGGGTGCTTGTGACGTCAAATGAGTAATACTTACGAGTGTCTGGAAGCAGTATTGAACAAGGTCATCTGCGTGATCTCAACGCCCTTGGGTCGACCCGTGGTGCCGCTAGAGGTCATGACCAGCGCCACGTGATTGGCCGGATCGTCGATAGGCGTGGCTTGAATCTCGAGGTCGTTCTCCGGTTCGTCGAACCGCTTCGCGAGGTCGGCGAGAGCGATGATGATTGGTGGACGTGGTTCGTGTAGTTCCGCCGCGGCCTTCATATTGCCGAGCGACTCCGAGTCGCAGAAGACGATGTTAGGTCGGCAGGTGTCCAGCAGGTGCTCGAAGTCCTCTGTAACCAAAACTTTGGATGAGCAAAGAGCTTCGAATGTTCCAACAGGGAATCAGTGGTATATATAACCAATGACCTTGGATGAGCAAAGACCTTGGATAGGCAAAGATCTTCGAAATATATACGGTTCCCGACGAGGTCCCCCATACTATCTTAATGAACCACATCCCAAATATTTAATTGCCCGTCCCGGTGGTCTAGGGGTTATGGCGCCCACCCGGCAAGTGGGAGACCTGGGTTCGATTCCCAGTCGAGGTTGGCTTTTAATTTCTGGATTTCACATATATATATATATATAATCAACAAAATTAAAATAATTGCGGGTTATTCCGCCACGTCCTACCTCCATATTGTGCCGACGTTTCAGGAACCTTATGGATCCTGAAACGTCGGCACAATATGGAGGTAGGACGTGGCGGAATAACCCGCAATTATTTTAATTTTGTTGACATAAATCCTGGCCACGAAAGCTTTAGTGTTTTAATATATATAATCCTTGACGATATTTTATCAATACTTCAGTCTTTGGCCAATGTATTACAAAATCATTTATATATAACCAACACGTAGACATTTGTTAAGACCCATTTCAATTCAATATGTTTTTTTTATTTTTATCTTTTGTTTGCTTTATCCTTCTTTGTGGTCACTAAATTTACGTTGGAAAATAAATTGTTTTTCTCTAGAGTGGAATGAATGACGTAACAGTTCGAGTGAGAGAGATCGTCAATAACTTTAATCTCTCTTATGTTCCCGGCCGAACAACTTCAAGTGGGTTTTCGATTTGACACTAGCTAGATAAATATTTCGACTGACAGTTGCCTTTTCGAAGTAAACAATGTTGTTATTGTTTATCCAGCGGAGTTTGAACCACTCGTTGCAAGGTGAAGATATTGTTTGATAATAGAATAACCGGTAAGATAATTATATTCTTTGAAGGTTTTCTTCGCTGTGATTGTTTGTCACAAGAACTGTTGGGTTTTTTGGCACTAGCGTTGAGTATTTAACTTACTTTATTGTAATTTATTTATTATTTATTTATTTACAGTACATGGACACTACAGCATTTCATGCCAATAGGCGTGACCACCAAACAAAGCAAATAACAACATTAACACAATAACAATACACATGCAATACATATATCTGCAATACCATTGCTTTTTCAGGTAATACAAATTATCAACAATGTTGTCATCAGTAAAAGGGACAATTAAAAACGTCAAAAACAAAGCCGTTTATTAAGGGCAGTGTAGGGCACAATGCTCTCTTTAGCCTGATGAGTGATGATTGATGAATGATAACGAGGAAGGGAGGAGGGGAAGCCTGGTACCGGCACGTAGCCTACTCCTGTCGAAAAGTACCAAGGGGACCATCGGCTTTACGTCCCATCCGAAAGGACGGTGTAACTTTGACCAGTCATATAGGTTCCTCCACTAACCTGGGCTGCCGAGCAGTTGACGGGAAGAACAAAGCTGTTACACAAGCTTTCGAACTCTCCAATCTGCTCTTACCAACGGTAACTAGTGTTTCGAGTAGTCAGCCATCCACCTCCTGATCTAGCCCGAGGTTGCTTAACTTCGGTGTTCGTATGGGAACCGGGGCTAAACCGTTGGCTTAGCGTTGGGTGAATAATATAGGGTAGAGGCCCAACTCCATCGGCATTTTGTCCACCGCGTCTTAACGTCCAACATACTTCAGTTGAGTAAAGTCGTCGTACAGCAACTTCGGTAATGCTTTCGTCATCAATCAATGACGTGTTTACGGTCTCGGTCAACCCGACCAGGTATTTGAATTAGCCACGGCCGCTGGTTGGTTGCCGCTCACCCACCCGTGACGGAAGCATTACCGAAGTTGTTGTACGAACACTATAGAAGAGTTCGCCAAGTGTATACACAACGACAGAGCTTTCGGCTGTCTTCGTATATCTTCGGTGAAGTAGCCGACCAATCAGGTTCCATCATCGCGTCGCTTGGCGAACCCCTATTACCCGACTAAACAATGTTGGGCAGTAAAAGGTGGTAGACAAACTGCCGCAGGCGTTGCGCCTCTACCCTATATTACTCACTCAACTAAAGGCTTCTAGCAAAGAATAAAATACAACCGAACTGGATATGTCATCCAGGACGTACCCAATGTTCCGTTATGACAACAGACACGAATTGTGATTCAGTTCCATCACTTCTAGTATTAGGAATAAGTAAACGGTGACTTTGGAGCCGTCCTAGCAACGAAGCACTTCAAAGTTGTTCTGAACCAGCTTCGTTGATTCTGGCATTTTCCGCAGATGTTCGCACTGTCCTGATTCATATTTTAAACAATATTGATCTTTGATTGGTTATCGCTCACTTGTTAAGGGGACAATCCACTGAAAATGCTATGTCAGTGAGTATGTACACTACAATAGTGAAATTCGAGGACATGTTTCTATACCTTATAAAACCAAATAAAAAAAATTAAAAACAGTAATTTTTATTTTTTTTATATATTTTTTTTCAGTATATTCCCAAAAAATATACATTTTTTAAAATTCTATCTTCTTTCTTGTTTTTATTGGATTTGATTTATTTTTATTTTTATTGTATGCAGAACAACCTCCTTAACAATAACTAGGGAGCACATTTTTCAATTTAGCTCTAATTATTTGTTTTTAATTTTTTAAAGTTGGTACTATGTGCATTTCATGTTTTTTTGAAACAATGTAATGTCAAATAATTATTTTCTTGAAAATGAATTGCTAAATTGAAAATGTGCTCTCTAGTTATTGTTAACAGTCTATCTCTGAACTTACACAAAAATAATCAGCTTATTCTGATGAGCCAATAAAAAGGAGATACATTTTCCAATATCAAATGTGCATGAAAAAAGTTACCGAGATACAGCAATTTGAAAGTTTTAGGTATTTATTTAGCCAATTTTAGTTGATTCTACTTTTAGAAATGGTAGTACCCACTGTCTCATCACTCGGCTACTCTGTTGTGTCCAAATCAAATGCACCAGCACTGTATGTGGTGCCTTCTCTTGATTTCTTCAGTGATTCAGCCCGTAACGCTGCCAGTCTTACTTTTCTTCGAATCTTCCCATACTTCGCACTCGCTTTCCGGGCACATTGGCGAAGACGTCGCATTTCCTTACGTTTGGAGTACTGGACCGAAAGTCTGCATGGTGACAAACCCTTGCTGTTTAGGTTGTCTAGGTGAGATTTGACATACCCATTGTTGTACTGGCAGACGGCATCCATTACCGCACTTTCGATGCGATGACGAGACGCGAACACGGATTTTGGACATTTCGCCCAAATTCTTGAATGAATCCATTGCTGCATAACCTTTGCCTATAGCTTGAAAAGCTTGCACAGCTCTCTTGTTCACATCAAAATCCGGCCGCGATGAAGTTTGGCCTACATTGTTCGGAGCAGAACGAGCGGAAGAATAACTTGTGGAATTAGCTACACCGCAAGTATCACAAACTAAACTGAGTTTATTTGCAAACCCATGGTTCTCACTAACATTGAACTCAAGGGTGCAAGACCCACAGAAGGAACACGGGTACTTGTCTATTAGTTGTGACAAACAGTTCAAATCAGCCAAAACATAATGAGGAGGCTGTTCAGTGCACTGGTCATCACTAGGCCTAGGCCTTGTTGGAAGATTGCAATTTGCTGAATGTTCTATCGATGACTTACGGAGATTTATTTTCTCTGGTGATGGTATGTTTTCCTCCAAAACATTCACTTGGTCTAGGCCTAAGTCTAGGCCTAAAACATCTGCATTGCCAGGCATAGGCCTACCTTGCAAATCCACCTCTTGCGGTTCGTTTCTCTTCAAAACATTTGCTATACTTGCAGCAGCACATTTTCTCCTTTTAGGCATGGTTTTTGCTTTTAAAAAAGCAGATTGTTATACTTTAGAAACTGGAGGAGAAAATAAATCGTGACAGCACCTTTGAAAACCAAAACAAACCCTAGGCCTATCAGCTGTTTCAGAAATCAGCCAAAGTTATTATCAAAGATATTATAATATTCCACGGCTAGTGGTTTCTCTCTTCTCTTTCAATATCTTTGCTTCAATACTACCTAGCGGCATATTTTATAACTATTACGACCAGGCTACACAGCTCAGTGGACAAGAAACCGGGAGTTTTAAATCTTAGTTGGAGAACACATCTGTACTAGTAATCATTCTAAAATGCAACCAAACGTTGTATTTTCGACGGGACTGGCATTTTTTCGTCGTGCAACGCTCACTTATAAATTATGTAGTGATGGAAGCAAGTCTCGGACCTTAACAGGGTATTTTTATACATATAAACGAAAGAACATTTAAAAATATTATGATGGAAAAAAAAAAATCGAAAAAGGATAGTTTTTGCTACATTTTCAGTGGATTGTCCCCTTAATGGTGTTCGGAGTCCATACAGGGTTGGTTTACTCACTTTCAATTAAAGCTCTCCGGCTGAAAATCAGTCTTGCTACTGAGTGGTAGACTTTAAATACGTTTTTTGTATTTATTTATTTAATATTAATTTACTGTTGGAAAATACCCACACTCAATAGTCATGACGTACTTGTAACTGCCCTTGAATGTAATATTGAAAAAGTTATCACTTTCCATGAGATAGATAGCTCTGCCGGTCGTAAGAGGGAACAAAAACGGCTGATGTTATATTACACGTAGTAGTTGTGTAGACCTTTAACTCTAAATGAAAAATATATATCTATATATATGCTAATATATTGGATTATTTACCGCAAAGATTAAATTTCCTTGCATCCTATTGTGACGTAGCAAAAATATAAAATAATTTCAATTTTTGTCAAAAGTAATGATTATTGAACCGGAATTTATTTGTATGTACATTTTTTTAAAAATATGACACTAAAGTTAGTATGAAAAATGATAAAAAAAACTATTGAAATTATCATTTTTTGAATGATGCAAAAACTGATTGATATTTGCTTGGTTAAAAAGAGAAATTTGGTAACTTTTTATCAAGTCTCGTTTATCTTAGACTGTTACTTATTTATTTCGTAGAAATAATTGATAAAGCCATACCACTCCTTCTCGAATGAATCACCTTGACGGATGTTATCTTAGCTATGCCTAACCTTGATGATGGAGTGGCTACTCATCACATATACAAATTACACCATTGCACTTTTCAAACTTGAACTACTTAGATAATAACGCTGTGTTTACATAATACAATTAAATAGGAAATGTAATGTGCTACACACAAGAGAGCGATAACATCTTATTGAATAATGTAATTATTGTGACGATAAGGACTGACGCAGGAATCAACCTAGAGAATCTTACATGTAAAATAAACCATTGAAAGAGATACAAGTGGGTCCGTGGCTTACAGTGGAGTTCCGCGGGAGTTTACACCAACCTTTCGGATAGTTTTCTTGGTACACCCTTAGAGCAAAGTCCAGTCGAGCAATTATCTCCATTTAAACTCGAGCAAAGGACAAAGAATTCACATCACCCATCACATTTTTCAAGGCAATGAAGTCCGATCGTTCTAGGAAAACAAGAAATCCCGGGGTAGCTTATCTTTCAACGTATCTATGGGTGTCCAAAACTGGGGGAAAATGGTGTGGCCATTGTGTAAACTCCCGCAGAACTCTACTGTAGTTGTGAACAAGAAAATCAGTAGATCTTTCGTCTATCTTGGCATTTCACAAATGATGTACACCCCTACTACCTGACTAGCACAAACATGAGACGAAATCCCCGAATTCATTACCGGAAGCCATAACAGAAGTTCAACCATGCGCACATTTCTTGGAAACCCAACAGCTAGTCAAATAATAGGCGTCCACACAACAAACAATTACATTTGGTTACTTTTTGACAGTTCGCACCCAACAACTTCAAGAAAACTGCGGTCGGTCGCACTCGGGCTGTACAAACCATTTATTAGAAATTCAGTGAAAAAAATGCCCTGCGGCGTTCTCAGCTTTGCCACGGACAAAGTTTACGTTCTTTTTTTGGTTTAGAGTTTGAGGTTTTATGCTAAATCGGTGGTAACCCAACAAACCCTATGCAGATAACGGACAGTCAGCTAACGGCCCCGTTAATGACCAATTGAAAAACCGGGCCTCAATCGGAACCAAACCGGAAGCGACTTTATGAGGTGGGTTGGGTTTGTCTACGCAGTTGTTTGAAAGTACTGTTCGTAATAATTGCGCAACTTTCGTGCTCTGCACGTGGTCACGACGGTCCGCGAAGGGTCGCGAGGGGTGAGGGGCACTACCCGACCAGCCAATTAAGATGTGTACTTTCTTGAGCAGATGTTTTTCTCGCAAAGCCGTGTTGTCGCATCTCCCTTGTCAATACGGGGGAGGGGGGCGATGCACCGTAACGCACGCGTCTCTTCAAGGAAGGTAGGGTTGATTGGGCAACACTGAGGACAGTTTTCAAGTCGCGCGCGTTGAATTGATGATCCGTCTTCAGCGTCCGGTTTGGTTCCGACTAAGAGTGGCGTCCACTATATACTAGTCCCAACGAAAGTATTCGCATACCGATCTCAGGTCATTGTTTACCGCCCCTTTCAACCGCGCCAATTAAAAGAAAATCAACAGATACCTGGCGTTCTTGCACACATTCGTAAATACACGGTTCGGCTTAGTCTAGTGCACAGGCGGTTTGGCCACGCCCACCGTTACAGGTAACCAACCGAAGGTCTTAAATTATCCCCAATCGACCTGTTTAGATTAATCAATAAGCTTGAACTTGGCTTTCGGGTATACCCGCGTCGATTATCGCGGCTATACCCGAAAGCCAAGTTCAAGTTTATTGATTGACCCGGGCCGCGAAAGCCCACGTGACTGTTTAGATTAGATGGAGTTGTCACCTTGGACTCGGCTGTGTCGTAAACATCAGAATACTTTCGTTGGGGTAACTATACCTACCCTTCTCGTAGTGGGGTATGACGGGACAGCAGGCGGCTCCGACCACCAGGGTCCCCGTCAACACGGGAGAGAACTCCAGGGTGTTCCCGCAGGATATCATGACAGTGTCCCCGGCACCCAGGCCATGCTCCCTCAGGACACGAGCCACACAACGGCAGCGACGCAGGATCTCCGCGAAGGTGATTGTCTGGTCCTGCAGGACATTCAGGACACGTTCGAATTATAGCAGCAACAACAACAACAATATGAATGATAATGAATGCTGGGATGGGTACATAAAATCGGCCATGACCGTACATATCATTATATAATTATCTACAGTTAGTTTTGGAGAAACTATATTAAACAATCACTATAGCTTTGTTCGTTTGTCCTGTGATCAATACTCCAGGAGTACGGTATTACGAAAACCCCGTTTTTCTGTCCTGGAGTAAGTGTGATGGGAGTAGCTGCGACAAGTTCTTTTGTCCGGTGGTAACTTATTACAACTGTGATGGGAGTAAGGTTTTTACACCTGCTTCCCAAGTAGGAGTAGGAGGAACGAAACGATCACAACTGTGACAACTCTGTTTTTTTGTCCAAGTGGGAGTAACTGTGATTTCTGATCCCATATCCGTTATAGCTTAATGACATATTTCCGGATTACTCCTGCCGTAAAATACTCTTGTTGAGGCAGGACAAACGAACGAACCTTATGTTTACCAAGCGGACTGGGCTCGCACTTGGCGGTGCGAGCTGAGTTTAGTGCGCACCGAGTTCGACTGATAAACACCTCAGCTCGAGCTTATTTCAGTTCTATTAAGAAGCCGATCTAGCCCGGTTTAATAGTACTACAAGTATAGGGTTTAATAGGAGGAGCCCGGATTGAAGTATGCTTGCTAAACGGGTTCGGAACTCGGGGCGTACTGAAGCCAGTCCGATCCCAGTTTGCTTGATAAAAGTAGTGAATGACATTGTATTTCATTTCTCAATTTTTTTTTTCTTGTTTTTTATTTTATATAGATAAGTTGTTTGTTTTGTTTTTGTTGTTTTGTTATTTATGATTTCATTATTATTAATTGTTTGCATACCCTAGTTTTATTTAAGGTCCTCCTTTGTAAATCAGTTTTTATAACTGAATAGGATAGACATTAAATAAATAAATAAAATAAATAAAGAAATAAATAAATTATCGTTGAGTGAGTAATATAGGGTAGAGTCGCAACGCAATCGGCAGTTTGTCTACCGCCTCATGTTGCCCAACATACTTTAGTTGGGTAGTAGAATTTCGCCAAGCGACGCGATGACGGAGTTTTCGGCTGTTTAATTTATTTATGAAAATGCCAATCCCATTCAGTTAAAAAACTTTTTGGCAAAGGAATACAAGATAGCCCATCCTACGTAACCACTATCTTGGTGTTGTGAATGAACTATGGGCTATTGGAGTGAGAGAGATATTGATAAATAGGAAAGGTACCACTGCACTTGAGCGCTGTTGATAACTTCATAACATAACAATAATTATGTAACAAGTGTCAAGATGAGCTATCTTTATACATGTATATGTCATGATGTTATGTACATGTTATAATGCGTACCTTGGACCTTCAGTGTAGGCCAGTAGGTGTGACCAACATATTAGGTTGTTTTCGATGGAGATTTTGATAAGTTGGAAGACCGCTGCACTTGAGCGATGGTGATAAAATTACTTCATAACATAACATAATGTTATACCACAATGTAAAGATAGGTGAAGCCTAAGCTATCTTCATCTGTTACATGACATGATGTTATGTACATTGTACATAGGCCTATTATGACGTTACACACCTCCGTACTTTGGACCTACAGTGTAGGTCAGTAGGTGTTTATACCAACATGGCCTAAGGTAGTTTAGCAAAGTCCAGTAAAGCAAACTCGAGCTTTGGGTAAAGAATTGTGATGAATAGTGATGATAATGCGCGATTTCATCACTCAATTAGATAGGTAATTAGATAGGTAATTAGATAGGTAATTAGATAAGTAATTAGATAGGTGATTCTTACCGCACATTATATATTTCCTCTTGAAATTTGTTAAAATTTAATAAAAACTCAGTATTTTTTATTTTTGTATTATTATTTATTTCCAACTCATTTCAAATACTCAACTCAATTGACGAGTGGTGATTTACCCTCCCTCTGACGTCACGAAGGAACGTGGCGCCCATAGTTGGGACAAATCCGCTAACTGTTACGCTTTCACGCGCTTAATGTGCGACACTTATCTCGTTCTAGCTGTTTTAATATTCACTTTTCAGCTAAAACCTATTTAGCTCACATACCAGTGGTCAATATAAAGGTTATTTCAAAATTATAGACCCAGCAGTTAGCTTGTTATAACAATTCGTGCATCAAGAGGATAAAATGAGCAACGCGTGTTTTGGTTTTTTAACTTGAATTGGCGAAAAACTAACGATCGGATTTTGACGAGAGTTTCTTTAGCATGTGTTCCAATAATGTGAGACAATAAGCAAATAAACTCTCTAGATTGCTCTCTTGCATGTGTTCCAATAATGTGAGACAATAAGCAAATAAATTCTCTAGATTGCTCAGAACGAAAATTCATAGCATACAATAAATATGCAGGGTGTAGCGGTTGGGCCTCAAGTTAAAAGTAGCGGTTTTGACCGTGAAACTAAGCACTTTGCATATTAGTGCATGCTATGAATTTTCGTTCTGGGCATTTTCTATTTAGAAAGTTTATTTGCTTATTGTCTCACATTATTGGTACGTATTCTTAAGAAACTCTTGTCCAAATCCGATCATTAGTTCTTCGCCAGTTGAAGTTGAAAAAACAAAACACACTTTGCCCATTTTATCCTCTTCAGTGCGTGAATTGTTATAACAAGTTAACTACTTCGTCTATAATTTTGAAATAACCTTTATATTGGCCACTGGTATGTGAGCTAAATATGGTTTCCAGGTTATATCTTAAAAATGAATATTATACCAGCTAGAACGAGATAAGTGTGGATGTGTTTTGCGTGGATCCGTCCAGACAGTAGGGACTTTTCCCACCCGCTAGTCACGTGACCCAGTACTCGGCGCAAGCTCCGCCTATCACCACTCGTCAATAGCTCTTCAATTTTTTTAAAATTTGATAAAAACTCTGCATGTTTATTTTTTGTTATGATTAATTTGCAACTCATTTCAAATACTCAAATCAATTACTCTTGATTTTTTTTTAAATTTTGAGTAAAACTCAGTATTTTTATTTTTGAATTATTATTTATTTGCAATTGACAATTCGTTCTGTCCCCGTTTGTGTTTGATTTTTGTTACACTGATTGATATTTGGGTATTACGTCCCATATTTTTGCAAATTTGGCTAATCGAGACGACAATTACACGATTGACAAATGTATTTTCGGTTAATATTATTTTTTTCTTTTTCAAGTATGAATTGAATTGATTTAATGTTTGCAATGCGCATTCTTGACTGGTTGTTAATTGTTGTTTTTATTAGCTTTGAGAACTTTTCGCCAGAAAGTTCGTAGATATTGACGCGCTCGCTTATCAACGCGTCAAACAGAGCGTTTTCCTAGTTTTGCATATTTAGGGAAAATGAAATGGGTTTCATAGAAAAGTTAGTTTTTTTTTCGCAATTTGTTAACATTTATTCTCTCATTTATTGTTATATATACGTTAAGGGTCGTTTACAGCCACTTAGGAATACGTTAAAAATTAGCTTAAGGAAGAAGTTGAAACACATCAAGCAAGCAAGTGTTATATCGTTCACCCATTGGTTGACTGCATGCAATGCAATAAGCTGAAATATTGCTGCAATTTTAATCCTTTCAACGTTCTACGGAAACGTGTGCTTTCAGCATTGAGGAAATACATTGACTATACAAAATTGCGTCCAGATGCAATAAAAATTGCAGGTTTAAAGAGCGTTTAGCCATTAAATTTTAAACATTAGGAAAGTGTGTATCCGGGGCCTAAAATATATCAGCCTCTATTCAGTTTTGTTTTTTTGGGGGGGGGGGGGGGGGATGGTTGGTGAACCCCCGAAGCACTCCCCCCCCTCCCCAGATACGCGCCTGGGTACGATGTATACAATATATTCTAATATAAATACATAAATAAGTAAATAGATAAACAAATAAATATATAAAATGATTAATAGATAAATATATAGATAAATTGATTAACAGATAAATAGATACATAGATAAATAGATCAACATATAAATAAAGAGATAAATAGATAAATAGGTAAATAGAGTGATAAACAGATAGATAGGTGGATAGGTAAATAAATATAATAAAATATAATAGAATAAAATATAATACAAACATTTAAAAACTAAATTTAAATTTAAAAAAATTTAATAAATAAATATATAATAAAATAGATAATAGATCAAAAGATCAATTAATAAATGATAAATAAAGTGCCACCACTCACGTCCTGCGCCTGCGCCACTCGATCCCCAAACTTCTTGAGTTGTTCCATGACGAAGTGGCCCAACGGTCCCTCCATCCCTCCAGCCTCGTCCTTAGCGCCATATTGCACGAACCTGTCTTCCGACATGTCGGTACTGTAGGTGACTGTCCGGGCGGCGGGCGGACGTGCGCTTATATACGCGTCTCAGTGAGTGACCTTTACCACCGCTGATTAGGAGCAAACTCGGCGATTAGACACCACTCACTCTACTGATCATTATCTATCACACAATTGATTCCTGATGTTCTTCTGGTTCGTGTTTTCGCGCGTATGCGTATACATAACCTAAAAAAAACATAGTTTCGTTTACTAAATGTGTATACCAATGTGTTGTTATACATCCCAGCATAACAATTAGAGCAGCTAACTCAAGTTTCATGATGAAAATCAATATGATAATGTTTTATGACAGCTAAAACAAATTTTGATGTGTTTACCTTTACCATGTAATATGTGCACTGCATTTGAATGGTAAAATCACCATCTTCAAGGCATGTGGGTCGGACACGCCTATCGGGGGACGATGGTAGTCAAAAGTAATGTAAACCCAACCGATTAACCCACGTCAAATCAACTCGCGTTAAAAGCCAGTATATAAACGAGGTATCATCACACATTCGTAAATATACTCTCAGGTCAGCTAATTAGTGTATTAGTATAGTTGTCCAAACGAAAGTATAGACCTTTTTCAGAATTGATCTAGGACCCTTAGATAGAGCTAGTTACGGCCCTCTAGATCTTCAATGACAACAATGCACAACAATAAAAATGCTCCTCAACATAACTATCAAGGACCCTTATGCCGACATTACACGACTCAATACTTTCGTCAAACTTATTGAATTCAAGAACAAAAGCGAATCAAAAACAGTTGGTAAAAAACTGCAACAATATAGCTTCTATTAATTGATGCTATTTTGTCCTTGAATTCAATAAGTTTGACGAAAGTATTCAATCGTGTAATGTGGGTAGATAGAGCTAGTTACGGCCCTCTAGATCTTCAATGACAACAATAAAAATGCTCCTCAACATAACTGTCAAGGACCCTTAGATAGAGCGTATCACGGCTACCTAGATCAATTCTGAAAATCATCTATTCTGATGCTTACGACACAGCCGAATCCAAGGTGACAACTTGATTCTCTCCTTCCTTCGCTAATTCCTACCATGTATCTAAACAGGTCCACTGGGGATAATTTGAAACCTTCCGTTGGTTACCTGTAACGGTGGGTGTGGCCAAACCGCCTGTGCACTCGACTAAGCCGAACCGTGCATTTACGAATGTGTGAAAGAACGCCAGGTATCTGTTAGTTTTCTTTCAATAGGCGCGGTTGAAAGGGGCGGTAGACAATGACCTGAGATCGGTATGCGAATACTTTCGTTGGGACTAGTATATTCACATGTTGACGACATAGCCGAGTTAAAGACGATGGGTACGTTTACGGGTTCAAAAACCGCAGTAAATTGTCATGTTTTGATAGCACAAGACTGAATTCCATAAATAGGCATGTGGCTGTGTTTTGGACAAACATTCAATATGCACAAATCAAAGAAAGATACAACAATGGAGTTGCCTAACAATGTAACACATTGTTTGTACGCCTGTGATGTCACATGCCCCTCAATTGAGTCTTGTTGTGCTATTGTATCTCAAGAATGCACTTCGAAATCGAGATTCTGAGTAATCAGCGTGCTGTGGTTTAGTAAACCCTACGTACTCAATGATAAAATATGTATCTGACATAGTAATCAGTATATGATTGTGATTTTTATTGTATTAAATTAGGTACTAATTGAATAATTATCACAGTCATACTGATTATAATGTTTGATATGTGTATCATTCAGTCTGTAGGGCTTACCAAACCACAACACGCTGATTACTCAGATTTTCGATTTCGAGATGCATTCTTGAGATATGATGCAAATATGAAGACAAATTGTTGACGTTCTACCACACATTCTTAAATGCAGTCTTCTGTTGAGTCGAGTGCTTACGCCTGTTAGTACGAAGCAGCTCGGCTGGACAGTACATATCGGTGGTTGAAGAGATCACTGGGTCCGTGAAAACAGCATATTACACTGCAACTTATGGAGTAACGTCTTTGCTCGCACATCTTATGCACCGAGCTTGCTTCATTTCATTTCATTTCATTTCATATCATTTCATTTCATTTCATTTCATTTCATTTCATTTCATTTCATTTCATTTCATTTCATTTCATTTCATTTCATTTCATTTCATTTCATTTCATTTCATTTCATTTCATTTCATTTCATTTCATTTCATTTCATTTCATTTCATTTCATTTCATTTCATTTCATTTCATTTCATTTCATTTCATTACATAACATTTCATTACATAACATTTCATTACATAACATTTCATTTCATTTCATTTCATTTCATTTCATTTCATTTCATTTCATTTCATTTCATTATTTATTTTTGTATTACGTTAACTTGTAATTGTTTTCATTATCTCACAATCAATTTCAATTCAATTCAATTTTATTCCCATTTTATTCCCACCTAGACTAATCATACGAAGTATAAATAGTATTAATTGTTAAAACTAATATGTACATCAATTGATAATTGTGAGAAGCCTGCTTATCATCATCAACATTTGAGTCATGAAGGTCAAATATCATTATCATCTAGTAGGTACTGTTATTCCGAGCTTCCACTTGAATGCGCTCTGTGAACGTGTGTAAGTGATTGCCTGCACGACTGATTGCAGGCGCGCCGTCAAGTGGCGATCCTAGAGGCAAGCTCACGTACTGCTAGCTATAGACTTCGACGGCTCTGTGAACATGCAAGAGTGATTGCCTGCACGACTGATTGCAGGCGTACCGTCAAGTGGCGATCCTGGCGGCAAGCTCGCGTACTGCTAGCTATAGACTTCGACGGCTCTTGGGACCACAAATAACAAAGTAATTAGTCATCTGTGCTTTGGACTGTCATTGAAATTTTCGTACCAGCAGTAATGAATTTTCATACTATTTATTACCGATAGAGGTAGCTCAGCGGTAAGACGCGAGACTCTAATTCGAGAGGTCGCCGGTTCGATTCCGGCCACCGGCAGTCCTGACTGAAGTTTTTTTCCGAAGTTTTCCTCAGTCGTAAAGGCGAATGCTGGGATTGAGTCTTACTGAGCCCTCGGACAATCCTTCCCAGCTATCCAAACACCCTAATAACCTAGTTAGTCACTTGAAGAGGGGCACATCAGTTAAAGCTGGTGTGCACCCTATAACGGGTATTCCTACGAAAAATTATTATTATTACTATTTATTGAGAAGTATGGAGTAAAGTATGATTGGTAGATAATGCAATTAGCAATTTAGTATGATTATATAATATACTGAACTTGGAATCCAAAATACACAAATGACTGCCTTGGCTAGCTTTTTATTTTACATTTTTCTCCTACAGTAAGATAGAGCAAAACTGAGCATTATTTTTTGCTCTCTTCGGATCTACCCTAGGAAGACGCAGACACCATTGGATGTTTTGAATAATAATAAGTGTCTCCTGAAGAAAAGAAGTTAGAGGAAAAGGGGCAGTTTATATTTTCACAAAATTTTCATCAGTGTGGTAGATTGTATTGTTTTCCTTTCAATGTGGCAAATGTCAACTTCTTGTACTCTCAGTATTTCAACTACTTCGATGTATGTGGAAGAAGATTCATTGATAGAGGTACTCGGGTTCGATACCAGCTACCGGAACTCTTGACTGAAGTTTTTCCCGAGGTTTTCCTCCATCACAAGGCGAATGCTGGGGTTAACTATTGAGTCATACTAACAGCCCTATTGGACATGCCTTTCCTTCCCAACCACTCCAAATACCGCAATACCTAGTAAGTCACCTGGTGCCTCATTCCAGTACGCAAGTTGCAATTGTCGCTTGCAACTTGTGACTGAGTTGTGGAATAGCTTTACTTAACAACCGGCTAAAAACCACCGAAAAATTTTCTGGAATGAGGGCCATTGAAACATAATTATTGTTTTTATTATAATAGGGAATATGCGTCATCTTTTTTTATCATTTTACTAGATTAGGATTAACTTCCTGAATACAAAAATATTAAATTTCGATGACATAGACAAAAGTTTCATTTATAAAAACGAGCTGAAAGTTTCACACATATTTATGGCGGGAAAAACGGGGCATACGTCACTTTCCCTGTATCAGCAATCAACCAATCATATAATGATAAATAAAATAACGCTTATTTGGAAATTATCATATCCAAAATCATATTAAATCAAATGAATGTCTAGTACGCCTAATAATTAATTTTGAAGCCCAATTACTATAAAAACAATAATACCAAACCTATTTTTATAGAATATCAGTAAATATTGGGTGTTGTTATTCATGTAAAGCAGACTTGACAACGGCTTGAGTAAAAATGTTGACAAGGTTAGTTGACTGACCTTGAAAATTTGATTGTTTCATCTAGGAGGCGGTGGAAAAGTCCAAGGAGGTTATATGCAAAGTCATTCATATAAGCAGTGATTTTGAAGGATTGTGACGTCACATGCCGTTTAAAAATAATAGTGCGGGAAACAGATAATCAAAATCTTTGAACATTGATAGAAGTATAATGAGTAAATTTTAAAACTTTTAAATTAGGTTTCTGATGTCTTCAGATAAATAACAATATATTCCACGTACTTTGAGAGCTGTAGAAAATTCATGCACATTCCCTATTATTATTATTATTATTATTATTATTATTATTATTATTATTATTATTATTATTATTATTATTATTATTATTATTATTATTATTATTATTATTATTATTATTATTATTATTATTTTATTTTTATTATTATTATTATTATTTTTATTATTATTAGTATTATTATTATTATTATTTTAATACTTTTTAGTATTATAATTATTATTATTATTATTATTATTATTATTATTATTATTATTTTTTATTATTATTATTATTATTATTATTATTATTATTATTATTATTATTATTATTATTATTATTATTATTATTATTATTATTATTACTCTCCCACAGATTATAAATTTGTTAAGACAATAATTTCATAGAGAATAAATATAAATCTATTTTTGTATTTTTATTTTTTATTTTTCATTTTTTATTTTAATTAGTGGCGTTACATTTCGTTCCTTAAAATATGTTCGATATATAATACATATTTGTGTTCTTAGTACGTTTTGGCACTGTCTTCGTTCTCTATAAAGGAAGTATTGTTCCATACAGTGCACCGATAAACAATATACCGAGCGCGACAAATATCTTCGCCCACAGGTCAAAGTCACCTGTGGCTTCTTGTACCGGTTGTTCCCAGACGGAGGGCGTGGCTTCCTCCTCTACTTCTTCTTCTTCTCCAGGGGGATCCCCGCCGTCTTCCGGCCAATCATCTTCCGCGTCGCCACCGCCCCCCATGTCGATGGACCAATCCACGGTCGGATACGCTTCAGTTTCGACCGCGGCGACTGGTAGACTGCTGTGTTTATTGATGACGTCATTGTCGAGATGATGGCTGTTGATTGGCCAAGCATCTCTCACGCGTTGTTCTATTACCTTGAAAATAGTAATTTCGTCTGAAATAGAATTGTGTATGAAACAATTTCGTTTGAAACCGCCACCATTTGCGAATTCATTTTCTGTTCTAAAATGCAAATTGTCGCCTCATCCTCAGTTATAAAAGATTTAAATCCATTTTGAATCCACGAGCTTACATATTTTTGTATGGTCAAATAGTTTACTTTTGTAATAATATCTGAAAATGATTCAAATAAATATTTCAAATTCTAAAAGAGTAGCAGATTCACAAAAGAATGTTATGTGGATAAGACCAGTTTTGCATCTAAGTCCCTCATATGTTAATTAATGTGGGCATAAGTAAAGAAGAAAACGGACAATATTAAAATCAAAGACAATCAGCTAGAACTGCTTTTAATGTTGACTTATTCACCTTTATTTCCGTCATCTTCTTAATTTTTCTGTCCAGTTTCGATTCCAGTCCTCGTTTGTCGCGTTCTACAGTCTTTGCCTCGAGCCTCCTGATGTGTTGACGCATGCGCCCCTGTGACGTGGCCTTGCCATAGAGCAGGTGCATGGCGTAGCGGCTGTTGATTGGTCCGCACTTTAGGGGCGGGGCTTGGTGGCTCGGGGGCGGGGCTAGGACAGAACGATACAGTGTAGCCTACATACTACTAACGCCCCTGTGACGTGGCCTTGCCGTAGAGCAGGTGCATGGCGTTGCGGTTGTTGAGTGCTCCACACTTTAGGGGCGGGGCTTGGTGGCTCGGGGGCGGAGCTAGGACAGAACGATACAGTGTGGCCTACATACTACTAACGCCCCTGTGACGTGGCCTCGCCGTAGAGCAGGTGCATGGCGTGGCGGTTGTTGAGTGGTCCGCACTTTAGGGGCGAGGCCTGGTGGCTCGGGGGTGGGGCTAGGACAGAACGATACAGTGTGGCCTACATACTACTAACGCCCCTGTGACGTGGCCTCGCCGTAGAGCAGCTCAACGTCATAGTGCGGCTGTTGAGCGGACGTGGCGTAGCCAAGATATAACGTACGGTACCACCGTTGAGTGAGTAATATCATTGAGTTTATTAGTGTAGGGTAGAGGCCCAGCGCCTATTGGCGACTGTCAACACATAAATCTCCCGCGGACGCTAGAAGTACAGGGTAGAGCCGTTAGGTGCCGCCACATCAGCACGTGCTTATCAATGGGTACCTGTGGCGGCATCTAGCGGCTCTCCCCTGTACTTCTAGCGTCCGTGGGAGATTTTTGGGTAGACGGTCGTCAATGGGCGCTGGGCCTCTACCCTACACTAATAAACTCAATGGTAATATAGTGGGTATTCACGGAGTGAATCTAAAAAACTTGTTTTCAACGAAATGTAACAAAAATCACTTTTATATGTTACCTGTTACTGTATCTTTCCAATTATGTAAGGCGCATGCTTCAAAAAGTACATATTTATGTTTTAAATCAATTTAATTCTGTAGGCCAATGCACGCCATTCGCCATTGTTCAACACTAGGATGAAGAGAAATATCTCTGCAGCAAAATAAGTGCTTTGGTTCTTTGTTATCAGCAGATGCACCAACTTAAACATAAGTTACTGTATAATAATCGCAGTATTTTCTATAATTTACCCCTTCTTCAAATTTGAAGAAGGGGTAATTTGAAGAAAGGGTTATTATTTTAAAATAAATTTATACCCAAAAAATAAATTACCCCTTCTTCAAGTTTGCGGGCGATATTCGGTTTCATTTCCTACGTTGGTTACTGAATCAACGTAGAACAGCTGATTGTAGCATCCAGTAGGCTGTGTGCAAGTTGCTAATTGTGAATGGCGTGCATAGGCATAGGCTCTAGCTAATTCAACAGAATTTAATTGATTTAAAACATAAATACGTACTATTTGAAGCATGCGCCTTACATAATTGGAAAGATACAGTAACAGGTAACATATAAAAGTGATTTTTGTTACATTTCGTTGAAAAAAAGTTTTTTAGATTCACTCCGTGAATACCATATAGGGTAGGTCCGACCATGGATTCATAATAGTACCTACGGTCTGACCGTCCGCAACGCCATCGTTAGTTTGTCTACGTGTCATACCGTCCAACATAGTTTAGTTGGGTTTTTAGGGAGTTCGCCAATACGCAACGACAGAACTTTCGGCTGCCTTGGCATTTCTTTGGCGAAGTTGCCGACCAATCAGGCTCCGTCATCGTGTCGCTTGGCGAACCCCTACTAAACGACAAAAAAATATGTTGGCCAGTAAAAGGCGTTAGGTTTACTGCCAATGGCGTTGTGCATCGACCCTATAGGCACCGTGTGTTAGTACATACAGCGCTATATGTGGCCAAATTTAGCAACAAACTGCTGAAGATTTCATTCCGCGGTTGAAAATAGTGCTGGATATTATTGTGATATATTTTGTTTTTTGTTTGGTGTTTGTTTTGTTTTTTATTGTTGATGTGTATTTATTTTGTTTGGTTGTTTTGTTTTGTGTTTTTGTTCTGGCTTTTATTGTCATGTTTTGTTTGTGTTTGTTGTGTGTTATTTGTTGTTTTTACGTCTAAAACGTGTCCTGATTAAAATGGTGGCTTGCCTTTTTTAGATTTACTGATGGGATTCATAATTTGCACGAAAATTTTAAAAGCCGTATTTAATTAAACAATTTTCACAATTTGACATTACCGACGTAGGAAGAACGACGCTGCTTCAGCAGATTGTTGCGCGACTTTGCCACTTTGAGCGCTTCATTCGTTTTCACTAGCGCCATCAGTGGCCAATCTCGGTGCCTATAAACAGTACTGCAGCGCGGCAAGCGGACAAATGGTTACCGGGAACATTCCATCGTTGTTTAACATTTTAATTGGTATTCACGGAGTGAACATAAAATATTTTTTTTTCAACGAAAATTAACAAAAATCACTATTTTTGTTACCTGTTAACGTATTTTTCCAATTATGAAAGGCGCATGCTTCAAATAGTACGTATTTATTTTTTAAATCAATTTTAATTCTGTTGAATTGGCTAGAGCCTATGCCTAGGCCTATGCACGCCATTCGCCATTGCTCAAAACTGGGATGAAGAGAAATATCTTAAACACAAGGTACTGTATAATAATCACAGTATTTTCGATGAATTACCCCTTCTTCAAATTTGAAGAAGGGGTTATTTTGTAATTAATTTATACCAAAAAAATAAATTACCCTTCCTTCAAGTTTGCGGGCGATATTCGGTTTCATTTCATACGTTGGCTACAGAATCAACGTAAAACAGCTGATTGTAGTATCCAGTAGGCTGTGTGCATGTTAGGCCTAGGCTCTAGGCAATTCAACATAATTAAATTGATGCAAAACATAAATACGTACTATTTGAAGTATGCGCCTTTCATAATTGGAAAGATACAGTCACAGGTAACACAAAAAAGTGATTTTTGTTAATTTTCGTTGAAAAAAAATATTTTATGTTCACTCCGTGAATACCTTTTAATGAAACTACCTTAGCTGTAGTAGTACTACTTTATCGACTACCTACACCCATAGCCCAAACATATTTTTGAGCAGTGCTCACATATGTTTGCAGTAAGTAACCAAATTGGTCTAGTTTCGGTACTTTATACATTCGACAAAAGGGTGGGGCTTACCTACTACTAGAATTTCATATTCCTCCCACTCATCGTCTCGATTAGCCAAGTTGCAAAATTATAGGAGCCAAATATCTAGGCTATCCATCTTTGTTGCAGTAACGTAGTACATAAAGACAGAGAGAGAGCGAGAGAGAGAGAGAGAGAGATATGCGTTACCATGCTTCTTGAGACCGGTGGCTCCACTGGACACAAAATGGCGGCCCTCCACGTCAGCACGCCATGTTTTTTTCTCCCCTGCTGCGCTGACGCCACCTCCCTCGGTCAAGTTCAAGGTCAAGTTCCTTCTGTACATCATTCGTGCTGACAGGACAAGTGAGAGCAGTGCCCTCTGTTGGTCCCACCGCCATCTTGCGAGGAGCAAGGGCGCACCCAAGGTCAAATTGAACTCCGCCTAGCGGAGATAAAGCGGACCTTGAGCGCACCCAAACAACTTGAGTTGGTATTTGCTGTTGATTGCGTCACTGCATCCTGGATCAAGACCAGAATATTATAATATCTTTGATCAAGACGTTCAAAGACATTGGAAATCTGATATACTACTATCTATTCCAATGTCTTTGGTCATGCTGCATAAACCAAAGATGTTGGAATAGTACTATGAAACAAATGAATTGAATCGATGGACAAACAACACGCTGTCAAAAAATAATTTATTCCTATTTTGGAAAACAAAACAAAAAACAAACAAATACACATACAAAACTTTCACTTAGTCGTTGTCAATCATTAAAAGTTTTAAATGGCGAGTTGTTACTATTGCTACACTTGTTTTTATTTCTATGGTTGCAATTTTATTATTTTGACAGCTGATTGTTTGTCCATCAGTTCAATTCATTTGTTCCATTCAATCCATTGTTGTCATTTGGTGTTGCTAGTGCCCTAGAGTAGCTAGGTCTAGATGATGCATTGGCGCTGCGGTCGTTATTGCAAATTGAAGGCTGCCATGGTTTTTGTAATCCAGAGACTACATGGATCAATGTTCAAATTTTTGATAATTGGTGTTTTTAATACCTAATTGAAACTGCTTCAGTAAAATAGTATATTTAGACCAGATACTGTTAAAAAAACTAAAGTGTTAAGTTTGTGTAAAGCTTAATACGTTTTCTTTTTTTCAAATAGATAATTTCAAATAAAATAGCGTGAATGCCATATTAATGGCGGCATTCAATTTGCAATAGATTTTCACCACCTACTGCTATGGAGTCATAGGGGCTTGACATAAACAAGTATTCCAATATCACTTTGCTTACTGATTTTGCCATTTTTCTTCTACGTTTACCATAGCCGATGACAGCGCTCCTGCGTCTGAAGCAAAAAGTAAGTGCGTTACTTAAATAAATAAAAAAATAAAATTAAGAAGAATTGATATAATTATTAAGGGGTGGGTTTTCGGTTCCAACTTCACGCATTAAATTTGTAATTTACAAAGTATAAAAAAAAGTATAAAAAATTAAAGGAAACACTCTTGAAGAATCAACATACATTCACAATTTTTTAAATAATTTACTAAAAAGTGCAAAAGATATTTCTTGTTATTTACAATGTTATACATATGGAAGTTAATTTGAAAAAAAAATCTAAAAAACTAGATAGCTACTTTAAATGTTGTGTTTATCAAAGTGTGTGATAAGAACTGATAAGTGTGTGATTAATCACACACATCACATTAATTCCATTGTTTGGAGTGGAAAATCTGGTAGTCAGTGCTTGAAAAATATGTCATAAGAAGTGTGTTATCAAATGGAATGATAAGATAGTGGATTGTTTTCATGATTTCTTGACACGATTCAAGGAACTAGTATTGAAGCGAGTGAGTCTACATTGGTAAGTAGACTTATTTCTTACTTTATCACTTTCACATTGTTTGGCTCACTTTGGAAGGATATATGTTATGTTTTTAGCCTAATGGTAGATCCACAAAGAAAACTAACAGTATAACAGTAAGGTTTTCAACAGTCTTATAGAGTATAGGTATAGACGATTTTCAGAATTGATCTAGAGGGCCGTTATTACTTCCATCTAAGGGTCTTTGATAGATCAATGCCAACAATGCTCAACAATAACAACTAGTTTTCAAATGATATGTTAAGGAGCATTTTTCACTTATCTGAATTGTTGTCATTGAAGATCTAGAGGGCCGTGATTGCACGTACGTCACATCTTTGCGCGTGACGGCCACATTTGTGATCAAACTTTGACGTTGGCATGGAGAAACAATTGAAGGCTGTTGTGGTAGAACTAATAAATTCTCACTTCTGTAAAATTTTGCCTGTTTTTTTTTTATAGACAATTGGTATGTGTGGTAATTTCTTATTTTTGTATTAATTATATTTACTTTTAAAATTCTAAATTAGGCTTATTTATTAAATTTGAATAGTATTTGCCAATGATCTAGTATTGGTCCTCCTCCAGTGTGTCGCAATCATGGCCGCTGTGACGTCACGTGGGAACTATGAATAGGAAAATCTCTTTTCCTTAGATTTATTCTAACAAAACTCAGCTCTGTTGCATGCATAATAATCAATGATGTGTTTCTGGCCTCTAGCTGAGTGTTCAGGATGCGCAACAACATACTATTGACAATGAGAGGAACCAGACTTGTGCTGCTGGCTGTGGTGATCCTAGTGGGAACCATCACCAGTGAAGCTTCGGCCGACGAACAAAAAGGTACACCTAAAGGTTTATACAGGATAGGCCAACACTGCACTGAGCACTGCCTCTACATGGCACCGTGTGTTATAGTTGAGAAACTGTAAGAATGACGACCCCCTCCTTAACCCCTCCACTGCTACCCGACCCCCCTCAACTCCGTGAAACAACAAACTTAACAACTGAAACAAACTGATTTTCAGTAACGTATTTCATTTTGTCAGGTTGTCACGGAGTTGAGGGTAGCTGTGGAGGGGATATGGAGGGGGCCGTCATTCTTACAGTTTCTCAACTTTAGTACACACAGCGATATATGTGGCCAAATATAGCAACTTATTGATGAAGATTCCATTCCGCGGTTGAAAATAGTGATGTCTTGTTTTTTTGTTTTTTCTTGTTGAATGTGTTTTAATTTTGTTTTGTTGTTTTGTGTTTGTTTTTGTTTTTGATTGCCTGATTTTGTTTGTGTTTGTTGTTCGCAAGTCACATCTGACGGTGTCTTATGTCACATCTGACTGTCATAGGCGTGCGCAGAGGTTGATCAATGGGGGGGCACAATAAATTCCCAATTAAAGTACTTCACGGCGGCGCCAATGGGGGGTGTGGGGGGGATGCCCCCCACAAAAAGCTCCGCAGGAGATTTTTTAAAAACATGCATTTTTAAACGTGTTTTTAAGCGTATTAGGAGGAGTACAGATTGTCTGTTCACTGGATTAATTTCAGACAATTATTTGTGGATATCAGTGATATCATTGTTACAAAGTGAAGGAAGTGGTCAGTCCCACAGTCAAAATCTTGGCGGTAAGGCAGCAGTTGATGTTGAGGCCGGTCAGCTAATTTCAACGTCATTCCAATCTAGGACTTCAGGTAAGATTAGAACCATTATGTCAGGCGTCAGCATTTTTGTCGTTCATTACGACAGGCACTATTCGGGACCTATTCTTTCCCGGGTCAAACGGGCAAGGCAGTTGGAGCAACAGTGACAGTTTGAGGAATATATTTAATATGCGGAAAATGCTATAGGTCCTCTTCTCGTCTTTTACGATCGGCAGGCGTATACGGTATACCTTGGGCCAAATTTTTTTTTTTTTAAAAAAGAAGCTCACATTTCCTAATGGGGGGGGCCGCTGCCCCCCCTTGCCCCCCCCTGCGCACGCCTATGCTGACTGTCATGTCACATCTGACTGTCATGTCACATCTGACTGTGTCTTATGTCACATCTGACTGTGTCTTATGTCACATCTGACTGTGTCTTATGTCACATCTGACTGTGTCTTATGTCACAGCTGACTGTGTTTTATGTCACAGCTGACTGTGTTTTATGTCAGAGCTGACTGTGTCTTATGTCACATTGACTGTGTCTTTTGTCACATCTG
>OX246747.1:28013222-28095722 GCA_945910005.1 Isoperla grammatica
CTTGTTGATTCTGGCATTTGTCCGCAGGTGTTCGCACTGTCCAATCACTGATTTATATGTTTCGTATTTGAAATATCTATCTTTGATTGGTTATCGCTCACTCGTCGATGGTGTTCGAAGCCTACAGGGTTGGTTTAGTCACTTTAAATTAAAGTCCCCCACTGCAAATCAGTTTCGTTACTGAGTGGGTAGACTCTAAATGTGAATTTATTTATTTTATTTTATTTATTTGCTCCTAGGTACATCGAAGCCGGCTGGCCATGCCTGACGCTTCCCTCATGTTAACTTCCTCCGGCTCCTCCTCATCACTTTCTTCTTCCTCTGCTCTTTCTACAAATTCTCAAAATTAATTTCTTATCCCCTACCCGACTTCATTTTTGGACACAGGGAGCAGATATAATAAAAAAAATATTTGCTTCCAGGTCGATATCGAGAACTTCCTGGGCGAGCTGAGCGAACAATTCAACGATATGGTGAACGAGATCGCCCCAGAGGTGATCACTCTCTACCAGCCTCAGATAGAGGGTCTGATCGGCGGCCTCCTCTTTGACGTCATCGACGGGTTGTGGCCAACAGGAGCAACGGCCGAGGTGGATCCGGCTAGAGTCACGGCCGCCCTCGGCGAGGCGCTCAATCGCATCATAGAGGCGGCGGTGGAGAACCTAGGGGCCGTGGATCTGTCGAGTATCTTAGCACTGTGACGTCAACTTTCCCCTGTCAACCAATGACGAACCGTATTTGTGACTCGAAACAATCATGACAGTTGACAATTGACAGATAGTTTTGTTTTTGCAAACACTGTAGCGAGGGTTATCCGTCGTTCAGATATTTCGTTTTCCTTAACACGAAACAGTGAAAACCTTGATTGGAATGCGACCTCACCACGTCTGCCAACAGGCGTACAATATTCTCAATAACATACCTGAGGTATGCGGGAACGGTATGCAACTAGATTTAGGTTGGTAGTTGTCACACACGTCAATTTCCTATTACATAATCCGTGACGACAACACCTTGGTTAATTTGACTAGACTATACCCTACACTAATAAACTCAGTGAAACTACTCTCTACCTTTCTCTGTCTGGAATCACGATCACAATAGCTATTTTCTTGTAATTAATAATTTGCATTAATAATTGTATGTTGAAAATAATAAATACAAATAAAATGAACATAATTGATTGATTGAATTACCGCTGACATTTATTTTTTATGTTCTCTCTGTCTGTTGTAGTTTTGTTATCAATTTGCTAAATATGGTACACAGTTTTTGTTTGATACTTTATTGTTTTCTTGTCTCTATATTGTATACACCAAAGCCGTAGTTCTAGATGTTTCTAGGTTCTCTATTTAGTCGCCTAGTCCCATGTTATCTGTAGTGTAAAATGTGTTAGAAATTTGTTTCGACTGTGCAATAACAAACAAGAAACAACATGGCTTATAGAATGAAGATGAACCTTATACTAATAGAAATAAAGAAGTAGAGATACAAGTACGTTTTATTCTGTTTTCTCACCATTTAGCCACTCACACACTCACTGATTACATTCTGACACCTCAGCTACATAAACAAATGTTGTAATTTTCACCTTTAAATAGGTACATATGCACTAGCCCTACGTAAGTATTCGTATACTGACCTCAATTCCTTATCTACTGTCCATTTCATGTGCGCTAATTCAACGGAAAGTTATAGATTCCTGGCTCGCTTTCACGCATTCGTAAACGCAGTATGTATTCTTCTAAAGAGAGAGCTGAGTGCATGAGTGCAATTAGCCACGCCCACCTTTCCAGGTAACCAACGGAAGGAGCAGAAGTCCAGAACCAGCCGGAGATGAGGCTGGGCCCAAAACTTGGCCTCGTTAAAACAACAAAAAGTCAAAATGTTAAATAAATTAAACATACCACTCATCTATCAACGTGGAGTGTTTTCATAGTTTATATCCATGTTATAATTACTTATAAATCTTATTTTACCTGGACGATGGTGTGTTCTTTGGTGATTTTGAATCCCCCGCGACTTTTGCGGATAAACTTGAAATTTGTACCAATGACAGTTTACATGGCGGTGGTGCACCCCGAGCTAACTGTTAAACTGCGTTCACGTTGTGCATGTTTTTTTGACAGATGAGGTTATGTCACATTCATCGGATGTGCGTCTTGAAACTAAAAGTAAACAGTAGACCTACGTGGGTTATTCTTCCATTATTCAAGTGTGACTGTAACCGTATTGTTTTGTGCTAATTAGCCTAGGCCTATACCAAGTTTAGTTGTGTAGTGAAACAATGAACCACAGGTTCGGAATAAAAGTAGGCCTAGGCCTACCCTTGCAGTGTCGTAGGACATCTGTTCTAGGCTTAACTGTTGTGTTTGTTCTTCTCTTTGTGCAATATTCGTCATGTTCAAAGTATGATAGAGAAAACTGGGTTAATCCTGATGATATGCGTGCGTACGATCGGGCATCGAAGACGATGAAAACGAGGGCTAGCGCCAATACAAATGAAAGGTTTGTTCTTTTCTTTTCCTTCTCATCTGCCTACTAGGCCTAGGCCTAGGCCCCTAGGCCTAGGATTAGGACTGGGGCCGAGGCCTAGGCTAAAGTTTAAGCGTAAGCCTAGACACTGATTTTGTATGGCATAGGCCTAGAGCTAGACCATATGTCGTAGAACCGATAGAGGTGGCTCAGCGGTAAGACATGATAGGCCCTACTCTAATTCGGGAGGTCGCCGGTTCGATTCTGGCCACCGGCAGTTCTGACTGAAGATTTTTTCCGAGATTTTCCTCAGTCGTAAAGGCGAATGCTGGCACTGAGTAATACTATTTTCCTTCCCAACTATCCAAAACCCTAATATAGCTAGGGCCCTAGTTGGGCATATCAGGTTAAGCTGGTGTGTACCCTATAACAGAGATTTCTACGAAAAAATTATTATACGTCGTAGAGAGAAACGTATTGGAGTGTGGGTTGAGATCAGTGTGATTCCCATACCTAGCCTACTTGGGAGCAAAAAACTTACAGGAACGGGATCAATAATACCACCAATAATTCCACCCTGCTATAGTAAAGTAGCCTACATACAAATAAATAACTACAAATAATTTCAGGGAATCGCAAGAAAACGAACAAAGTCCAGATCCAACTAATCCTACCAACGTATGCAAAAAAGACTTGGTACAAGAAAACAACAAACTAAAAGAACTACTCTCGGGCTGCGAAAACGCGCTCGCGTCGAGCAAACCGGGAAACGTCAAGCCGAGTCCCTCGGAGTCTGGCGGCAAGAGACCGAGCGAGTCGACGGCCGAGTACGCGTACATGAGGCGTCTAGTCAACGTGTTGCTCGGGGCATCGGGATTGGCCGACGCGGTCGTGGACGAGGGCGCGACGCGACGCGTGACGGTCGCGCTGGAGGTCGCGCATGGCGACGTGGCAACGCTGCGACGGTTCGGCTCGGCCGAGGGTCCGGTCGCGCTCGGAGACGTCGACGACGTACTGTCACGCGTGATACGTCCGGCCGACCCGATTCTTCGCTCGTCGCTGGGCTGGCTCCAGCGCGTGGCTCGCGCTTTCGTCCACGGAGAAGTGAGTACACACTATTCGCTACTGCTGACAACTAAAACTTAATAATTGTAAAAAACACTCTCTTTTACTGGAAAATATATAATAAAAACACTGTAGGACTTACACAGTTAAAATATTCTTGATGTTGTTCAACATCACGTCACGCAATATTTCGACAGCTGCTCTGCTGTACCCCTCAGTCGTGCCTGATGATGACAGCAGAGCAGCTGTCGAAATATTGCCTGACGTGATGTTGAACAACATCAAGAATATTTTAACTGTGTAAGTCCTACCGTGTTTTTTTTTTTTATTAAAACTTAATATTTGTAACTAAGATTAATCGTCCACCTTGCTCCCGCTCCTAGCTTATGTGGCTCTAAATCCCGGACCAGGATTCACAAGAGGTCCTAGAAGTCTTTTTCTGGTCTTACCTCTAAGACCGGCCTAACTTTAAATCTCTTGTACAACCAGACCCAGGTTACACGAGGAAGTTAGGTACTTATTCCAGGTAGGAACAAGGACACTATGACAATTCCAATAGTATGTTTTAAAATCTGTTCTAAGATATTTTCCTGGATTCACAAAAGCTTCAATGTTAGGTCAGACTTAGAGATAAGACCAAAAAAAAGACCTAGGACCTCTTGCGAATCCGGGCCCAGGGTTTTAATCGAAACTAAAGTACTATTAGGGATGATATTGATTCCAAATTTTTGGAATCAATAAAGGAGGCTTAGGAATCAATTATGGATTGATTCCTAAACAAAGCCCTCGTTTTGTAGTTAGGGCTATAGCGGTAATGTTTGATATAAGAAATACTTGAATTATTAAAATAATGAAAATTGAAATATTAAAATGATGAATGATTATCATGATAATAAAATAATGATTATTTAATAAATCATCTTGACTTATTTTATTCTGAGGACGTAATTCCGATCGCGTTCTCTGTTACTGCCTAGTGTGCCTAACTGCTACCACTGTGGGAAAGTTGCACGAATGCATCCTGACGTAAAAATATCAGTTTCAATACGAACGATTATCACTTTCAGTTTAAAAAAAAAACTCACTTTTGGAGCTCCTACTCCTACAAATTCGGGAATCGATTCTTCAAATTTGCAATCGATTAATCGACGTCACTTCTAATTACTACCCTGTTGTTTGTTGTCGCTCGTTGCTAGCAGACCCTGTACAGACTTCTGCCGTACGCCGTCACCTTGGTAACGCTGAGCATGCTGGTGATGCGGAGGCCCGTACGCGAGATCGTCGTCACGTTTCTCCTGCTCGTGTTGGCGCTGAGCTTCCAGTGGACGTACGATTACATGCTGAAGGTGAGACCTGCCTCCGATGCTTGCGGTCGATTCTGGCACCTTTTTTTCCCCTTATGCCGAAAGTTTGATTTTTCAATCATTTTTCTTCCAAGCTGTCCAATAAATATGTGCTTCCTTCTCTGGCCCGCTCAGGTTATTTGGCAGGGCGTCAATGTCAGATTTAAGTGCGGCACAGCTGAGGAGATGTGCTCTGTCCTGAAAACCCGATGTACATAATTTGCAAGTTGCCGGTTCCTTTGTGATTTGAAATCGGCTCAAGTGGTGCTGCAGGACATCGTATCCTGTGGCCAGCCGGAACTGCGCTGTTGCCACCTTTCTTGTCCATGATTTGTCCGGCCCTTTCAAATAACTGGCACCTTGGTACAGTTACTTGATGTGCGCGATGCCGATAATCAATGTTATCCTCTCATATTCAATATTCGGCAAAATTTCAATAATCCATTTAATAGAAATGATATTGAATGATTTTTTTTTAGGCTTGTTTGTAATGCATTATTTTGTTCTCCTCGGGCCTTTTAGTGTTGAACTACTCTAAGATACCACCAGAATACTGCGCCTCGGACATCATATGTGATTAATCTCAACAGTGTCACGTCAGATGTGTCCAAGGAATGTTGCTGTATCGTTGTGTGCTCGGTTAGGCGACTTAATATCACGGAATCGGTAAAAGATTGCTTCATGTTTGTAAATTTTTTATCGTTAAATAATGTAACTAGTAATCTTTTCGATAAAAGAATTTTTTTATCGTTGTGCATGTCTTGGCAGAAGATTGTCTTATTTTACGACCGAGGACCATACTTTGGAGCCGTCCTAGCAACAAAGCACTCAATAAATTCAAAGTTGTTCTGAATCGACCTTGTTGATTCTGACATTTGTCCGCGGGTGTTCGCACTGTCCATCCACTGATTCATATGTTTCATTTTTTAAATATCGATCTCTGATTGGTTATCGCTCACTCGTCGATGGTGTTCGGAGCCTACAGGATTGGTTTAGTCGCTTTTTATTAAGGTCCCCCACTGCAAATCAGTTTCATTACTGAGTGGGTAGACTCTAAATGTGAATCTATTTATTTATTTATTTATTTATTTATTTATTTATTTATTTATTTATATATTTATTTATTTATTTATTTATTTATTTGTATATTTATATATTTATTTATTTATTTATTTATTTATTTATTTATTTAGGCCTAGTTATTTTTTTTATATTTTTTTTATATTTATTTATTTATTTATTTATTTATTCAACAAGGCCGCTACAGAACAACCTTGAATTTATTGAGTGCCCAATCTCTGTTGTGTGTCTCAGATGGCGGAGGTGCGCCAGTACGTCGCGCTGAGCCAGCAGGAGGAAGTGGCGGCGTCGTTCCGGTCTAGCGCCGGCCGCTCGCTACTGGAGTACGTGGTGCGCCGGCTGACTCTGTTGTGTGTCTCAGATGGCGGAGGTGCGCCAGTACGTCGCGCTGAGCCAGCACGAGGAAGTGCCGGCGTCGTGCCGGTCTAGCGCCGGCCGCTCGCTACTGGAGTACGTGGCTGACTCTGTTGTGTGTCTCAGATGGCGGAGGTGCGCCAGTACGTCGCGCTGAGCCAGCACGAGGAAGTGCCGGCGTCGTGCCGGTCTAGCGCCGGCCGCTCGCTACTGGAGTACGTGGTGCGCCGGCTGACTCTGTTGTGTGTCTCAGATGGCGGAGGTGCGCCAGTACGTCGCGCTGAGCCAGCACGAGAAAGTGCCGGCGTCGTGCCGGTCTACCGCCGGCCGCTCGCTACTGGAGTACGTGGCTGACTCTGTTGTGTGTCTCAGATGGCGGAGGTGCGCCAGTACGTGGCGCTGAGCCAGCACAAGGAAGTGCCGGCGTCGTGCCGGTCTACCGCCGGCCGCTCGCTACTGGAGTACGTGGCTGACTCTGTTGTGTGTCTCAGATGGCGGAGGTGCGCCAGTACGTCGCGCTGAGCCAGCACGAGGAAGTGCCGGCGTCGTGCCGGTCTAGCGCCGGCCGCTCGCTACTGGAGTACGTGGCTGACTCTGTTGTGTGTCTCAGATGGCGGAGGTGCGCCAGTACGTCGCCCTGAGCCAGCACGAGGAAGTGCCGGCGTCGTGCCGGTCTAGCGCCGGCCGCTCGCTACTGGAGTACGTGGCTGACTCTGTTGTGTGTCTCAGATGGCGGAGGTGCGCCAGTACGTCGCGCTGAGCCAGCACGAGGAAGTGCCGGCATCGTGCCGGTCGAGTGCCGGCCGCTCGCTACTAGAGTACGTGGCTGACTCTGTTGTGTGTCTCAGATGGCGGAGGTGCGCCAGTACGTCGCGCTGAGCCAGCACGAGGAAGTGCCGGCGTCGTGCCGGTCTACCGCCGGTCGCTCGCTACTGGAGTACGTGGCTGACTCTGTTGTGTGTCTCAGATGGCGGAGGTGCGCCAGTACGTCGCGCTGAGCCAGCACGAGGAAGTGCCGGCGTCGTGCCGGTCAAGCGCCGGCCGCTCGCTACTGGAGTACGAGGTGCGCCGGCTGACTCTGTTGTGTGTCTCAGATGGCGGAGGTGCGCCAGTACGTCGCGCTGAGCTAGCACAAGGAAGTGCCGGCGTCGTGCCGGTCTACCGCCGGCCGCTCGCTACTGGAGTACGTGGCTGACTCTGTTGTGTGTCTCAGATGGCGGAGGTGCGCCAGTACGTCGCGCTGAGCTAGCACAAGGAAGTGCCGGCGTCGTGCCGGTCTACCGCCGGCCGCTCGCTACTGGAGTACGTGGCTGTGTCTGTTGTGTGTCTCAGATGGCGGAGGTGCGCCAGTACGTCGCGCTGAGCTAGCACAAGGAAGTGCCGGCGTCGTGCCGGTCTACCGCCGGCCGCTCGCTACTGGAGTACGTGGCTGACTCTGTTGTGTGTCTCAGATGGCGGAGGTGCGCCAGTACGTCGCGCTGAGCCAGCACGAGGAAGTGCCGGCGTCGTGCCGGTCAAGCGCCGGCCGCTCGCTACTGGAGTACGAGGTGCGCCGGCTGACTCTGTTGTGTGTCTCAGATGGCGGAGGTGCGCCAGTACGTCGCGCTGAGCCAGCACGAGGAAGTGCCGGCGTCGTGCCGGTCTAGTGCCGGCCGCTCGCTACTGGAGTACGTGGCTGACTCTGTTGTGTGTCTCAGATGGCGGAGGTGCGCCAGTACGTCGCGCTGAGCCAGCACGAGGAAGTGCCGGCGTCGTGCCGGTCTAGCGCCGGCCGCTCGCTACTGGAGTATGTGGTGCGCCGGCTGACTGGCGGGGCTGACGACGGCGCTGAGGAATGTCGCCGGTATCACGCCGCGCGCATGATGCGGCCGGCGCTGGAGGTCACCCCCACCCTCGTGCTGTCCGAGATGCTGTCTGCCATGGTGCTGCACCCAGCTGCGGGGGTGGGGGCCGCCCTGGCGCGCTTCTCACACGCCATACTCGGTGAGCTGGTCTGCATTTACATTAGCATATTTATTTATTCATTCATTCATTCATTCATTCATTCATTCATTTATTCATTCATTCATTCATTCATTCATTCATTCATTCATTCCTTTATATTTTTTTTAAATTATTTTTTTATTTTTATTTTATTTATTTATTGATTGTTTTATTTATTACTTATTTACTTATTGATTGATTGATTGATTGATTGATTGATTGATTGATATACCGTATTTACTCGCATAAGGCGCGCCGTCGCATAAGATGCGCACCCTGTTTTTTGGGACAGGAAAAACAAAAAAAAAGTTTTTTTGTGAAAAAACGTGTATTTATTTAACCCATCCGCATCAGTTGCCTCATTTGGCTGGCCGCCCCCGGAAACCACGCACTTCTAGCGCGCGCCAAGGTTAACACGAATAGGTCTTCATTGTCACTTTCGTCAATGTCCATACCAATGTCCACATCGCTATCACTGTCACTGATAATAGTAGACCTAGGCCTAGCTGTTTAACTAGCCGGAACACGCACATTCGTATCTCTAGGCATACACCTACACGCGAGACCTAGGCCTAGGCCTAGTGTCACTGTCATTGTCCATTTCACAATCGCTCTCACTCTCATTTGAAACCACAATATTTTGTAAGTTTGGGTTGTTGTAAACACCTTCTCTATCACTGTCACTAAAATCAGATCCTAAAACGTCTAAAATCTGTATAATGTCACTTTCTTTGCCCCGAAAACAACGACTGCTTTCCGGCCCGAGTCCATCTTGACAAATTTGACAGCTGATCTAAGTTTCGGATCGAGATGAGCGGAGATAAAATCGATTTTAAGAACAAACAAAAGCCGACAGAGTTCAAGAAATGCACACTAGAATCGCCACTAGCTTGAGCAAGAGATTGCAGGAATTAGTTCCGATATCGTACGCTAGATAGCACCACTATACATGTTCAAAGTGAAGCGCGCGCAAGTGCGTACCAGTCCGCTTCTGGTTACCGCGGCCAGTTTCGTATAAGCGTACCAGTCCGCTTACCGATGCGGATGGGTTAAGGACACGAAATATACTTAAAATGAACATTAAATAGATAAGATATTTATTAATACGTAATAAAAACACAATTTAGGTAGGCGTGTAGTAACGTATGTAGGCCTACGTTATTAATTACGCCAAAGGTGGCGGGACGACAGTTCATTGACACCCTGTCACACGGTCGCGGCCTAGGCCTATTCCCGGGCGGCTGCACTCGGCACGGCACGGCTTGACCTACTTCTCAATCAGCTTCGGCGTTGCTACCAAGGTCGAGTTCATAGCGAGTTACACGGCATTGCTGCTAGAGCGCGCTAGTAGTCGCGCAGTACGTGTCGCGCTCTATCGCATACACCGTTCACTACGTAGCGCTACGAGTTATCCCACAATACATCGCAATAATTCGCGCGCATTTCAAATCGTGTTTTCGGAAATTCCTCTCGTAAGACGCGCACCCCAACTTTTCAAACTGGAAATTAAGAAAAAAGGTGCGCGTCTTATGCGAGTAAATACGGTAGGCTATTAATTTATTTATTTATTTATTTATTTATTTATTTATTTATTTATTTATTTATTTACTTATTTCTTTCTTTCTTTCTTTCTGTCTTTCTTTCTTTCTTTCTTTTTTTCTTTTTTTCTTTCTTTCTTTCTTTATTTTAATTTAACTTGTGCTAGGCTAACCTTGGGGTGCTGAGGGGCAAACAGAAAACTACTGTACCTCACCTGTTTAGCCAAACTGTCTTCTCACGCCGTGGCTGTCGTTGCAGACGGGCTCCCCATGTTCTGGAACTGGGCGGTGCTTCTCTTGTCGTTCGGCCTCATCGCCATCGTCGCCGTGGTGGTCATCGTGGTTCTGTGCGGAGGTCGCGTGAGGCTGCCGTACGTCCTGAGCGGACTGGAGGTCACCGGAGGACAGACGGTACGTGGCACAGCGGAGGTCGTGATGAGATGTTATTTCCATTTGTAGACAGTAGTACATTTCATTACATAGCTGTAACAATATTGACCCATTGAATTGTAGTGCGTGCAAGTAGGAGACGAGAGATGTAATGTATGACATTTATTAATTACATGTACAAAATCAAATAGTAGAACATGGCCTTGTCCATCACCAGTCCAGCCAGATCAAACTCTACAATGATCCCCCAAAACCATTGTTGTCGACAAAAGACAGCAGGATCCATGGAAGGCTGTGAGCCCTACGTGGCTGTGAGGAACGAAAAGCTTTAGCAGGCGTACTGTCAGACACGTAAATGAAGGCTGTGGAATCCCCCACAGAATCATAGAGATTTTTGTGATAAGGGTATTTGGAAATTTTGCTCCCATGTCAGTAAGACATGTTGTTAGTACAATGTAGCTTACGACTAAGAATAGAACAATATAAATATAACATAATAGTATATCATTCCCAGGTCAGTTAGACTCGATGATAGTCGATACAGGGCTAATAGTAACTTATAATTAAATGAATTTGAATTATATGAATTTACATAATATTGTCAGAACATACAAAAGTAAGTTACATATTACGACGAGATTTTCGAAAACTTTAAAATGTATCGTTTAACCGATTGCGATACCAAATCCCGGAGATGAGTCACTTTTTCGATATGTTGAAGCGTTCCCGAGGTAGGTGTCCATAAAATGCCGTTGAGCCTTTATGTCTGGCTACCCTGCTGAGCCCCCGATTTGTTCAAATTGCTTAAAAAGGAAATTAAATTGACACTAATGAAAACAACATAGGTAGAGATACGTCTTTTTAGCAAAATTTCCCTCTAAATTTAGCATGTATTATTTTAAATTTAGTATTTATATTTTTCTTTCCGCCAAAACCTTGTATATCAGGGGGTTTCTTGGCACTTTTATGAAAATTTATGTGCAGGTAGCCTACTACTTAAAATCAATTCATTTGTAACTTTAAACTTCTGAAGGGGTTAAAATGCAGTTAATTACTAAATCTCAATAGGAATGGGAACACATTATTTTTTGTTAAACTAGCATTTTGTAGCGTTTTCAAAAATAAAACCAATAAATAAATAAATGACCAACTTAGCATCTAAAACCTAAATCGCTAAAATAATAAATCTCTGACCATAGCCTGTATGTGATCTTCTAGATCATTAAGTGCTCTTTCTTATGAACGTTTCTGTGGTCCAATAAATATTTCCGTTATTCAAAAGTTCCTAGTTATGTGTAGGCCTATCAGCCTACACATAACCTACACATAACATAACCTACACATAACCTACACCCACCTACAGTACCCTTTTCCCAATTAAACAAGGAGTTTACGAACCAAAGTGGTCATAAACTTAGTAGGTACCTAGTTTGGATTTGCAAGCAGTTATATAGTTTAATGGACATGTCATAGTTTTAAAAATCCATCAATTTGTACCCTGTATAAATCGGAGCGTAACTAAACAACTTCGAAAAACGGTTATATTTATGGGAACAAAGAAAGATTCGTTAGCGCGGTTTAATCATAGATATAAATGTTGTTACCAAGATATGTAACTGAATGGAGGTCCGAGGACCTATGCTCGTTCCTCGATGCCCGCCATATTGTATGTTTGTTTGTTTGTTTACATTTTAACATGTGTGTTTTTCAATGTGTTATACATCGCCTGGCGTATGTCATTGGTATTGATTAGGGCTGGGCTATGACATTAAGTTCAAATATCGATATCAGGCAAAAATTTCGATATCGATATCGATATATCGAAAGCAATACATCTGTTTTCAATATCCCCTCCCACTTCCCAGTTTGCAGTTAAATGAAAAACAAAATATTTTCTAAACCATTGTGTCTTTTATTTATTACTTTAGTACACTGATCTGGTCATAAAACTGTTAATGAAGGGGTATTGTATTGTTATTTCAGTCAAAAGTCGTTACAACGAACGCCCTTACAAAGAAATCATCATTTTAACGAAATTTATTTGTGGTCCCGCCCGAATCCCTATGTTCACAATGTTAATTTGTTATCATTACAACGAAAATTCGTTATTACGAGAAGATCATTTTAACGAACAAATTTTGGTTCCCCTTGGTATTACTAAACGTTGTTACAACGAAATTATCTTCCGAAATGTGGATTATTTGGAATTCCCAGTCGCGTAGATTGGTGTTTTTCTGTGTATCGCCTCGTTAGATGGGCCAGCTGGCCATCCCCGAGAGTCGGGCAAGGTCATTGGCCGCCGCAAGACGAGATCCCCCCAGCCGGCCAATCACGATCGAGGTTACGGAGCGAGGGACGAACTGAACTGTCAACAGGCGGCTCGCTTGCATGTTGCATTCGCCAGCGGCTAACGCGGTCTCGCTTCCACTCACGCGTCCTACGACTAGCGCTTTCTCTCTCTCTCACGTCGGACTACTTCGTCACGTCTCGCTCAGACACGATAGCACTCCATTGTTCTCTCTCGCTCGGCCGGCCGCATCTGTTCTCACTTTGCTGCCCTGCGCTAACCGCCTGCGAGCCTACTGCCCGCAACACACATGTGTAATGCAGGTTGCGGGCCACACAGGGGCCATGCGTTACCTGCCAATACTGTATTTCGATATTCAACCAAATATCGATATCGAATAAATCGGCTCGTATCGATATCGTATCGAAATATCGATTTCCTTGCCCAGCCCTAGTATTGATGGCTATAAAAAGAAAGTACGCGAGTATCTGTATTCTGTATACCCATTGGACATAAAGTAGTCATTTCAGCATTGGAAATAATAATTTCTAAGTATACAATATGGCGACGTTCCGAGAATAATCCATCGTTGAATTCTCAAAAGAGAATCAGTTTTGGTACGTCCAGATAGCAGTGAGTTACGTATCTTGGTAACAATATTTATATCTATGGTTTAATACCGGACATCGCGCCAACACGAACCGTCTGTCGTTTCAGGCGCGGGCCGTCGCGACGGAGCCGAGAGCTGCCGTGCAGGAGTTACGCCCCTCTGCCCCCTCCGACCCCCTCGTCAACGCCCTCTCCTCCTCCGCGGGGGGGCTCGTCCTCATGAACATGCCGGTCCTGGAGCGGCTCATGTCCTCGTCGCAGCTATCGGCAGCCTCGACCGGCGGAGACAGGGAGTACGTGCAACGGTTGGCAGCCCCGTCTGAGCCCCCCGCGTGCTGCTCGCAGTGCAAGGGGGGCGACACTGTCGAGGGGGGCAGGGGAGAGACCGACAGAAGGATCGCCAGGAGGGAGGACACCGATAGAAGAATCGCCACGACAAACGTTTCGAACGAAGAAACGAGAGGAGGGGGCGACTCCGTTAGAAGAATCGCCAAGGCCGACGTTTCGAACGAAGCAACGGGAAGAAGAGATGACTCTGTTAGAGCAATCACCTTTTTAGACGCTTTGATGGAAGATGAGGTAGGAAGCGGTGATGCCGGCAGAAGAATCGCTTCGACTGATAGTAGTACGACACGGCGATCGAAAGAAGCGTCGCAAGAAGTAAGGCGAGGAAGTGGCGACTCCGAAAGAAGAATCGCCGCGGCGAATACGACACGCGTGACGAGCGCAGCGTCTTCCGACGATGCACGATCAGGTGGGGGCGACGGTGTCGGGAGAATCTCCTCCGGAGAAGTCAAACCGACATCGGGAGGCGACAGTGTGGGAAGAATCGCCTCCGGAGAAGTCAAACCGACATCGAGAGGTGACAGTGTCAGAAGAATCGCCTCCGGAGAAGTCAAACCGACATCGGGAGGTGACAGTGTCGGGAGAATCGCCTCTGGAGAAGTCAAATCGACATCGGGAGGCGACAGTGCCGGTAGAGTCATGTCGGGAGGCGACGCGAACGTGGCCCGGCCGTCGGTTGAGTCCGACATCGCGCGATCAGACCCGAGCGAGAGGTCCGAGTTCATCGACGAGCTGAGGAAGATCCTGGAAGAGACGGAAGAAAAAGAAGAAGAAGAGGTGACGGCCGAGAGGGTCGACCAAGCCGTGCGGCCGGACGTATTGGACACCCTTGAGAACCTGTTGCTAGAGTGTGCAGACACGGAGCCGGACAACACTGTCGGGAGGAAGGTGAGTTCCGACAGCTCAGATGCAAGCGCGGACTTTGTCAAGCTCTAGTTGGTGTAGGCTAGTTACATTAGTAGGCTACAGTACATAATACAATTTTGTTTTTTTTTATTATATTTTGCACATAAATTAGTTTTGTTTTACTTGGCCTACTGTATTAATTTTAAAAAATGTGACAAGTGTTGTTTTTTTTATTAATTTGTTTATCTTTTGATTTAGGTTTTAAGTATAGGTATGATGTTTGAATTTTGGATTATTGATGCTGTTAAATGCCATTTTTAATTTTAGGTTAATAATTTTCACCAAAACCAGCAAGTTTTTTGCTAGTTTTTGTTTTTTGTTTTTAACAATTCATTTCGCAATTCTTTTTGTAGGGGAAATAATTTAAAAATTATCAATTGAATAATTTTAAATAGATTGTTTTTGCAAACTGTAAAATATTTAAATTGTTGCTAGTTTTATAGGGGCCTAGTAAAGTAATACATATCATTAGCTCAGACGTTAATGACGGGATTCCATGTGCTAGTAAGTAAATTATCTATTATTGCTATTGTATTAGTAAAAAGCTATTGACAGTAATCAATCTTGAATTAAAATGTATGTATATAATTTAAGTTATAGAAGTTCCTGTAGGCCTACATGGTTTGAACAGGTTGATGTGCTAAATGTTCTTTTAATTCAAATGTCCTAATTCAAATTTGGGTTTTTAGGGTCTCTTGCAATTTGAATTATAGGAGGACTACTGGGCTATATAATGTATAATATGTTTCTCAAGGAACTTGCTTTAAATATATATATAGGCCTACATTTATGAAACATGAAGAATATTATAAAGAATTTGTCGAATGCGCTTGCTTTCTGAAACAAAGTGTTCGCGATGCATTATTTCGTTCTTCTCTGACCTTTGTAGTATTAAAATACTTACCGCCAGAATATTGCGCCTCGTAATACTCAATGACTCTCACATCAGACGTGTCCAAGGAATATATATCGTGCGCCCGTTTAGGCGCCGTAACATCGCGCAGTCTGTCAAACATCGCGTAATGTTTATGAATTTATTATGGATCGATAATGCAGTCATCTTTTCGGTTATCGATGGTTTTTATTTTATCGTTGTGCGTTCCTGGGGTTAATCATTTCATTGAACAGGTGGCTACACTTCACACCCTACCCTACTGCGCATGTCTCATCCTACAAATCTGAAGATAAAATTTGTACTTAATTGTTCTACTTACGAGTCGTTTAAGCTACATTACATACTTGAAAAGGGAACTTTTGAAAAGAATGTAATCGCATGAATTTTACTTCACTTTTAAACAAAAGGGTACTTTAATATCATGGAATTTAGCGCGTGAATTCAATTTAGCTTGTTTATTTTTTAAACGTTTAACCGTTTGTGTTTTGTATTGGGCGGTACTAAAAAATGCACGTCGAACTCGACTCGTCTCTGGCAAATAGCACCTGTTGAAACCTGTGTGGTTGATACAATTTGTGAAATCTAAACTAATCCGGTGTTTTTAAGTTAATCTTAACGTCTCGTATTTGTGGAATCCAAACACTGATGAAATAATGTTTTCTAGAATGCATTTGTCAATGTTTTACCTGGTAGGCCTATAGAAAAATTATTGCCAACTACAAACAAGATTTTTTTTTTTTTGAGTAAATATGGAACTTGGAAATTAAAAATGAACTTGAACTCTAAAAGGTACATTTTTGTGTGTGTGGAACTCAAAGTAATTTATTCAACATTGTCAGGTAAATAATTGCTTGCTGAAACTAATTGTGCCCAGGTCATTTACCTTGCAAGAGAAAATATATTTTTGATACAATTGACAGTTGACCATACTAAATTACTAATAATAATAATAGTCTATTCTAATAAATCAATTGATATTTATTTCAAAGAGACTTCATTAGTGTTAGTACTTAGTATAATTATTAATGTTTGCACTTTTTCAAGCACGCCAACTCGGAGCTTTAAGCCCTTAAATTGATTTGTTATTTTAATGTTTACAGTACACTAACAACGATTTATGTCTGTTGAACGGACATAAATTATAATGTGTTATCCTGCTGTACCTTTAACGCTTCACAGTATTGTATTTTTTTAAATGTGGTGAACCACCATATTGTATTATTGTTTCATGTATTCTTAATAAGTATTATTATGTAAATAAAAGTTTCGATGCTCCATCAATGCATAATTATGTGAGTTTTGTATGTTACGTAGTATGTAAACTCGTTGACATAAGTAAATCTGGGATCGGACTGAACTTATTTACTTTAGCCACTCTGCTGCACTCACCCGTTGCTTTTTGGCTCACTCTTATTTGCGAATCGATAGGCAAACATACGTTGATGATAAATAGCGATCAGTAACCATATTGTATAAGAAATGAATGCAGAAGAGTTATTGAGTGTTCTAACCTATTCTTGGTTTACTTACGTCGCATCGCATTTCATACCTGAACCTGCACATCCGCTCGTATTTACGACTCGTGATGTAGTTTTTTAAAAGTACATGTGTACATTCATTAACAGAGCATTGCCTGCTGTTTGAATTAAGATGGAAATACAATAGATCTTTATTTTTTAGTAAAGTGCAACATTGGATTATTTGTAAATGAGCTTCTTTCAATTTGCTGCTGCTGCTACTCAGTTATGCTGCTGCTCAGCTATGCAGTTATGAGTTTATGCTGCTGAGCGCGTCGAGTTAAATAATAGAAACAATTACAAAAACATTAAACAACAATACTTACAATAGCAACAAGAAGAAGTAATAATTGGTTCACCATTTATACATACCATTTATACATATACAAGAAAATATATTAGGTCATAATATTATAATGTATGAAAAGTTTTAAGAAAGCGGAACAAATGGAAAATGTAAGCATGCACTGGTTTTGAGTGACCATGTTTGTATGTGTCATACATCAAATAAAATAATAACAATAGTACAAACTATAATGACTATACAAATAAAAGTCCTGTTAATGGATGTTGTATATGGATGCAAGTACGAGTAAGAAGATTGGTGCAATAGCAACATTGAGGGCACTCGCCCCCCCTTCCCCTCCCCCCTCCAAGACTCCAGTCGTCGAGGAGACGCCATCTTGAATCACCGTCGTCCTCTCAGTGCTGCCAACTGTCGTCCTCTCAGTGTTGCCAACTGTTGTCGCTTCAGTACTGCCAACTGTTGTCGCTTCAGTGCTGCCAACTGTTGTCGCTTCAGTTCTGCCAACTGTTGTCGCTTCAGTACTACTAACTGTTGTCGCTTCACTACGAACTGTCGTCTTCTCAGTACTGCCAAGTGTTGTCGCTTCAGTACTACCAATTGTCGTCCTCTCAGTGCTGCCAACGAAAGCAGGAATTGCAAAGTTTAAAACACATCCAAATTTGTCATTGTACAGAAATAGAACTACCAGTGTGTTCTTTTTAAATAAATAAATATGAGGCTTTCTGACAAATAAAGAATATTATACTGGTAGTATAGGCAACCCAAGACAACCTTTCACATGCTTTGATAACAGGCAAGGTATTCGTAGCAAATCGGCGAACGTTATCTGTGCGCGCTTATCTCGGGTGGTTTGCTGGTTGGCTACGAGTGCCTCGCCTGTGACGAAAGCATTTGTAAGGTAGTCTTGGGTTGCCTATAATATTGACAGTTGTAACTGTCAACGAAGTTACTGTTTTAAGTCCATGGCCTACCTTGGCCTTGTCGTGGTAGCGTCGGGCAAGCCCGCCCTCCGTCTGATCCAGGCTGCATAGGTTGAGATGGCGGTGGTATTAGACGGATCATTGTTGAACCAACACACGTTGGCGTTGTAGTGGAGTAGGCCTGTCAGGAGGCCGCTACACATGAGAGGGCTACCCTCCTCTCCCAGCTGGAACCAATCATGTTCGTGGGATTCACATGACGTCACAAACTAGGCAGTTAGACGGGGTTTACACAAATGACTAGTGATTATTGACTAACCCCCGTGACTAAGCCACAGGCTTCTTTCATTGGCTGGGAGGGAGAATACTGCGCTCTGATTGGCTGTGACTAAGGTTTGTCTTGACTTGACTAAGAGATTGAAATATGTTCAATTTCTTAGTCAAGTCAAAACAAACCTTAGTCACAGCCAATCAGTTGTTGTTGTTTCTGCTCCCTGCTGTTGGTCACTCTGGACCGGTGGCAGGTTTAAGAAGAGCGCAGTATTCTCACTCATAGCCAATGAAAGAAGCCTGTGGCTTAGTCAAGTGGGCTAGTCACTAATCACTAGTCATTTATGTAAACGGCCCATTACCAGTTGTATCGTTACCACTTCCATCTTGTTTTCGTGTAGGGTGTATTCAGTATTCACGTATTGCGCATGGCAGCCATACTGGAGGCCACAATGGCACGTGATCAGTGGTTAAAGTAGAGCGGTGTGAGCCGGTATGCATACCGTTACTAAAAATACCGAGAGTATACTATACCGGCACTAATTTGTATCGATTGTAAACTTATTGACGAATTATGTATGACATTTTGTTGTAGGTAGGCCTAGACTTCGTATTTATATTTTCTTATCCAATGTTTTTATCAATTTTTATTTTTCAACATAAATGTACGTCAGGTCAAAACAAGTGTAGACTCACCTCCAAAGTAATTTAAACGTGTTCGAGAAAAAACATCCTAAACAAAATTTTGCGTGGCTAAACTGGGGGGCGCAGACCCCCGACATACCCGCTTTGTCTGCTTTACACAGCATTAGGGCATACCGTCACTTCTCCGAGTCCACTTTAACCACTGCACGTGATTGGTAGTTCTCCGTCTGGCGGAGATCAAGTAGACCTTGGGTTTACTCACAATACAGCCATTCTCCTCCCCTTGAGCCGTGACCACCTGCACCAACCCCTCGTATGTCACAGCGTGCTCGACCACCATCGCGTTGGCGTACCTCAGTCCAGGGGACACGGTCAGGAACTGAAACAAGGGTTGTTGTTATTATTATTATTATTATTATTATTATTATTATTATTATTATTATTATTATTGTTGTTATTATTATTATTATTATTATTATTATCATTATTATTATTATTATTATTATTATTATTAACATTGTCATTATTATTATTATTATTATTATTAACATTGTCATTATTATTATTATTATTATTATTATTATTATTATTATTATTATTATTGTTGTTATTATTATTATTATTATTATTATTATTATTATCATTATTATTATTATTATTATTATTATTAACATTGTCATTATTATTATTATTATTATTATTATTAACATTGTCATTATTATTATTATTATTTTTGTTATTATTATTATTATTATTATTATTATTATTATTATTATTATTATTATTATTATTATTGTACATACATCTCGGTCAGAACCGGTGCGAACATGTTGTACAGACATGTCAAGTATTTCCATGCGCTTACCTTATTGAACTGTACTTATAAGGGCAAAGGGTAGTCTCTACGTCAAAAACCGCAGAAAATGTTCATTATTAAATTAGATCTCAAGATTGCAACAAGAAATCGAAAATCTAAATCAGCAGCGCACTTTGCTTTGGTAAGCCCTACAGACTGAATAAAATATTTTAACCATAAGCGTAGTATTTTGATTATAATTCGATAATTAGTAATACAATTAATTATTTATAAATAAACATACTGATTATAATATAAATCACGACTTAGAGCATTCAATGTGTAGGGCTTACTAAACCACAGTGCGCTGTTGATTCAGATTTTCGATTTCGAAACCCATTCATGTAAAATAATTTAAAAATGAAAATTTTGTGCGGTTTTTGACGAAGAGGTATTCTTCCCTGTTAACATGCGCTATAAGAAAATGTGGCAACAACGTACGTTCTGCTTCCAACCACTGATGGTGCAAAGAGACCCAGCGGCAACGTGGTCATCGCGAAGAGGGACCGAGGACACAGCCGAAGACTGTATGAAGCTGGTCTCAAGCTGGAACGATGAAGAAACGTACATAGTTCATTACAGTGGCGTATCCTATGAGGGGTAGGACGGGGGAGGGCTTATGTGCAAAGAAATAGGGGTACTCCCATACGTGAGAAATAATGATACATAAGTGTAAAAAGAGTTCCTACCCAAAAAATAAAGAAGGAACAAATAACTATATCGTATAATTTGGCCTAGATGCCAAACAAAATTATTTTATAAGAATAAGCAAGTATGGTATTTTCACCCTAGGGCAACAAGATAAAGTAAAGCCGCGATACAAATGGTTCGGTTCCATAAAAAAAAAAAATGTTGAGCAACTAGCCAGAATAATGCGATTTCATTAATTTTTGTCCCTTCCTTCTCTTTGGGTGTAGACACTTTTCTACACTTACGTATCATTATTTCTTATAGATGGGAATACATATGATTTGTTTAGTTTCCCGCCTAAATAGCCCTTTTAAAATTATTTTTAAATAAATAAAATAAATTTACATTTTGAGTCTACCCACTCAGTAACGAAACCGATTTTCATTGAGGGACTTTAATTAACTAAAAAAACCAACCATGTAGCCTAATCTCCGAACACCATCGACGAGTGAGCATTGTTGTTGTAGTGTTTGTTGTATTCTGCCAAGTCTCACCATGGTCTCACCTTGAGTATAGCAACGTCGTTGACTCTCGTGAAGAGGTCAAAGTCTTCGTGTTCTATTATCTCTCTAACGTGCACACACACGTTGTGCTCGTACACGCTGGCCAACATCCCCGCGCACACCGCCATCTTACGTCCGGCGTCCGCACCACTGCAACAAGCAAGCAAGGCGGTGCATGACGTAATGGGGGATTCCCCAATCTCTGGATGAAAAAAGCGGGAAGTTTCTAAGCTTTTTGTGTGTTTCTTTCATGTAATGTAGTAGTAGCATTGAGTTTGTTTGTTAGGTGGGAGAGCGGTAGCCAGCAAACCAGCGGCCGTGGCTAATTCAATTACCTGCTCGGGTTGGCCGATAAATAAAATAAATACATTCGTATTTATAGTCTACCCACTCAGTAACATGACTGATTTTGAGTGGGGGACTTTAATTGAAAGCGACTAAACCAACCCTGTAGGCTTCGAACACCATCGACGAGTGAGCGATAACCAATCAAAAATCTATATTTCAAATATGAAACACATGAATCAGTGATTGGACAGTGCAAACACCTGCGGACAGATGCCAGAATCAACAAGGCCGAACAACTTTCAATGTATTGAGTGCTTAACACGTCATTGATTGATGACGAAAGCATTATCGAAGTTGTTGTACGACGACTTTACCTCCTGGCACATCTGGTCGTAGTAAGTATGACGTCAGAACCAATAACAGCGCCCGAACACTGGAAGTTGTAGACGTGACCGCCGCGCTCGAGGTTATTCCTGATGGTGTAGACGCCTGCATGGTGCGGCACGTCGCCTACCCCTGCCAAGACGGACCCCCACGCACTTCCGGTCACGGCTAGACAGCAAGGTATAAACGTATAACGAAGGTCCGTAAATCCCCTAGTGGCCGCTCGTCGAAGACGTTTACCGAACCTCCGCCAGGGGCCTCATTCCTGTACATTTTTTTAACTCTCCTTAACTCTCGCTAACCCCATGTTAAAATGACCTCGGGGTTAACTCCTACACAGGCTTCCCTGCATAATTCGGAGGCAAATGTGACCCTGTCTGATAGTAGGGTTAAGAAGAGTTATCTCAACAATACTTTGAAATGCCGCCATTTTGTCAATACCCGTGTGTGTAGTTTCACAAATGTCACATTTCAAATCTTTAATTGGGATATCCACCTATATGAATACGTTACTTTATGTGTTTATTGAAGTTAATACATAATGTTGTGTATTTATAGTACATTATAAAGGTCCTACATATGTAAATATGTAGTTTTATTGAGTATTTTGTGGACGTTTTGAGGTTATTGGAATGTTTTTGTTTGTTATTGTTTTTATTTTGTCTCGTTTTTTCAACAATGTCTTCCTTCGATCGGCGTCTCAATTGCTGACTCCTGATTGGCTATTGACTAACACCGGGGTTAAGTTTGCAAATGTACTGGAATCAGGCCCCAGGGGATCGACGGACCTTGCGTAGGCTATAACCATTGTTGGGTATGTTCCCCAAAAAATGAAAAGTTGTCACTGTGTTTAAAAGAAACATAACATTTACAGATCCTAAAAAAAAATAAGGAACATTTACGTACGTTCCTGGAATTTAAAAGTTTCTTTTGGGGAAAAAAAATGGAATATACGATTTAAGTGGCGGTTTTTATCCACGATTAATTGTTTTCTTCTGAACTCTAGGGTGAAAATGGAAATATTAAACGGTCGGTACGCCCGTAAATGGGAATTTTCTAGTATCTTGAAACCTTATCCATACAACTGACCCAAAATGTTCGAAATCTTATTTCCAACAACACATGTATGGAATGGTCAGCCTGGCCTACACCCTATATTAGTACTCTAGCCTACCTGCGCAGAAAGCCACCGACACTAGAAGCTAAAGTAGATACATCTTGACGGTAACTGATAGCAAAATAGCTTCGACAAACTGTTATGCCAGACAGGATGAAATGTAAACATAAATTTATAGATTTTAAATAGAGCGCCAAATAGTTATAAGAGCACCAAATAGTTACTTCCCCGAGGCGAGGGTGCAGCGTGATCGTAACAAGTAGCGGGCGTGCGTGTTGCGGACATAGAGTTAGTAAGTGCATATGGTTGCGGAGCGAGAGAGTTAGTTTTGTAGTAGTAAGGTATTTGGTAAAATAGTATACCTATAGTTTTCATCTATCGTTCTTCCTACCATTTTATTCCACAATAAACAATAGCAAAAATTAACAGTGAAAAAAGTCCCTATTTAAATTTCAACCACTAAACAACCACCTGTTCAACTTCGAGACCACCACCAACACGAGGAGCATCCGGGATCGAGATTCGAGGTATGAACGAAAATAGCAATAAATAGTCTGTTAACAGAAATGACTTCAGTCTTACAGTGTTACACCAATATTAGTACTCTAGCCTACCTGCGCAGAAAGCCACCGACACCAGAAGCTGCAGTGGAGACATCTTGATGGTAACTGATGAGCCAGACAAGATGAAATGAAGTCTTAAGTGACTTCAGCATTACAGTGTTATCAGACAATTGTTCGGGTACTGACCGCACTGTAAGACTTCGGTGAGAGATAACGGGATATTAATGGTGTGTTTAATTAAATGTCCTTAAAAAGTGACTTGTAAAAAAAGTTAGTGGGAATCTTAAGCGGAAAGGTATCTAACCTAATGTGTTTTATTATCAGCGAGAAAGAGGTAGCTAAGCGGTAAGACCAGAGAATCTAATTCGGGAGGTCGCCGGTTCGATACCGGCCACCGGCAGTCCTGACTGACGGGTTTTCCTCAGTCACGTCAAGACGAAAGCTGGGATTGAGTCATACTAATAGCATTCGGACAATCCTACCCAACTATTCCAAATACCACAATATCTAATTATTTTTACTTGAAGAGGCACATGGATTGCCCCTGGGCAGGTTTCCTACAATAAATCATTATCTCTATCAATTGAGAACTTTAAATATTTTGATAAAGTTATTCATATATGTCAGCTTAACATGAAACAGTGAATTTACAAAAATTAAAATATTGTGATTGTTATTTCTGCAAGAAATTCAATCCATTTCGGGTGTATTTTATAACTATAACTGTAACTTCTTCAATAACTTCTCAAAACGTCTATAATGCCGACATTACACGACATTGAATCAAAGATGATTGAATTCAAGAACAACAGCGAATAAAAAACTGCAACAATATAGCTTATAATTATTAATTAATGCTTTTTTGTCCTTGAATTCAATAAGATTGACGAAAGTATTGAACCGTGTAATGTGGGTATTATACCGTATAAGTTAAACGTAATGTTTGTTAGTAATAATTTTAAAGCATTCTAAACACACTTTAACAGACAGAAACAGGGAATTCCACAAGGTAGGTTGACAATGATCCTATACAGCCGTAAGTTGGTGTTATTGGACTGTTATTTCGTCAGCCTGAGACAAGTTACGTTGGGACAACCATAGAGTTGCTGCTTTAGCATTATCAGGGCACAGATTCACAAAGGTGCCTAAGTGCTAAGACGTCCTAATTTAGGCAAATCTTAGTGATACAAATCTTGCATATGTCGTCCTGCAATGTCATAAAGATAAAATATAAATAATTTAACTAATAATATTTTATTTGCGAATGTGTAGTAAAAATAAATGTATTGTAATATATATTGATTTGTATTTATATGTGGTAACTGAATAAAACAATTGAATTGAATTTAATGGAATTGAGCCTAGGGATGATTTATCTTGATTTATCTAGGTAGGATTGGCCTTAGGACAACTCTGAGTTAGGCATCTTTGTGAATCCAGGCCTTGGAGTTAACGACAAACATGGGTGTCGTTGACTCCATCAGTAAAACAAAGACGACGACAATGATCAATGGTGACATCTTCACTTCCAACTCTTGGACTATGTTAATATATCTGGCCTAAACAATAACTTGTTGTTCTTATCTCCATTCTGGAGGAATGTGATTCAAACAGACTTCTGTCGCAACACATCGTTGTCATGTCTGTCTGACAGCTGAACTCTCGACCGATAAGAGTCGAAGAGGGTTTTTTCAAACTTTTTTTCTTATTACAGCCGTATCCTTTAGTTCGTGTGCAACTTATACCTAACAAAGATAATTTTATACACTCTATGATTATATAATTTGTATTCGTTTATAATTTTTAGAAAATCTCTCTCCCTAGGTAAGATAGTGCCAATTATAAAATAAATTGTGTATTTGTTGTCTAGATCATTCAGTTTAAAGTCAATTGATATTTTCTGAGTCCGGGGGGGTCATTATACCATGGACTTATAATAGTAACTTAGTTGTAAGTCCTTGATTATACCATATTTTATCATGCACCCAGTCCTACGACCACGGTTACCATGTAATTGTCATGTATCGTTATCAGGGAACAGTAGTGGTGTAAAATGGATACGCAGTTGCAGGGGGGTGGGGGGAGGAAGCAGGTCCAAAATTACAAATGTTAGGGCCCACATTGTTTGTAAAACATACAGTCAAAAATAGTGAAACTCCTAACGACGACTGATCCGCTACGGTAAAGGTGCATTCACAATCTTTACTAGTACTATGGTTTAATGATTAAGACCTTAGTCACAGCCAATCAGAGCGCAGTATTCTCCTTCCCAGCCAATGAAAGATGCCTGTGGCTTAGTCTTAATCATTAAACCATAGTACTAGTAAAGATTGTGAATGCACCTTAAACAGTAAATGAGAAAATAGTGAACACGTTGTTGTGGAATAAAAATTTGAAATCCCGCCTGATACCCAGCCATTGGATATACTGCGCTTTCCAAATGCTCACACGGGAAGCGCCAACGCATGCGCATTGTGGGTCTAATTATGTGAATCAACACTAGAGGGAGCGCAACGAAAAATGGCGATGGCGAGTTGGATGTTCCGAGGTAGAAGTTTACGCTCGGGACGATCGTTAAGAAGTACGTAAATATCTTTAAGTACATCTATATTGTTGGCTAATATTATATTCAAAATTTTTTATGTAGATAAGTGGGCCATTTCGAAGTGTGAAGTCTTTCGGCTTGTATATTAGTGAATGAGCTAATCATGCTGTCACCATAACCAAAGTGGCCCCTAGCCCAGCCTCATGGTAAGGTTACGCTAGGGCTAATGCTAGTGGTTTCCAGCCAGTAATAACCGTATGTATGGCTATGAGTTAAACAGTACCTACTAAATAGAGATAGTTCATGATGTGGCTAAAGCTGGAACACGTTTTTACGTACTAATTTACCGAGAATAGGCCTAGGCTACGCCTACCTAGCCTAGGCCTAGGCCTAGGCTAGCCAAAGGCAGGCTAGGCCTAGGCCTATTAGTCGTCACACAAGCAAGCGTGGGTATGGGTCTAGCCTACATTTGTGAATAAAGCAAGGGAAACGAAATGCTCCATGTTTGGCGAATCGTGTTTTGGGTTAATTTGTAGGCCTACCTAACCTAGGGGCCCCTATGCATTAGGGATGGGCAAAAACGTGTAACCTCTCTCTGTGAAAGGCGTGTACACGTTCGTGCCTGCCTACTCAAAAAAGATTTTTCACGTGAATTAGGGTGTGTACTGTACACATGCACTTTGTGTGCAATCTTGGTTCAGCGGCACGCCATCGGTGAGCTTAGATTGTATGCTGTGGCCGGTCGCACATGGTAGGGCCTATAACCCTGTGTGAGCGGCATGCACAGATCCATGCGTTTAATATTTATAGGAAAACGGTAAATGTGTACACTTTCATATTCCCACAATCCACACAAAATGGTCTTGATTTTCCTCACTGCATTGCAGTAGGCTTATACCTAGCTAAAGCCTAAGCTTAACAAACATCATTAGGCCTGAAAAGTGCTAGTTATTTGGCTAAGTCTAACGTATGTCTGCTATAATGTTACCACAGCATCCTGCTGCCATCCTGAGCTAGGGACGTGTCCGAATATGCCTATTGCTAGGTGTTAATTCTTATTCTTGGTGGTCTAGATCTAGGTCGTATTCTATCTCCAGTTTGGGTAGCAACAACAATGCTATCTCTAAAATAGAACTAAACAAAACATCTCCATTGCATCCCCACCTAAGTAGGCCCCCGCGGTAGGAGACAAATACGATGGTGAAAGATGATACGATGGATGTTTTTCACTGTGTGGATGCTACGTCACAGGGGCTAGGTCGTAGCTCTTACGTTTTATAAAGAGGCTACATCATCGTCGTTTTTTCATCATCAATTCTTTATTAATCACTACGGTGTACATAACACCCCCTAGGGAGCTTGTAACATAACACGATAATAGAGTAAGCCAAATGCACTTGAACATTTGTTATGAACTTTATTACACCACTTACTACTTATAAACGTTCACATACCACATATCAATCAACATACAGACAGACGGCCTACCAGCTCAGCCAAGGTTGCAGGTTGGTCCTTCAACCAGTCATCCTCTCAGGTTGCACGTCGTCCATAGAATCGCGTCCATTGTAAGATTTCCAAAATGTCCTTATTTTGGTCTTTGGTTTCTCGTTTCGCTTGGCTCCAGTGATTGATCGTGTGCAACAAACGCTTCGGAAATCACCGTCCCATTTGATGGGGCAGGCGTAGTTGACGTCTGGGTAATGCTAGTTTTGATAAAGCTAGAGAAATTGTAAGACTCAAAGACTCGAGTTCTTGAAGTCGTTCCGTGTAACTTTCAACACAGCTTCCTCTCTCTAGGCTCACTCTCCACTGTCCCGCTCTGTATTTTCGTTAGTTACACTTACATGTCAACATTTATTGCTAGGCACCGTAATAAAACACTTTTTATTGATATTTCCACTGCCTTCTATAGTTTTGAAACATTGCCACAGTCACTGCCTACTGGATGATACACATGATATGGTTCTTTACAAGCTAAAATGCAACGAAAATACAAATAAAACATAAAGCATTGTATGCATGTACAAAAATTATGAATTTAGGTAAAACACCCTTTAAATTTAAAATTACATTACTTAGGCAAACCGCAGACATACATTAGAGTATTTATAAATTACAATTTTGGTATTAAACTTTCTAGTATATTGTACGTAAAAATGAGTTATAAAATAGTCGTGAGTTAGAGTTATAGGCCTATACATACCTGCCAACTTTCCCGATTTAGTCGGGAAATGCCCGATTTTGAACCTTATTTTCCTATTTCCCGATTTGGCACAGAATTTGAACGATTTTCACGAATTTTCAAATATTTTACTGTAAATAGATCAATTTTCGTATTTTCGGACCTAAAAGCTGGAATTTTTTCGAAGCTTGACCGCCAATAAATTGATGCCCAGTGTGCAGTGAGTTCAAACTCTGCCCACTCACCTAATTTTTCTCCAAAACCAGTCCTGGTACATGCACTGTTATTGCTATTTTTCACTGTTAATAACTATTTTTTGTCTTTCTTCTTTTTGTCTTTAATGAATTGCGTTTTTGCAATATGCCCGCCAATACCATAAAGGCTATGTTTCTTTTTTTATAAATCTCCCTATTTTCAGTTTTGATAAGTCGGCAGGTATGCCTATATAATATTTATATAATCGGTTATAATATCGTCGTCGTTTTTCTCGTCCAGGCCACCACGACAGCGATGACGACGTACAGCTGGACTTCTCGAAGGAGGCGAGCGAGAACACGCGCGAGATACTGAACAGCGTGTGCAAGAAACAGGGCGTGACGGAGGGCAAACGCTTCAGCTACCTGACGGCGTTCATAAAGCTGATAACCAGCGCTGACGTCGACGCTGGCGACCTTGGCTACACGATAGAAGAAATACAATGCTGGTGAGTCGGGAAAAAGCGTTGAAAATCGTAAGCGTTTAACCTCGTTTTAAAACAACATTTAAACGTAAATATGTCCCCAAAAAGGGGGTATAATTATTAAGTTGGAAATGTTTGTGTTTATTGAAATTGGACTTTTCTAAGAGGGTAGGCCTAGGCGTATACCGTGTACCTAGTGGCCGATGTCGGTGACACGCAAGGAAAGTCTACTGTCGAAGATCTTTCAGTTTGAACAGACCTGACTTAAAAAATTTGATAGATAAACAATGTCAATATTATTACTCAATAATTCTTTGTTTAAAACGCTTAATGTTAAAACTCTACTGTCGGTGTTAAACGACCCTTCCCTAGTTGAATCGTTCAATTTGTGGTAGCGATCTGGGAAAGAAATTAACTTCCTAGATGTTTATAGGCTAGCCTAACCACTCTTTTTCTTTCCTGGTTCCTAGCTCCACGCCAAGCATGTTGTTAATTTGCTGCGTTCCATATTTTGCCCTTCTTGCATTTCCCACTGTGCACCTCTTAAAGGAACGTTGTGTTTCCTCTAGAGCTGGACCGATTCCGATTCCGATTCTTGAGAATCGCCGATTCTTCATAGAATCGGCAAAACCGCCGATTCCGATTCTTGATTCAATGTTTTCAGATCACCGATTCTTTCAAATTTCGCGCCCAAGAAAATAAATTCCAGAAATGGTCGATAATCGAAAGTCGATATTGTCGTGCGTGTGCACCAATCACGAGTCTACTTCACTAAATCGATAGATCGATAGTTGACTTCCAGTTGTGGTCGAGACTTGAGGTACCAAAGAACTTGAACGGAAAGAAAAAAATAATCAGTCGCGAGTCTAGAAGTTCGTAGGAGCTAGGAATTTCGCGCCTAGGCCAATAATTTATCTTCCATTTGAAATTGTTTGAAACACTTTGGAAATGTGGAGGTGTTTTCGCGACAGTGATACCCCTTCAACCAGTTCAAAATGTGTTCTAGCCAAGTGTACGTCTCGTGTATTTCGTGTTTGCCCCGCGAAGAATTGTGTAATCAAAGAAAATGTTCGTGTGCGCCATGTGCTCTTGAAAAAAGTCCGTTGTGCCGAGGCCTTGGGCCTAGGCCTACTTGCCTAGCCCCCCCCCCCCCCCCCCCCCCCAGCAGCTCTGCAAGTGTTCTACTTCCATTCCTTCCTTGCAGTGCTAAACGAATCGAACGTAAAACCCATCGTGTACGAAATTGAGTCTTTACTAATTTAGTTGAAAGCCGCAATTGATAGGCCAGGGCCTAGGCGTAACCTCCCTAACCTCAAAATCATGACGCCGGACTGCAACAACAACCAACACGACTGTGAGCTCGATGGTAGCTGGTAGAATGGTAGCTAGTAAACCAACCCATTCTTAGGCTCAAACATTTGTAGGCACAAGTTGTGCCTACAAATGTTTGTTTTCAACATATCAATGGCTGCGACATAGGCCTAGATTTAAATTTTTACACTGAACTTTGCTTCTAGCCAATTGTAATAGAAAAATAAAACATAAATATGACAATAGGCCCTATTGATCACTGAAATATAGGCTAAAGGTATAAGTAGGCCTAATTGTATTACCATAGTTATTTACAATTTTTTTTTAGAAAAAGGTAAAAAAAGGTAAAAAATAATCGGCATCGGTGAGAATCGGTGTGTAGAATCGGCAAATAACTAGAATCGGAATCGGAATCGGCATCGGCAAAAAAGTGGAATCGGTCCAGCTCTAGTTTCCTCGCCTGTGATATTTAGAAAAAAGACCAGCGCTGTGGAGCGAACGTTGCCATGGATGCCTTCAGAATCGGCATCGGAACATTTTACCGGTACCGATTAGAGATAAACGCACCAAATGAATTATGCTTTAGCGCTGTACTAATGATTCCCTGCTGGTCTAAATAAAGTTAACAGTTAGCCTACACAGTTATCTTATAGCCTAGTATTATTATTAAGGTATTATTATATTTGTTGTGTAAATGCACAAAACAGCAATCTGTCATCAGTGCCTTCAACATGTTAAAGAACCGTTGTTTTCATGTGCCCGCAATTACATTACTATGTCATCATGCGTCTAGCCGCTCAGTAGGGTATCCGCTTCTTGCTTCTTTCTGTCCGTGCTCGGCCTGGGCATTCCATCAGTGACTTCCTTTAACTTGGCACACCAAGGTCGCTATTCACCGACTTCGTTTAGCTCTGATTTAGTTTTCTCGGTTTGATAACCATGGTAGGTTTCAGCAAGGCAGTCGCTGTACGTTTGTTTGTAGCGAGTCTCCGATTACTAACTAATCGGAGTTTAAAGGTTGTAAAAAAACCGGCCCTAAAATAGGTGTCGTCAAGTGTTTCATTTCGTCTTTATTTTTAGAAAACAGATAACGATTAATTGAAAGCATGGTAGGTAGTATCATCAGTAATCAGTAACTAAATCAGTAAGTAAAAAAAGGTAGTATCTATCAGTAATGTGCCAACAAATTTTGCTATTTTAGTTTTTCTTTGTCTAGCTAGGGGAGAAGGACAGGAAGGAACCAACAGCTTACCTTGTAGTAGTTGCGGCCTTCGGAGTCGATAGAAACATAAAGATATATACACGAATCGTCGAAAACTTTGACAATGTTTTGTGTATACATCTTAATTTTGTTTATCTTTGTGTTTCTATCGACTCCAAAGGCCGCAACTACTACAAGGTAAGCTGTTGGTTCCTTCCTGTCCTTCTCCCCTAGCTGAATTACCTAGCCGTTAGGCAATCTAACACATTCAAACTATGCATTGAAGTAACTCACATGTCTCACATTTGTACATTATAGGCTATGCTAGATGTTTTTGTTTGATGTCGTTTCAGTTTGAGGGTATCGCTCGTTCACGACGCGACCCAGGTTCGGGCGGCGGCGATACGAGCCGTCCGTTATCTCCTCAGGGAGGAGCGCGACGTCAAGACTCTGTACCGACTCCAGTATCCGTGCCTCATAGCAAGGTGGGTAGTGTGACAATTTCTATTGGCTCGATTGTTTGTTCGTATGTTTGCTTGTTTTTATTAACATCCAAAGAGAATTTTTTTACAATATATACATTTAGAAGATTTGTCAAGTTGTTACATTTAATCATTATAATTATTGCTTCCAACCAATCGTATTCGTGCACGCTGGTCGAGTGCAAGGGTGGGCACCAACAGCGACGTAGCGAGTTTGTCGTGACGATGATCTAGATGTATACGGCCCTAGCAACAAAGCACTCAATAAATTCAAAGTTTTTCTGAATTGGCCTCGTTGATTTCGGCATCTGTCCGCGGGTGTTCGCACTGTCCGATCACTGATTCATATGTTTCGTATTTGAAATATTGATCTTTGATTGGTTATCGCTCGCTCGTCGACGGTGTTCGGAGCCTACACGGTTGGTTTAGTCGCTTTAAATTAAAGTCCCCCACTGAAAATCAGTTTCGTTACCGAGTGGGTAGACTCTAGTGGTGTCAAACGATATTTTTTTCAATATCGATATCGGCGCCATTTTGCCAATATCGTATCGCGATATCGATATTAAAAAATTGACATCGATATCGCGATATCGAATTTTTTTTCCGGAGGCAATAAAACAATTCATAAGAAGTCGTAGTCAATTTAAAGTGTTTTCGCCGTGGCCAGCAGTATTTTCGCCGTGGCCAGCAGTACGCGTTCCTGCAGTTAGTGTCTTCACGTCTATACCCCCCCCCCCCCCCCCCCTTACCCCGGGATATCACTATCAACTTGAATATTTTCCGCCCGTGGCCTGCAGTACGAGTTGCTGCACAGCGATAAAGGCTTGAATTCGCGTGATGATGTCTAGTCACGTGTCGGGCATCGGCTATTGACAGTCGTAAAAGTACCAAGCAATACTGAACAACAACATTCTTCTCGGAAAGAATTCGGGGTTCCAGGTACAAATAGTTGAATGGATCCAATGTCTGGATGCAAACAAAGGGAACCCGCCGGCCCGTGCGGCCATCTGTGTGGAGGGGGTAGATGTCCAGTTACAAACTGCAGCAACGCGTACTGCAAACCATGGGAGAAATACTTCAAGTTGACAATGATATCGCGGGCTGGGGGGGGGGTTGATACTCAGTGACAAGCTGCAGCAATGCATACTGCAGACCATAGCGGAAATATTTTAATATTATAAGTTGACCACGATATCGCGATATTTTCGATATGACACTACCATATCGATATCGGAATTAACGGTGATTTTCGTGCGATATCGATATCGTATCGAATTATCGATATCGTTTGACACCACTAGTAGACTCTAAATGTGAATTTATTTTATTTATTTATTTACGAGATGGTTAAAACTCGTCTTGCACCCGCAGGAGTCTGGATGTGATGCTGCGCAACGACATGGAACGCGTGCAGGCGTTGCGACTGGTCCGTCGCCTTCTGATCCTGTCGCCCGCAGACTTCCCCCCCTCCATCGTGCGGTCGCTCGTTTCGCTGGCAAACGGGGCCGTCGAGGAGAAGGACCGGATGCTGAGGGCGTGTCTGGCCGCCCTCACGGAGATATGTGAGTACCCTCTGCTTGCCGGTATTAGCAAAAATGATCAGATGCACACAGAACCTATCAAAAGTTTTACAAAGTAACTCAATTTTTTTCACATTCAGGTAGGGATGTCATAGGGTGGGTTACCCGGATCCAGAAATTACCCGAATCCATTTTTAGGATCCGGATCCTTATCGGGTAGTATTATTTGTATAAAAAAAAAAAAAAAATACGCGACGATATTTCTGCGGCTACTTTCCTTGAAGCTACAGTGAATTCCTGCTTGTGGGCGTGGCAAGCTGGTCGCTGGTTAGTACGCGCTGTCATTACTGCGGGCGAGTTCTGTGATGCCATATACACTTCCCCCACCCCCCTATCGCCTTTCCCGCGCTCAGCGGCCGCACAGAGCCCAACCCACACAGCGGCCGGCAGCTGACACGGGCAGAGAACGACCTTCAACCGCGTGGTTTCGGGGGGGGGGGGGGGTGTAACCAAGATAAGATAACATAATTTAGGCTTTCAGTATTCGGGTAACCCGGTTCTTGGAAGGTCTGGAACCGGATCTGAATTTTCCAACCCTATGACATCCCTACATTCAGGCCTAACATTAGTAGTGTCAACCTAAATTTACCCGGCTTACTGAATTGGTAATTCGTCCGTAGGCCTATATCTGGGTCGTCACGTTCCTAAATTGTTCTGCGGGCTTTTTGAGTGTGCATGACTTTTCCCAGCTGCCTGACATCCCCAGCTCTAGGATATTTTTGGAATAAGCAAACACCATACCTTTCTACTTTTGCCAGCAAATGACTTTTCCCACCTGCCAGATATCCCTAGATCTAGAAAAAGTGAAAATGTTTGGGTCTTGTTAGCGTGAGGAGCCATGCATATAAACTGAGGGTTATAGGCAGCAGGACTAACACCAGAAAATACTCCTTTTTGGCTAGGGCCAAAAGGGAGTGGAATGCCCTCCCAAAAGGAGTTATGGTGACTCTCCCTAAGTCACTAGAAGGTATGAAGGGTGCTCTAAAAAAAAGGTATATACTTATGTTAAAATGTCAATTGTCTTAATATGTTAGGCCCTAATGTAACCAATACTAATTTAATTTAATATTAAGTATATATTCAACTGCATTTCAATTCTAAAATAGACCACAGCAGCCATCGATTCTGTACAAATGTATGTGCTATGCATTACAATCAAAGATGGCAATAAAGATATCATCATCATCAATAAAAACGGAAACATAGTAGAACAGGTAAAACGTTATATAAGACCTAGTAATTTGACTGTACACTGTTCCTAGTCACATATAAAAACAATTTAAGACGCAATACAGTAAAACTTCTTTATAAAGAACGTCTTTATAACAAAATGATCTATATAACAAACTGTTTTTGAGGTCCCAAAAGGTTCTTATGCATGTAAAGGTACCCTCTTTATAAAGAAATGTTCTTTATAACAAAATAATAATCGAGCCCTCAAGAGTTCGTTATAAAGAAGTTTTACTGTAATTCGAACCCTGGTCATAGCTCTTCAACAGGCAAAAACACTATCATCATCATCATCATCATCATCATCATACAGAAGGTTTACGTCGAGTATAGACACGTATTACTGTATCTAACGCTTCTCTCGCCCCCCCCCCCCTCGCAGGCGTGGTCAACCCCGACCTCTTCATCGCGTGCGGCGGAGTGTCCGCGGTTCTGCGGACCATCTTCGACTGTTCGATGCCGCGCATCATCGAGTCGCTGTGCGGCGTCGTCCTCTTCCTCGTGAACAAGCCGGCCACCAGGCGTAGGGCCGGCGTTTGTCTGGAGGCCCTGGCCGCCCCCTACTGTGACCTCACCGGCACCAGTGACAGACACAGGTAGGTCTACCGGTACCGGTGGGAGAGATATCGGGGCAGACTTAGTCGTTCTGTTCCTCGTGAACAAGCCGGCCACCGGGCGTAGGGCAGGCGTTCGTCTGGAGGCTCTGGCCGCCCCCTACTGTGACCTCACCGGCACCAGTGACAGACACAGGTAGGTCTACCGGTACCGGTGGGAGAGATACCGGGGCAGACTTGGTCGTTCTGTTCCTCGTGAACAAGCCGGCCACCAGGCGTAGGGCCTGCGTACGTCTGGAGGCGCTGGCCGCCTCCTACTGTGACCTCACCGGCACCAGCGACAGACACAGGTAGGTCTACCGGTACCGGTGGGAGAGATACCGGGGCAGACTTAGTCGTTCTGTTCCTCGTGAACAAGCCGGCCACCGGGCGTAAGGCCGGCGTTCGTCTGGAGGCCCTGGCCGCCCCCTACTGTGACCTCACCGGCACCAGCGACAGACACAGGTAGGTCTACCGGTACTGGTGGGAGAGATATCGGGGCAGACTTAGTCGTTGTGTTCCTCGTGAACAGGCCGGCCACCCGGCGTAGGGCCGGCGTACATCTGGAGGCCCCCCTACTGTGACCTCACCGGCACCAGCGACAGACACAGGTAGGTCTACCGGTACTGGTGGGAGAGATATCGGGGCAGACTTAGTCGTTGTGTTCCTCGTGAACAAGCCGGCCACCGGGCGTAGGGCCGGCGTACATCTGGAGGCCCTGGCCGCCCCCTACTGTGACCTCACCGGCACCAGCGACAGACACAGGTAGGTCTACCGGTACTGGTGGGAGAGATATTGGGACAAACTTACAGGTTTTGAATGGATTTCTGGCCTACAAAGTCAAACAATATAGGCCTTAGGCCTACTTGTAAATTCGTTATTTTGTTTTTGAATTCTATCTATGAATTTTAAGTAAAAAATTTGTAAAATTATTACATTGCTTTGTTATAAGAAAATGATCTTTAACTACACTAAAAAAAAGAATGAAAAAACTGTTTATGGTAGGGCCTATCCCTGTTGGGTTTAATTTGTACATGGAAATGTAAGTTATTCTTTCTTTTAAATTTATATTCCTTGTTATAAAATATTACTCTGCTCTCTGACAGTTTTGTTATTTTTAAGATTTAAGAAGCTTTAATACATTCTAGGCATAAAACAAATTTTAAATTAAAACATTATTTAATATTCAATCCAAATGTCTATGAAACATTAAACGTTTGTTATAACCTTTATTCATTCTCATTCATAGCTTTGACCAAGCCTGTTTTATTTTGTGACAAATTGTGTCGCGTGAGTCACGAGTCACGTGTGAGTTACGAGTCACGCGTGAGTCACGCTTCACGAAGCGTGGGAAGGAAGAGGTTGTGGATATAAGCGGAGTGTTTGTCCCCCAGGGACGAGCGAGACGCGCGCTTCCACTGCAGCCGGCTGGCGCTTCTCTCCGTGCTCCGCTCGTGGCCGGGCGTCCTCCACTTCTGCGACCCCGCCGCCAACTCGGGCCTCAAGGCGCTGGTCGACGTGCTTCGACTGCAACAGGTGGAAGTCAGGGTGAGTCACACCATGCAGTCTTGAGACAGATTTAATTTCAAGTTATTCGTTTTTATTTGGATATGGACATCCTCACGCATCAAATATGGGTATATTATATACGGTATTTCAGTTTCAGTTCTAAAATAGGTCTATAGTAAAATAATTAATTGGAACTCAGAACAAGATAAAACATGTTCTAGTGAAGCGAAAGGTACAGAAGGACGACAGCTAACCTGAGAAAGTAGATAGGCCGCTTAGAGAAACATATAGGCTAGATGAGAAGACAAATAAACCGAGACGTTTCGGCCAACTATATATATACAGTATACACGTCACTCGCTGGCCGGCCACGAACTATTTGTCTATGACAAAAGGTTCTGTAAGGTTGCTTCAGGGCAGGTATAACATTATTTAAATGAAGTTTGTATTCATCAGTGAGATAAGTTTTAGAGCCGGGCTAGAATACATTTGTGCTCTCCCTGACGCTGTCTCTCCCCCGACGGGCTGTACAGAAGGCGGTGCTGGACCTCTTCTACGACCTGCTCGGACTACCCCAGCCCGAGTGGACGGACGAGTTTGGCGTCGCGCTCGAGGCCGTCGACCCCTCTCGGCCCCAGGAGAGCTGGAAGCTGTCGGAGGGGTTCGTTGCGGCGGAGGGGAGGGCCGTACTACCCCACCTCGCTAAATACAGGTGAGTCTTGCTCTAGCGTGACACCGTCTGACCCCAGGAGAGCTGGAAGCTGTCGGAGGGGTTCGTGGCGGCGGAGGGGAGGGCCGTCCTCCCCCACCTCGCTAAATACAGGTGAGTCTTGCTCTAGCGTGACACCGTCTGACCCCAGGAGAGCTGGAAGCTGTCGGAGGGGTTCGTGGCGGCGGAGGGGAGGGCCGTCCTACCCCACCTCGCTAAATACAGGTGAGTCTTGCTCTAGCGTGACACCGTCTGACCCCAGGAGAGCTGGAAGCTGTCGGAGGGGTTCGTGGCGGCGGAGGGGAGGGCCGTCCTACCCCACCTCGCTAAATACAGGTGAGTCTTGCTCTAGCGTGACACCGTCTGACCCCAGGAGAGCTGGAAGCTGTCGGAGGGGTTCGTGGCGGCGGAGGGGAGGGCCGTCCTACCCCACCTCGCTAAATACAGGTGAGTCTTGCTCTAGCGTGACACCGTCTGACCCCAGGAGAGCTGGAAGCTGTCGGAGGGGTTCGTGGCGGCGGAGGGGAGGGCCGTCCTACCCCACCTCGCTAAATACAGGTGAGTCTTGCTCTAGCGTGACACCGTCTGACCCCAGGAGAGCTGGAAGCTGTCGGAGGGGTTCGTGGCGGCCGAGGGGAGGGCCGTCCTACCCCACCTCGCTAAATACAGGTGAGTCTTGCTCTAGCGTGACACCGTCTGACCCCAGGAGAGCTGGAAGCTGTCGGAGGGGTTCGTGGCGGCGGAGGGGAGGGCCGTCCTCCCCCACCTCGCTAAATACAGGTGAGTCTTGCTCTAGCGTGACACCGTCTGACCCCAGGAGAGCTGGAAGCTGTCGGAGGGGTTCGTGGCGGCGGAGGGGAGGGCCGTCCTCCCCCACCTCGCTAAATACAGGTGAGTCTTGCTCTAGCGTGACACCGTCTGACCCCAGGAGAGCTGGAAGCTGTCGGAGGGGTTCGTGGCGGCGGAGGGGAGGGCCGTCCTCCCCCACCTCGCTAAATACAGGTGAGTCTTGCTCTAGCGTGACACCGTCTGACCCCAGGAGAGCTGGAAGCTGTCGGAGGGGTTCGTGGCGGCGGAGGGGAGGGCCGTCCTACCCCACCTCGCTAAATACAGGTGAGTCTTGCTCTAGCGTGACCCCAGGAGAGCTGGAAGCTGTCGGAGGGGTTCGTTGCGGCGGAGGGGAGGGCCGTACTACCCCACCTCGCTAAATACAGGTGAGTCTTGCTCTAGCGTGACACCGTCTGACCCCAGGAGAGCTAGAAGCTGTCGGAGGGGTTCGTGGCGGCGGAGGGGAGGGCCGTACTACCCCACCTCGCTAAATACAGGTGAGTCTTGCTCTAGCGTGACACCGTCTGACCCCAGGAGAGCTAGAAGCTGTCGGAGGGGTTCGTGGCGGCGGAGGGGAGGGCCGTACTACCCCACCTCGCTAAATACAGGTGAGTCTTGCTCTAGCGTGACCCCAGGAGAGCTGGAAGCTGTCGGAGGGGTTCGTGGCAGCGGAGGGGAGGGCCGTACTACCCCACCTCGCTAAATACAGGTGAGTCTTGCTCTAGCGTGACACCGTCTGACCCCAGGAGAGCTGGAAGCTGTCGGAGGGGTTCGTAGCGGCGGAGGGGAGGGCCGTACTACCCCACCTCGCTAAATACAGGTGAGTCTTGCTCTAGCGTGACCCCAGGAGAGCTGGAAGCTGTCGGAGGGGTTCGTGGCGGCGGAGGGGAGGGCCGTCCTCCCCCACCTCGCTAAATACAGGTGAGTCTTGCTCTAGCGTGACACCGTCTTACCCCAGGAGAGCTGGAAGCTGTCGGAGGGGTTCGTGGCGGCGGAGGGGAGGACCGTACTACCCCACCTCGCTAAATACAGGTGAGTCTTGCTCTAGCGTGACACCGTCTGACCCCAGGAGAGCTGGAAGCTGTCGGAGGGGTTCGTGGCGGCGGAGGGGAGGGCCGTTCTCCCCCACCTCGCTAAATACAGGTGAGTCTTGCTCTAGCGTGACACCGTCTGACCCCAGGAGAGCTGGAAGCTGTCGGAGGGGTTCGTGGCGGCGGAGGGGAGGGCCGTCCTACCCCACCTCGCTACATACAGGTGAGTCTTGCTCTAGCGTGACACCGTCTGACCCCAGGAGAGCTGGAAGCTGTCGGAGGGGTTCGTGGCGGCGGAGGGGAGGGCCGTACTACCCCACCTCGCTAAATACAGGTGAGTCTTGCTCTAGCGTGACACCGTTTGACCCCAGGAGAGCTGGAAGCTGTCGGAGGGGTTCGTGGCGGCGGAGGGGAGGGCCGTCCTACCCCACCTCGCTAAATACAGGTGAGTCTTGCTCTAGCGTGACACCGTCTGACCCCAGGAGAGCTGGAAGCTGTCGGAGGGGTTCGTAGCGGCGGAGGGGAGGGCCGTACTACCCCACCTCGCTAAATACAGGTGAGTCTTGCTCTAGCGTGACACCGTCTGACCCCAGGAGAGCTGGAAGCTGTCGGAGGGGTTCGTGGCGGCGGAGGGGAGGGCCGTACTACCCCACCTCGCTAAATACAGGTGAGTCTTGCTCTAGCGTGACACCGTCTGACCCCAGGAGAGCTGGAAGCTGTCGGAGGGGTTCATGGCGGCGGAGGGGAGGGCCGTCCTCCCCCACCTCGCTAAATACAGGTGAGTCTTGCTCTAGCGTGACCCCAGGAGAGCTGGAAGCTGTCGGAGGGGTTCGTGGCGGCGGAGGGGAGGGCCGTCCTACCCCACCTCGCTAAATACAGGTGAGTCTTGCTCTAGCGTGACACCGTCTGACCCCAGGAGAGCTGGAAGCTGTCGGAGGGGTTCGTGGCGGCGGAGGGGAGGGCCGTACTACCCCACCTCGCTAAATACAGGTGAGTCTTGCTCTAGCGTGACACCGTCTGACCCCAGGAGAGCTGGAAGCTGTCGGAGGGGTTCGTGGCAGCGGAGGGGAGGGCTGTACTACCCCACCTCGCTAAATACAGGTGAGTCTTGCTCTAGCGTGACACCGTCTGACCCCAGGAGAGCTGGAAGCTGTCGGAGGGGTTCGTGGCGGCGGAGGGGAGGGCCGTACTACCCCACCTCGCTAAATACAGGTGAGTCTTGCTCTAGCGTGACACCGTCTGACCCCAGGAGAGCTGGAAGCTGTCGGAGGGGTTCGTGGCGGCGGAGGGGAGGGCCGTCCTACCCCACCTCGCTAAATACAGGTGAGTCTTGCTCTAGCGTGACACCGTCTGACCCCAGGAGAGCTGGAAGCTGTCGGAGGGGTTCGTGGCGGCGGAGGGGAGGGCCGTACTACCCCACCTCGCTAAATACAGGTGAGTCTTGCTCTAGCGTGACACCGTCTGACCCCAGGAGAGCTGGAAGCTGTCGGAGGGGTTCGTGGCGGCGGAGGGGAGGGCCGTACTCCCCCACCTTGCTAAATACAGGTGAGTCTTGCTCTAGCGTGACCCCAGGAGAGCTGGAAGCTGTCGGAGGGGTTCGTTGCGGCGGAGGGGAGGGCCGTACTACCCCACCTCGCTAAATACAGGTGAGTCTTGCTCTAGCGTGACACCGTCTGACCCCAGGAGAGCTGGAAGCTGTCGGAGGGGTTCGTGGCGGCGGAGGGGAGGGCCGTCCTACCCCACCTCGCTAAATACAGGTGAGTCTTGCTCTAGCGTGACCCCAGGAGAGCTGGAAGCTGTCGGAGGGGTTCGTTGCGGCGGAGGGGAGGGCCGTACTACCCCACCTCGCTAAATACAGGTGAGTCCTGCTCTAGCGTGACACCGTCTGACCCCAGGAGAGCTGGAAGCTGTCGGAGGGGTTCGTGGCGGCGGAGGGGAGGGCCGTCCTCCCCCACCTCGCTAAATACAGGTGAGTCTTGCTCTAGCGTTACACCGTCTGACCCCAGGAGAGCTGGAAGCTGTCGGAGGGGTTCGTGGCGGCGGAGGGGAGGGCCGTCCTACCCCACCTCGCTAAATACAGGTGAGTCTTGCTCTAGCGTGACACCGTCTGACCCCAGGAGAGCTGGAAGCTGTCGGAGGGGTTCGTGGCGGCGGAGGGGAGGGCCGTACTCCCCCACCTTGCTAAATACAGGTGAGTCTTGCTCTAGCGTGACACCGTCTGACCCCAGGAGAGCTGGAAGCTGTCGGAGGGGTTCGTGGCGGCGGAGGGGAGGGCCGTACTACCCCACCTCGCTAAATACAGGTGAGTCTTGCTCTAGCGTGACACCGTCTGACCCCAGGAGAGCTGGAAGCTGTCGGAGGGGTTCGTGGCGGCGGAGGGGAGGGCCGTCCTCCCCCACCTCGCTAAATACAGGTGAGTCTTGCTCTAGCGTGACACCGTCTGACCCCAGGAGAGCTGGAAGCTGTCGGAGGGGTTCGTGGCGGCGGAGGGGAGGGCCGTACTACCCCACCTCGCTAAATACAGGTGAGTCATGTGACATCATTGACTAGATAATCAAACATAACTTTAAAAAAAACTTTTTTGTACCCGTTTGTGAACAACACTAGGCCTAGGCCTACTTTGAATTTTATTAAAAAACTGATATTAAAAAAATTAACTCATTTTATTGTTTAAGATTAATTTTAAGGACTACTATTTGATCAATCGAGTCATATAGGGTGGCTGATTTTTTGGACTGACAAATTTCTGTTAGTAATGTTTAATTTCATGTTTTAATTTAATTTAATTTTAATGTGATTTTAATGGATATTGACGATTATTTAATATGAATGTAATATATCTGACGAAATCAGTTGTATGTACACAATGTATGAATGAATAATAAATTTAATTTAATGAAATAAAATTAGTTAAAGATTACAAACATTGTGACAATCGGATTAGGGCCTTAGTGTCTGGACGGGGGTTTGAATGCCGTAGGCGTAGTTTCTATTTACGTTAGGCAACGCAGACGTGTTCAGACTTGACAAAATATTGTGTTTTGGTTTACTTCTTACAGAGGCTAGCCTTAGTATTGTATTAATTTAATCAACTGTTTGGTTTTCGTTGTTTTTTTGTTTCGATGTTGATGTCGGTACCTAAGTGTTCGATGTCGCTGCGTGGCCAGGCGAGCTCTCGAGACACCGGTTTCTTTGCAGTTTAGCTATTTACTAGTATTTATTTCGCATTTCATGGGGTTGGGGTTTTCGAATCCAACATATGTATGATGTGTGGGGGGTCGGAGAACAAGACAGGAGGTATCTCTTTGAGTGTGCATATGTAAATGATGGAGGGGACAAAATGTCGGGTGGCATGGATCGGAGGGAACAGGAGTCCTATCTCTACTGGCTGACCAGAAAATACTTGATGACACGAGATGTCAATTGTGGGTATAAGAAAAGAAGAAGGTATACATTCATGTGGAAGCCGATAAGGCTGCCGAATGTTGTAATTTGTCGAGTACGTTGTTATAGCTAGGGTTAAGTTCTGTCTGTTGCTTTCAGGCCCAACATAGTGGAGATCCACCTGGCGTTCCTACTCTACACGTTCCTAGAGGCCGGCCTGCTGGAGGCTCTTGTAGAGGTGATCATATCGTCTGACACGTTCATATCCGTACGGGCCACCATACTGTTGGGTAAGTCCATCGCCTGATATACGTACGTCTTTAAAACGCTTAAAACGTTTTATACTAGACCAAGGTTTCTTCGTACCAGTTAAGAATTTGTTGTTCTTGGAGATACTACAAGTTAAAAAAAAAAAATCAAGTGAATCATGTGACATCACTTTCTATTAAAGGTGCAAGAACACTTATATTTTACCCGATTGTACTGCAAAGAATTATATAAGACAATCTAAGTCCTTTTTTGTTAGAAATAATTTCAAACAAACTGTTTTTGAGGTCCCAAAAGGTTCTTATGCATGTAAATGTACGTACCATCTTTATAAATAGATCTTTATAACCAAATAATACCTGATCTGGCCCCCATGAGTTCGTAATAAAGAAGTTTAACTGTAGTGGCAAAGCGTGGAATATTGACGAGGAAGCGTGCACGTGCTTGTCCAGTAATAAAATAAAATTAGTAATAAACAAAATAATGATCTGGCCCCCATGAGCTCGTTATAAAGAAGTTTTACCCTATTGGCGAAGCGTGGAATATTGACGAGGAAGCGTGGAATATTGACGAGGAAGCGTGGAATATTGACGATAAAGCGTGGAGTATTGATGAGGAAGCGTGGAATATTGACGACAAAGCGTGGAATATTGACAAGGAAGCGTGTAATATTGACGAGGAAGTGTGGAATATTGACAAGGAAGTGTGGAATATTGACGAGGAAGTGTGGAAAATTGACGAAGCGTGTAATATTGACGAGGAAGTGTGGAATATTGACGAGGAAGTGTGGAATATTGACGAGGAAGTGTGGAAAATTGACGAAGCATGGAATATTGACGAGTAAGCGTGGAATATTGACGAGTTAGCATGGAATATTGACGAGGAAGCGTGTGTGTTGCAGGCGAGCTCCTCCACATGATCCACCTGCTCCTCCCCCCCGAGTGTTGCGACCTGACGCCGGCGCTGCCCGCCCTCCTGACCCGCGCCACCCTCTGCTCGGACCAGCGAGCCCTGCAGGCGGTGGTCGCGCTCAACCGGCTACACCAGCTGCTCAAGCGCAGGCCGGCGCCCGCCACGCTCTTCCTAGACCACTTGCTGCTGCAGCGAGCCGGCGGCAGGCAGGCAGCGCGCTCCAGGCACTACCAGGTACCCCTCACTACATGTACTGCTTGATGCTTTACTTCATTTTATCCATTCATTCATTCATTTATTTATTTATTTATTTATTTATTTATTTATTTATTTATTTATTTATTTATTTATTTATTTATTTATTTATTTATTTATTTATTTATTTATTTATTTATTTATTTATTTATTTATTTACTTATTTACTTATTTATTTACTTATTTACTTATTTACTTATTTATTCATTCATTTATTTATTTATTTGTTTATTTATTTATTTACTTATTTACTTATTTATTCATTCATTTATTTATTTATTTATTTATTTATTTATTTATTTACTTATTTACTTATTTATTTACTTATTTATTTATTGATTGATTGATTCATTCATTCATTCATTCATTCATTCATTCATTCATTCATCCATTTATTCATTCATTTTATTAGTAAGCAACAACTGTTTGTTTAAAAAATAACCAAACTATAGGTCGTTCCAGTCTGAACTAACACCCTGCCATTCACTAACCTCAAAGGGTTCAAAGGATTAGCCTACTTACGTAGGGCTACTGTACTTAAGCATCATATTCATTATACAGTAGTCCCTCGTTAGTTCAAACGGTTTGGTTAATTCAAAATAATATATAATTGAAACTATTGATAGAGTCGCAGCAGAAAATTTAGGTACATGATGCTTTAAGTTAAAGTTAAGTGGTAAAGTTAAGAGGTGTTACAGTTCTTTTAAATTCAAAATTTTCTAATCCAAATTGGAGTTTTTAGGGTCAGTTAAAATTTGAATTAAAGGGGGATTACCATATTATATATTTGTGTCCTATTCATTCTATTTGTTAAATCTAACTAAGGGTGAGTTTGCTCCAAAAACGTCCATGTTTTCCTCTCTCTCTACCACATTCCTAGTCCGCTCTCCTCTCTTCCGCAGGTCTCTGTCTCCTTCCAACGTGGTTTCACGTCGTACACACTCCCACGTCCGATCCCGGTGTGTATGCGTCTGTACTGTGCGCGTGTGCTGAGAGCGGTCTGCTGCCACTCCTGTGTTGCAGCTCCCCTCGAGAGACGGAGAGGACGCGCTCAGGGACTCTGGCGTCCTGGCTCACAAGGACGGACACTCGTGGAACTGGACCGTCATACGGGCGGTGTTCAAGGTGAGCGACATTCATTGTCTACACACTCGGTTACGAGAAGTTGTTTCCTGCGGTGGTGGGGGACATGCCGTATATTTAGGGGGGTTTTGTCACTATGGGGGCTAGTCCAACTGTTTGGATTGATATAGTTGAGAAATGTAAGAATGACGGCCCCCCTCAACTCTGTGACAACCTAACAAAATGAAATGCGTAACTGAAAATCAGTTTGTTTCAGTAGGCTAGTTCAGTTTGTTGTTTCATGAAGTTGAGGGGAGGTCGGATAGCAGTGGTGGGGATAAGGCAGGGGCCGTCATTCTTACTGTTTCTCAACTATACCATTTAACCATTTAGTTTGATAGATATTGCTATTTGGACTTTACGTCTCATATTCTTGCAACTTGGCTAATGGAGACGATGAGTGGGTGATATATGAAGGTGAAATCAAAGGGTGTTTGGAGGAAAGGGGCAAGTAGGAGGGCGGGGGGGAAAACGGAAAGGGCAGGACGTGGACTGCATTTCGTCTGGCTTCTCTCCCTAGGGTGGCCCTACCAGAAGCATACGCTTCCGCCGACATAGCTCTCGGGATCAACAAAGCACGCAAACCTGCCCACCACGATAAGGTAGCAGTCCCTGGGCAGGTCACCATTTAGGTAGTACACATAACATGCTATGTATACGTAAATAAGTTAAGTATAACTTATGTGTACATAAGTTATGTGTAGCTTTTAGGTAGTACACATAAGTTATGTGTAGGTACTACCTTAACGGTGACCTGCCCAGGGACTGCTACCTTATCGTGGTGGGCAGGTTTGCGTGCTTTGTTGATACCAAAAGCTATGCCGGTGGAAGCGTATGCTTCTGCATGGTAGGGCCACCCTAGGGGGAGAAGCCAGACGAAATGCAGTCCACGTCCTGCCCTTTCCGTTTCTCCCCCTGCCCTTCTACTTGCCCCTTTCCTCCAAACACCCCCTGATTCTTACTTTATGTGACATAAGTAGAGATACGTCTTTTTAGCAACAATTTTCTCTAAATTTAGCATTAATTATTTCAAATTTAGCATTTTGTAGCATTTATATTTTTCTTTCCGTCAAAACCATGTATATCAGGCGGTTTCTTGCACTTCTAATGAAAAATTATGTGCAGTTACTAGTAAAAATCAATTAAGTTGTAAGTTTTAACTACTTAAGGGGTTAAAATGCAGTTCTTTACTAAATCTCAATAGGAATGGGAACACATTATTTATTGTAAAATTAGCATTTTGTAGCGTTTTCAAAAATAAAACCAATAAATAAATAACCAATTTAGCATTTAAAACCTAAAACGCTAAAATAACGTAACTCAGTGGGGCTGCCATTGTAGATCATTAAACAAAACGGGGAAATGCAAATCTGCTGTGATCGGAACTAATCTCGACCAGTTTCCGAGGGGTGAAGTACCGCCCCACCCCACTGAACGGCATCTTGTTGCGCAGACTCGCGGGGACTCCCTGCGCAAGCTCGAGGACTCGAACCACCGTACGTTCCTCAAGCGTCTCGTCCACTACTTCAAGCCGTCGAGCAACCGCTTCAGCCGCGTCGAGGCCGTCAACAAGAGACGGACGCAGACGTACGTGACGCTGGCCGGCTGTGAGATGACCGACCTCTTGCTGGACACAGACGAGGTGGGTTCACCGGTGGTTAGGCTAAAACTGATTTAAATAAAAAAAACTAAAAACTTGCAAGTTTTTTTTTTTTTTTTTTTTTTTTTTTGTGAATTTTAGTTAGTTTTTATTTCGTAATGCTGACCCCTCGCACAGTACTGTGTCTGGGGTATTTTATGTCATTTGCAGCTACAACAATCACTGACTGACCAACCGGGTCTCATATTATGGCTACTAGAGTAGACGTACTAGTTTTCATGTTAGGGATGAGTCATGATAAAAAAAGTCATATCGATAATCGTATCAATAAAAAAACGTAACAAAATAAATAAAACGTAGCTTTAAAAAATATATATCGCGATAATATCGTTTATTATCGCCACGATTCTAGATTTTCTATATGTTGCAAATATCGTTGTATCATGTGTCTTGTTGTCACGTTGTTGCAGCAGTCCGAGTGTGGCAAGTTCCTCTCCCAGCTGGTGGCGGACATCTGGACGCACATAGACGCCATCACCGCCTCCAAGAGCGCCCACGACTGTCTCTTCAGTCCGCAGCGTAATCGTGTGTCTCGTCGTTACAGCAGTCAGAGTGTGGCAAGTTCCTCTCCCAGCTGGTGGCGGACATCTGGACACACATAGACGCCATCACCGCCTCGAAGAGCGCCCACGACTGTCTCTTCAGTCCGCAGCGTAATCGTGTGTCTCGTCGTTACAGCAGTCAGAGTGTGGCAAGTTCCTCTCCCAGCTGGTGGCCGACATCTGGACCCACATAGACGCCATCACCGCCTCGAAGAGCGCCCACGACTGTCTCTTCAGTCCGCAGCGTAACCGTGTGTCTCGTTGTCTCGTTGTTACAGCAGTCCGAGTGTGGCAAGTTCCTCTCCGAGCTGGTGGCCGACATCTGGACGCACATAGACGCCATCACCGCCTCCAAGAGCGCCCACGACTGTCTGTTGGGTCCGCAGCGTAATAGTGTGTCTTGTTGTTACAGCAGTCAGAGTGTGGCAAGTTCCTCTCCCAGCTGGTGGCGGACATCTGGACACACATAGACGCCATCACCGCCTCCAAGAGCGCCCACGACTGTCTGTTCAGTCCGCAGCGTAATAGTGTGTCTCGTTGTTACAGCAGTCAGAGTGTGGCAAGTTCCTCTCCCAGCTGGTGGCCGACATAAGGACGCACATAGACGCCATCACCGCCTCCAAGAGCGCCCACGACTGTCTGTTGGGTCCGCAGCGTAATAGTGTGTCGTGTTGTTACAGCAGTCAGAGTGTGGCAAGTTCCTCTCCCAGCTGGTGGCGGACATCTGGACGCACATAGACGCCATCACCGCCTCCAAGAGCGCCCACGACTGTCTGTTGGGTCCGCAGCGTAATAGTGTGTCTCGTTGTTACAGCAGTCAGAGTGTGGCAAGTTCCTCTCCCAGCTGGTGGCGGACATCTGGACGCACATAGACCCCATCACCGCCTCCAAGAGCGCCCACGACTGTCTGTTGGGTCCGCAGCGTAATAGTGTGTCTTGTTGTTACAGCAGTCAGAGTGTGGCAAGTTCCTCTCCCAGCTGGTGGCGGACATCTGGACGCACATAGACCCCATCACCGCCTCCAAGAGCGCCCACGACTGTCTGTTGGGTCCGCAGCGTAATAGTGTGTCTCGTTGTTACAGCAGTCAGAGTGTGACAAGTTCCTCTCCCAGCTGGTGGCCGACATATGGACGCACATAGACGCCATCACCGCCTCCAAGAGCGTCCACGACTGTCTGTTGGGTCCGCAGCGTAATAGTGTGTCTCGTTGTTACAGCAGTCAGAGTGTGGCAAGTTCCTCTCCCAGCTGGTGGCCGACATAAGGACCCACATAGACGCCATCACCGCCTCCAAGAGCGCCCACGACTGTCTGTTGGGTCCGCAGCGTAATAGTGTGTCTTGTTGTTACAGCAGTCAGAGTGTGGCAAGTTCCTCTCCCAGCTGGTGGCGGACATAAGGACCCACATAGACACCATCACCGCCTCCAAGAGCGTCCACGACTGTCTGTTGGGTCCGCAGCGTAATAGTGTGTCTCGTTGTTACAGCAGTCAGAGTGTGGCAAGTTCCTCTCCCAGCTGGTGGCGGACATAAGGACCCACATAGACACCATCACCGCCTCCAAGAGCGCCCACGACTGTCTGTTGGGTCCGCAGCGTAATAGTGTGTCTCGTTGTTACAGCAGTCAGAGTGTGGCAAGTTCCTCTCCCAGCTGGTGGCCGACATAAGGACCCACATAGACGCCATCACCGCCTCGAAGAGCGCACACGACTGTGTTCGGTCCGCAGCGTAATCGTGTGTCATGTTGTTACAGCAGTCCGAGTGTGGCAAGTTCCTCTCCGAGTTGGTGGCGGACATCTGGACGCACATAGACGCCATCACCGCCTCTAAGAGCGCCCACGACTGTCTGTTTGGTCCGCAGCGTAATCGTGTGTCATGTTGTTACAGCAGTCCGAGTGTGGCAAGTTCCTCTCCGAGTTGGTGGCGGACATCTGGACGCACATAGACGCCATCACCGCCTCTAAGAGCGCCCACGACTGTCTGTTTGGTCCGCAGCGTAATCGTGTGTCTCGTCACGTTACAGCAGTCAGAGTGTGGCAAGTTCCTCTCCCAGCTGGTGGCGGACATCTGGACGCACATAGACACCATCACCGCCTCCAAGAGCGCCCACGACTAACTGTTGGGTCCGCAGCGTAATAGTGTGTCTCGTTGTTACAGCAGTCCGAGTGTGGCAAGTTCCTCTCCGAGTTGGTGGCGGACATCTGGACGCACATAGACGCCATCACCGCCTCTAAGAGCGCCCACGACTGTCTGTTTGGTCCGCAGCGTAATCGTGTGTCTCGTCACGTTACAGCAGTCAGAGTGTGGCAAGTTCCTCTCCCAGTTGGTGGCGGACATCTGGACACACATAGACGCCATCACCGCCTCCAAGAGCGCCCACGACTGTCTGTTGGGTCCGCAGCGTAATAGTGTGTCTCGTTGTTACAGCAGTCAGAGTGTGGCAAGTTCCTCTCCCAGCTGGTGGCCGACATATGGACCCACATAGACGCCATCACCGCCTCCAAGAGCGTCCACGACTGTCTGTTGGGTCCGCAGCCTAATAGTGTGTCTTGTTGTTACAGCAGTCAGAGTGTGGCAAGTTCCTCTCCCAGCTGGTGGCGGACATAAGGACCCACATAGACGCCATCACCGCCTCCGAGAGCGCCCACGACTGTCTGTTGGGTCCGCAGCGTAATAGTGTGTCTCGTTGTTACAGCAGTCAGAGTGTGGCAAGTTCCTCTCCCAGCTGGTGGCCGACATAAGGACCCACATAGACGCCATCACCGCGTCCGAGAGCGCCCACGACTGTCTGTTGGGTCCGCAGCGTAATAGTGTCTCGTTGTTACAGCAGTCAGAGTGTGGCAAGTTCCTCTCCGAGCTGGTGGCGGACATAAGGACGCACATAGACACCATCACCGCCTCCAAGAGCGTCCACGACTGTCTTTTGGGTCCGCAGCGTAATGGTGTGTCTTGTTGTTACAGCAGTCAGAGTGTGGCAAGTTCCTCTCCCAGCTGGTGGCCGACATAAGGACCCACATAGACACCATCACCGCCTCCAAGAGCGTCCACGACTGTCTGTTGGGTCCGCAGCGTAATAGTGTCTCGTTGTTACAGCAGTCAGAGTGTGGCAAGTTCCTCTCCCAGCTGGTGGCCGACATCTGGACGCACATAGACGCCATCACCGCCTCCAAGAGCGCCCACGACTGTCTGTTGGGTCCGCAGCGTAATAGTGTGTCACGTTGTTACAGCAGTCCGAGTGTGGCAAGTTCCTCTCCCAGCTGGTGGCGGACATCTGGACGCACATAGACACCATCACCGCCTCCAAGAGCGCCCACGACTGTCTGTTGGGTCCGCAGCGTAATAGTGTGTCACGTTGTTACAGCAGTCAGAGTGTGGCAAGTTCCTCTCCCAGCTGGTGGCTGACATCTGGACGCACATAGACGCCATCACCGCGTCGAAGAGCGCCCACGACTGTCTGTTGGGTCCGCAGCGTAATAGTGTGTCTCGTTGTTACAGCAGTCCGAGTGTGGCAAGTTCCTCTCCCAGCTGGTGGCGGACATCTGGACCCACGTAGACGCCATCACCGCCTCCAAGAGCGCCCACGACTGTCTGTTGGGTCCGCAGCGTAATCGTGTGTCTCGTTGTTACAGCAGTCCGAGTGTGGCAAGTTCCTCTCCCAGCTGGTGGCCGACATATGGACCCACATAGACACCATCACCGCCTCCAAGAGCGCCCACGACTGTCTGTTGGGTCCGCAGCGTAATAGTGTGTCTTGTTGTTACAGCAGTCAGAGTGTGGCAAGTTCCTCTCCCAGCTGGTGGCGGACATCTGGACGCACATAGACGCCATCACCGCCTCCAAGAGCGCCCACGACTGTCTGTTGGGTCCGCAGCGTAATAGTGTGTCTTGTTGTTACAGCAGTCCGAGTGTGGCAAGTTCCTCTCCCAGCTGGTGGCGGACATCTGGACGCACATAGACGCCATCACCGCCTCCAAGAGCGCCCACGACTGTCTGTTGGGTCCGCAGCGTAATAGTGTGTCACGTTGTTACAGCAGTCCGAGTGTGGCAAGTTCCTCTCCGAGCTTGTGGCCGACATCTGGACCCACATAGACGCCATCACCGCCTCCGAGAGCGCCCACGATTGTCTCTTCAGTCCGCAGCGTAATCGTGTGTCACGTTGTTACAGCAGTCAGAGTGTGGCAAGTTCCTCTCCGAGCTGGTGGCTGACATCTGGACGCACATAGACGCCATCACCGCCTCGAAGAGCGCCCACGATTGTCTCTTCAGTCCGCAGCGTAATAGTGTGTCTCGTTACAGCAGTCCGAGTGTGGCAAGTTCCTCTCCCAGCTGGTGGCTGACATAAGGACCCACATAGACGCCATCACCGCCTCCAAGAGCGCCCACGATTGTCTCTTCAGTCCGCAGCGTAATAGTGTGTCTCGTTACAGCAGTCCGAGTGTGGCAAGTTCCTCTCCGAGCTGGTGGCGGACATATGGACGCACATAGACGCCATCACCGCCTCCAAGAGCGCCCACGATTGTCTCTTCAGTCCGCAGCACGTGGCCAACTCCCTCTGCCAGGACTACTTCCTGCTGATTGGCCGACTGTGCCGCACCAACAAGGGGGTGCGCGTGCTCGACAAGGCCGGCATCTTCCAGCAGTGAGTCGAGTTGAAAATAAATAAAATAAAAAATAAATTCACATTTAGAGTCTACCCACTCAGTAATTAAACTGATTTGCAGTGGGGTACTTTAATTTAAAGCGACTAAACCAACCCTGTAGGCTCCGAACACCATCGACGAGTGGGCGATAACCAATCAAAGATCGATATTTCAAATACGAAACATATGAATCAGTGATTGGACAGTGCGAACACCTGCGGACAAATGCCAGAATCAACAAGGCCGATTCAGAACAACTTTGAATTTATTGAGTGCTTCGTTGCTAGGACGGCTCCAAAGTCACCGTTTACTTATTCCTAGGCCAAGAAGTAATGGAATTTGTAAAGTACCGTCTATATGCATTATCTACTAGGCTGTGCTTAGAATGCAGTGAGTTTGTACATTATCCACTAGGCTGTGCTTAGAGTGCAGTGAGTTTGTGCATTATCCACTAGGCTGTGCTTAGAATGCAGTGACTTTGTGCACATGTGAATTTGTAGAGAGCTTTGGTAATATCAATAAAGAACTGGCATTGTTACATTGCATAGCAACGGTTGTTGACTGGTAACTAAGGACAATACAGAAGAAGATGGTGGAAAAGTAAGCCTAGAGAGAGGATGTGGTGTTGAAAGCTACACGGAATAACTTCAAGAACTCGAGTCTTTGAGCCTTACGATTTCTCTAGTTATCCAAACTAGTATTACCCAGACGTCAACTACGCCTGCCCCGTTAAATGGGACGGTGATTTTCGAAGCGTCGGTTACACACGATCCACCACTGAATTCAACCTACCATGAAGGACATCTTGGAAATCCTACCATGGACGCCTGCTTGAGAAACCAAGGTTAGAAGAAGGATTCACCTATAACTGGAGCTGGTACTGTCTGTAAACCTATTTGTGACAAGTTATTTACTGTGAGCATTCGTTGTCTATGTGATACAATATAATTTAATAGTACAACTCAAATTTCTAAGTGTTGGTTTATTTCCCGGCTGAGCTAGGCCAACCCGTGAGTAAGAGGGCGGGGGTACTGTTACAATTTGGCACACCAACGCTGGGGCACGTACTAATTGCATTTACCCCGAGAGAAAAAAAAAAATTTGAACCAAACACTTAAAAATTTGAGGTGTAATTATAAGCTCGATTAATTTGAACGTTCGCAGAGTCACTGCTGACTATGGACAGGATGCAGGGGGAGGAGGTTCAGAATGAAGTAGGGAGGAGTATAGAGGAGAGTGTTCAAGAGGTAGAGATCAGGTCTGTTGATTTGAACAGTATAATGGAGATGATAATTAAGATGGATGAGGGATTACGTAAGGACAATGAGGGAATACGGAAGGACATTGTGGGATTACGTAACGACAATGTGGGATTACGTAACGACAATGAGGGAATACGGAAGGAAATGGGGGAAATGAAGTCCGAATTGAAGAAAAGCTTCGAAGAAAAATGTGATAAAATGTTTCATGGGTTGGAAACTAAATTCACAGCTTTGAGGACTAAGGATGAGGATGAAATCGAGGTTATTGACAATAAAGTGGGTGGTTTAGTAGAAGAGATAGTGGATTTTAAAGGTAGGTCAGAAAAGATTGGAGATAAGGTTGTAAAGGTTGGCGGTAAGGTCAATGAAGTAATTGAGGAAATAGGGGAGTTCAAAAGAGATGTAGAAAACAAGGTCGGAGAAATAAAAGGAAGTTCCGATGTGGGAATTAGTTCAGAATTGCGTAAAAAATTTCGACAATTGCCTGATTTACAGAAGAAAGATGATAAGTTTGGAACGATTTGGAGTGATATTCATACTAATGTTGGTGCTCATAGCAATTATATGATTTTCAACAACATGTTGTTCTTCAAATTGGACAATAGTAAGGAGATTTGGAGGTTATGTATTCCACAATGTCTGGTGTCGGAAGTGATCATGAGTGTACACGAAGAGATTGGTCATTTTGGTGCTAGAAAATGTTTAATGGTGTTATTAGAGAACTTCTTTTTCAGTAATATGGCGCGATTGAATAGAAAGTTGATTGCATTTTGTGATTTATGTCAACGTACGAAACATGCAAATAGAACGTCACATGGGATTTTTCAGCCTATTTTGCCTACTAACATTGGTGAATTGGTGGCAACTGATGGTCCTTTATCTACAGGCTTTGGAGGGGTACGATATGAACTGGTGTTCATTGATGTTTTTTCAAAGTTGGTGTCGTTGTACACGTTAAAGCAACAAACGGCTCGGGCTATTTCACAGAAAGTGACAGTTTATTTTGACACAGGTCAACAATGTATGGAATCTCTTTGACAGGTGATGATTTGGTCCCTAATGTAGCCTATTGTTGTCGACTCTGTAGTAACATTGTTAATAGGATTAGGATTATAGGTTGGTGTTGGTAATGGTGCAAAGTTATTAATGTGTTTTTTTTTTAATCAACAATTTAAAATTGTTAATTGTTGACAATTGTTGATTCTGGAAGAGGGGATTGATATCCAATTGTTAGAAGTGTATTGTACTATTAACATTGCATTGTGCTGTCATTTGGGTTTCAGGTTTCATAAACTTTCATTTTAGCATTTGAATTAAAGGGGTCAGTGAACGACATTGTTGTAGTTTACAGGTTTAGAAGGGGTAAGGCTATTTGAAGGGGTAATGCGGTTTTCCAATTATAGATTTAAAGGGTTTATTTCTGAGTTTCGATGTTAACAAAAATATAACAAATATAGATACATTTTGTCATCTTCATTTTTTTTATTTTTGGAAGGGGTATGATATAACGACCTACGACCATGGAAATTTTAAAAGTGGAGAACGTTGGAGATAATTTTTTTGAAATTTTTTTATAATTTCAATTAATAATTAATTCATAATATAAAAAAATTTGAAGGGGTATTGTAAAGTACCGTCTATATGCATTATCTACTAGGCTGTGCTTAGAATGCAGTGAGTTTGTACATTATCCACTAGGCTGTGCTTAGAGTGCAGTGAGTTTGTGCATTATCCACTAGGCTGTGCTTAGAATGCAGTGACTTTGTGCACATGTGAATTTGTAGAGAGCTTTGGTAATATCAATAAAGAACTGGCATTGTTACATTGCATAGCAACGGTTGTTGACTGGTAACTAAGGACAATACAGAAGAAGATGGTGGAAAAGTAAGCCTAGAGAGAGGATGTGGTGTTGAAAGCTACACGGAATAACTTCAAGAACTCGAGTCTTTGAGCCTTACGATTTCTCTAGTTATCCAAACTAGTATTACCCAGACGTCAACTACGCCTGCCCCGTTAAATGGGACGGTGATTTTCGAAGCGTCGGTTACACACGATCCACCACTGAATTCAACCTACCATGAAGGACATCTTGGAAATCCTACCATGGACGCCTGCTTGAGAAACCAAGGTTAGAAGAAGGATTCACCTATAACTGGAGCTGGTACTGTCTGTAAACCTATTTGTGACAAGTTATTTACTGTGAGCATTCGTTGTCTATGTGATACAATATAATTTAATAGTACAACTCAAATTTCTAAGTGTTGGTTTATTTCCCGGCTGAGCTAGGCCAACCCGTGAGTAAGAGGGCGGGGGTACTGTTACAAATTGAATCCAGATTAGAAGTTAAAAAACTTCTGCCTGAAGCGGGATTTGAACCCGGGACCTTCTGCATTGGAAGCAGGGATGCTAACCACTGGACCAACGAGCCACACATAAACTGTCGTGGGCTTTCGCGGCCGGAGTCGTCGTTAAAACTTGGCTGTCGGGTTTCGCCACGTCCGTTCATAAAAAAGTCTTGACGTTTTGGGCCGATTGCACGATTCATTTCCGGGAGATAGAATATTCTAGAAGAGTACACACACGGAACAAACCCACTCATTCGTGTGTGTCGACCCAAACCAGTTGTGCAAATAGTTTTATCGATGGACGCGGTGAAACCCGACAGCCAAGCTTTAATAGTGAGTCAAGTTCCCTGTTGCAAGCACTAATTTCCCCCTAGTTGCTCGGGATGGTTTTTAGCTGTCTTGCTATTAAATCTAGGCCTATAATGGGTGTTTTTTGGTTTTGTTTTTTTGTAAATTTTGATGTTACCTACTAAACATTTCATATTCAAAAGGTAGGTAATGGATATCGTATCCATGGTCAATGTGGTTTCATAACAACTGAAAGCTGGATTTAAAAAGTTTAAAAAATTAAATTGGTAGGCTGTAGGAAAATTAAGTGACAATTGTAATCAATTATTCACTTTACCAGTAAAGTAACGACAATAAAGAGTGAAATATTTTGAACTTTGTTCATTAAGAAGTTCTGATGGTTTGCGTTCGTGCCGGTACGTTGTGTCCAACCGACGTGGATCTCGTCTCTCTCTCTCTCGACCAATCTCCCGTCGTGTTTCAGGTTATTGGACCTGGTCGTCTCGACGAACCACGACTGCTACGTCAAGCTGGTGGTGTCTAGTCTGGATTACAGCAACGACGGGCTACCAAGGTGGGTGCATCATTATAGCTCACGCTGATACTCTACAGTCTACGTCTTGCCACACATCCTTTCGGTAGGCCTACATCATGCGGAATAGGGCTTGTTCCAAGCTAGTTCAACAATCACATATGCGCAGTGGTGGCGTCTAAGTGGCGGTTCAAACATTGAAAGATGGCGTAGAAATGTCTACGTTTGATCGAGGTGACAGCATATTTTAAATAATCTCCCTACCCCCAATTCTGACGGAGGCGTATGTTTTTTATATTTACCTAAGCTTATAGGTCTAGCTACTTTGTCACAGGAATGAATTTGAAGTGGTTGGGTAGCATAGAAATCTTGAAACATTGGAAGATATTTAGCAGCTGTCACTTGTCAGACTGCAATGTTTGTACCGTCCCTCGTGCTGCGATCTCGTGAGTAAAAACGGAACTAACATCGATGACGTAAATACGAACAAGCCTTATAGCTCTAGCTATGGGGAGGCGTAGCTAGCGCACAGAGAGCGTTGCGAGTGATCCGGCCAACAGTCGCCGAATATTGGATACACACAACTTTCAACAATAAGTATCTCTAAGTCGTTGGCAAAACTATTCGACTTCTTTGGAATCGATGTCGGTGAATTCTAGCGGAACGCTCGAAAGCGCTGCAGTGTAGGCATTTGTTGTATCCCTCCCCATATGCAGTCTTTTTAAGCCAGGTAGATGGCAAAACATATCTGTTACGTTCATTTCAAAATGACAATGCGCTTGCACTTTGTGGCAGCCACGTTTCCGCATCTTTCGTATTTATCTATAAATTGATGCCTCTACATTCCGCTGCTGTGTTCTCCTTTTTAACTCTTGAGTCGGGTATGTATTTCATTCGAGCCAGTAATAAAATCCCCATCATCCAATAAGTATATGATGACTCAACATTTATTTATTGGCGTAACGGCTTTAATGCCTTCTAACAATTTAGTTATGTAAAAACAAGATCTACTTGATCTCCGCCTAGCGGAGGCTCGTCTCCCAAGTTAGGTCGTCGCAAGGGAACCAAAATCGCCATTTTGTATCCCAGTAGAAAAACTGTTATAATAATTAAATATCCATTGTAGATCATGTAATACAATAGTTAAAACACCTTAAAGAGACATTTTGATAGAATACAATGATTGAAGATTATAAAATATGATGATTTTTCCTTTTTAGGAGGTACCAATTCTATTTGACGGATCACTCCATTTGTTTTCTTTCAGGTTTCTCCCGTTTGAATAACATGTGATTTTTAACATTGTGGAACGGAGACTGCGACGACCTAAGTTGGGGGTTCGACGAGCCTCCGCCAGGCGGAGATCAAGTAGACCTTGTGTAAAAATAATCTGCAATTGTTCAGTGAAACTTCACAGTCGTAGGCAATGATGACCACGTGGTTGTGTGCTGAGAAACTTTTTTTTTCCTGTGCAGAGTTGGCCTCTTCAACCATTCTTCTTTCTTGCTATCCAATATCAGGCTGCCTCCTTCTCTGTCCTGCTCATTGAGTCGGGCAGGGAGTCAATGTCCTTCTTGAGGGCGGCGCATCTAAATAGGTGCGCTCTGTCTTGATCTTCCAACTCACATAATCTACAGGTGGCCGGTTCGTTGCTAATGTTGAAGCGATGCAGATGGAGTTGCAAGATGTCATGACCGGTTGCAAGCCGGAACTGGGCGGTGGCCGTCTTCCTCGACCAGTTTTTGTCTGGCCCTTTCTTGATCTCGGTCCACCAGCTTTTTTGTTGTGCGGCCTCTTCTGTGGTGTTGCTGAAGATCTTTTACGTGATTGACTTGATCTTGGTTTTCACGTAACTTATCTCTGTGTGTGTGCGTAGGGTGATACTGGGCAAGGCGCTGTCCGGTGCTGCAGAGTCCTCCCGTCTCTACGCCACGCAGTTCATGGTGGTGCTGCTCAGGGCCGGACTGCCAGACTTTGCCAAGTGGGGCATCGAACTGCTGACCACCCAGCTCTACGACCAGAGCAAGGCGGTCCAGCTGGCGGCCATATCCGCCCTCATGGAGGCCACGGACGACAAGGTACGTTACACCAGATACCTCGATACGAGAATAAATATAAAATAAATACATTTGTTAATTAATAATCTACCCATTCAGTTACAAGAACTGAAAACGGGTAATCTACACACCTCCAGTTAATATGGATTTTTTTTTATTATTTATATATATATATATATATATATATATATATATATATATATATATGTCACAGATATATATCACTATGTCACAGTGACATAGGGCCTAGTGTCCTGAGGACAGAGCACATACGTTGCTCAGAAACGTCGACTAATATGACAAGTAAGTGCAGTAAACGTGACGTAACAACCCGTGGTATTTACAATTTTAACAATATTAATAGTCACGAAAGTCTAAGCTCAGTAATATATATATACTGGATTAAAGAGAGGCCAAAAGGCTAGCAATATGATTAGTAGAAGGATAGACCCCAACAGCTTACCTGAATTGTAGACTGTGGTGGTATAGAGATAAAGACAACATATATAAAGGACATCACAAGTTTTCCGAGACGTTTCGGTACAAGACCTTGATCACTCGGGAGTAAGAAGACTACTGACTAACTAACCTAACCTATGAACTAAACTAGCTGGCCCTATTGGCTGTTGGGGGGGGGGGGGGGGAGGGGGAGAGTGGCAGAAAGAAGGGGTTGGGAGGCTAGGAAGGTGGTGGGGGAAGCAGGGACATAGTTCCTCTTATATATATATCTTGATTCCGTTTCCAAAAAAAAAAAAATTATTTTTGTGTATTTTCACTTTGTGGCACCCACGTAATTTGTAAAGATTGAGACCTGACGACGTTGTTGCAGACGTACCTGGAGGCTGTGATCGCACTCCGCCCCTCGCTGCTACACCTCGGAGACCGCGGCCTTCTACTGCTGGTGCGTTTCCTGTCCTCCACCACCGGCTTCACGTTCCTAAACGACGCCGGCTTCGTCACCACCCAGCTCGACCGGTGGGCGGCCTCGTTCAACTACCGGTGAGTCGGCTCTCGCATTACGCCACTAGAACCATTGACATACCTGCCAACTTGTATGTTTTTTCCGTACAATGTACGGATTTTGACCAATTCTTCCGATTGTACGATTCAAGTAGGCCTATAAAAGTGTACGAATTCTTCACGTTCCTAAACGACGCCGGCTTCGTCACCACCCAGCTCGACCGGTGGGCGGCCTCGTTCAATTACCGGTGAGTCCGCGCTCTCGCATTGCGCCACTAAAACCATTGACATACCGGCCAACTTGTATGTTTTTTCCGTACAATGTACGGATTTTGACCAATTCTTCCAATTGTACGATTCAAGTATAAAAGTGTACGAATTTTTAGACTTCTGCACATTTTTTTAAATTTCCCACCAAAACTTGAAAAATAATGCCACGAGCGCATTCTGTGAGCGTTAACCTAAAATTACTCCCGTCCGGTTGTAACCGAGCTTGCGATTGGCTGATGCGGGGGTGGGGTGATGTGACTAAACCAATCATAGATCTTATCACATCCCGCGTAGGCCAGGCAAGTGGCAACCCAAGCCAAGCCAAGCTGCTGCCAAAGTTGTTTTGGAGGCTAACTAACCTGTTGGTTTCGTGAAGTGACTTTTTTATAGTGTGTGTTTCCGGGGGAGCAAGCCCCCCGGACCCCCCTATTTTGTCCCTGCCGCATGCATAGGCTTTTCGGGGACCGATATTCGTTCCTTTAAAAGTATTGTACGGATTTTCATATTTCTAGGTTGGCAGGTATGCATTGAGTTTATTAGTGTAAGGTAGAGGCCCAGCGCCCATTGGCGACTGTCTACCCGTAAATCTCCCGCGAATGCTAGAAGTACGGGGGAGAGCCGCTAGATGCCGCCACAGGTACCCGTTAATTAGCACATGCTGATGTGGCGGCACCTAACGGCTCTACCCCGTACTTCTAGCGTCCGCGGGAGATTTACGGGTAGACAGTCGCCAATGGACGCTGGGCCTCTACCCTACACTAATAAACTCAATGCTAGAACGCTCGATCCCCGTATGGGATCAGGGTAACGGCCTGCCTGCTGCTCCGGTAGGTTAACTTACCGTACTTGGTACTTGTGTTCATAAATGACTGGATTATTGTTTGTGGTTGGTGGAAAGGAGTAAGAAGACCAACAGCTTATCTGAAAGTGGTGGGTGGCTGCATGAGGTGCAGAATACACGTATGTATGTAGGACAATAGACAATAATGTCGAACGTTTCGGTGACGAAGGCCATGGAGGCCATATACATTCGACATTTTTGTGTCGTATATACTGTAGGCCTATACGTGTATTCTGGACCTCGCGCAGCCACCCTCCATTTTAAGGTAAGCTGTTGGTCTCCTTTCTCCAACCACAAACATTAACCTAGCCGATAGGCATTTCTATTAAATCTAGCAATGACCGGACTATGTTAATTAAGATGTGAGACGTTAGCAGTGTGAGTTTATTGAGCCCAATGATGACACTACGCAAGGATACGCCATGTATCGCTGGAGAGCGCGGCTGTCTGGCAGGCTGGCGGCCGGCCGGCGTGAAGCTCGCACCAGGGGCCAACACACGGGGTAGACTCTTACCCACCGAGGCCCCGGGAAGGTCTGAGTCGGGACCGACAGTCTCCCTAGCCGGGCGGCCCAGCGAGTGGGCGGGGCGGCAATAGAGAGACGTGGGAGCGCGTGTCTCTCGGTCCGGGACGCTCTCTCTCTCGGAGCGAGCGGAGACTCGGACACGCGGCTCCTTGGAAGACCCCCCGGTCGGCCGTTTTAGTCCGATGTGCGAGATGGTCGACATTCGACCACAACTCAATTCAGACTATTCTCTCGCCGGCCGGCCTGCATGCCTGCCTGGCCGCGCTCCTTCCAGACACAACCGGTTCTGAGGGCAACGTCAATCATGTCATCTGGGGCTCTTTATTTTATATACATTTAAGACGATTCCTTGGGAGGGTCCCTAGATTAGCCCAGATTAAACTCCGTTCTACTGTCTCTTTAGACTAAAAATAGAACTAGCCAAGGCAGCCATTATTATTAGTATTATATGTGGAGGCATTTTATTGATATAGGCCTAGGGTGTTATAGTCGATTTACAGCTACGCGTTGCGAGCGAAGCGAAGGCGCGAGCTCCAATCAGTGGCCGAGTTTGCGTGAAACTATTAACTTCTTTGCGTGAAACTCGGCCGCTGATTGGAGCTCGCGCCCTCGCTTCGCTCGCAACGCGTAGCTTAGTCATTAGTGCTATGTACAGTCGGGCCCACTTTTAAAGAACTCTCTTTTAACAAAATTCTGGATTTAACAAAGTTATTTGGATTCATCTTAAACAAAAATCCATGCAAATTGGTTCTGTTTTAACCATTGACCTTATATTTGGGTAGACGGCGCATGACCTCACAAACTTGAAGCCAACATATATTGAGATACGCAATGGCGTAGCGATCACGTGACATTGGTGTAAATGCCGGATCTGTCAACGTCGAGCATGTGAAATGGTTTGGTTTTGTTGTGCGATTGGATGCTCAGAAAAGTATGTGAAGAATGGGTCACATTCATTTCACAGGTATGTAACATTTCCTTTGAATGTATAGATAATTACGGTCATTGTTTCTACTTAATTTTGGTAGCAAATGTTTAAAACAAGCACACGTCTTTAGTCCATAAAGTAGGGTTAAGATTGTCAAAGCTTCCAGGCTAGGCCTAGGCCTTAGGCATAAATAAATCAAGGCTAGGGTAGGCCTAGGCCCTATCTGGTGTAGGCTAGGTCTTAGGCATAAATAGGGCCTATATCTAGGGTAGGCCTAGGCCTCTAGGCCAAGGAAACGTATACGTTTCTTATGGCGTTTGAGTTGCCGCGCTGCCGATACACCAATGTCACGTGACCTGCCGCTGCGATATGTTGGCTTCAACCTCCTCGCTGCCGCGTGAATACAATGCGCCGTCTACCCAAATGTAAGGTCGATGGTTTTAACAAAGTTCCTTTTTGACTAAGTATAAATCAGCTCCCTTCAAGTTCGTTATAAGTGGGCTCGAGTGTATATGAATTCCTAGAGGGTTCACTTCGACCCTTGTACCGAGTGCATTTTCCGAGTCTACGAAACACTTTCATGCCGTGTACCGACGCTTGCGTGTACCGAGCGCTTGTGTGTACCGACGCTTGCGTATACCGACGCTTGCGTGTACCGAGCGCTTGTGTGTACTTACGCTTGCGTGTACCGAGCGCTTGTGTGTACCGAGCGCTTGTGTGTACCGGCGCTTGCGTGTTCCGACGCTTGCGTGTACAGAGCGCTGCGTGTTCCGACGCATGCGTGTACCGAGCGCTTGCGTGTTCCGACGCTTGCGTGTTCCGACGCTTGTACTTACGCTTGCGTGTACCGAGCGCTTGTGTGTACCGAGCGCTTGTGTGTACCGGCGCTTGCGTGTTCCGACGCTTGCGTGTACAGAGCGCTGCGTGTTCCGACGCATGCGTGTACCGAGCGCTTGCGTGTTCCGACGCTTGCGTGTTCCGACGCTTGTACCGACGCTTGCGTGTACCGACGCTTGTATGTACCGAGCGCTTGCATGTGTCAGGTACGTACGTATCGTGGAGGGCGAGCTGCACGACGCCATGACGCTGCATCGCCGCGGCGAGGACGGCCGATACAGCCGTCGGGTGACCTCGGCCCGTCAGCTGGTGCAGGACGTGCTGATACCGCCGCATCTCTACGGACAGCTGGCGCAGCACGAGGCTGGCCTGGGGGCGCTCACCAGGCATCCCCACCTGGCGCTAGTGGTGCAGGTGAGTACACTCGGGGGAGAATACAAAAAATATAAAAAAAATAGTAAATAATTTACAATTGTAGAGGCTTATCTTCAATGCTGACCCAACGCAGAGTTGGACGTGTCAACAGATGATGATGATGAATGGACGAGTAGTCTTGCTCCTCCCCCTTGACGTCATCACTTGGTGGGTGTGTTCCAAGATGGCTGAACTGTGGGACGATTGTTTGTGACAGTGCACTATCCCACACTACGTTTCGGTCAAAACTTTGGTAAATATTGAATTAAAATGGTTCAATATTGTGTTGTACCGCATTGTGATTCAAGAGCTAAATTAGGAGGTGTTTCTTTCCACTCATTTCCAAAAGATACTAAGCTAAGAAAGGCGTGGGAGATTAAAATAAGGAGAGACGAACAACACGTCACGAAAATATCTGATCCCATGCGAGTGTGTTCTCGTCATTTTTTGGATTCAGATTACAGGGAAATTCCACACAGAAAAACCAAATGTTTACGACACGGAGCTGTGCATAGTGTTTTCCCGTTTACATTTCCACGAAAACTTCCTATTTACATAGTTTACAGATGGCTGGTTCTGATATCAGTCTAAATAAAAGCATGACATAGTCATAAATAAACATGAAAAATAATGGTAAAGGTAGCCTTTTGGCCTACGCCAAGCCTAAACATAGAAATAAGTGGACCTAGGCCTAGACCTACATCCTAAACATTAGAGGTTAGTGCTCTAGACCTAGGCCTAGTGTCTAGGGCCTAGGACTAGCCTAAGACTAGGCCTACACCAAACTAAGTTTTACTTATTTAAAGTCTGATCTTAAATGCTAGGCCTAGGCCTAGCGTATAATACAAGAAAATACACATCTGACTTAAGCCTAGGCCTACATAGACTTGGTGGCGTTGTAAATGACAAAATAGGAGAACTTGCCTAGGCCTAGCTTTTACCATCGTGACATCTCCGTTTTCCGATGTCCACACATCTTTAATGTAGGAAGATACAAATAAACTGTAGCCTTCCCTCTTGTCCTACATACGCCCACGCTAAAAAATGACAACATTTTTAATGATTTCTTCCACTCGTACTGCCGTAAAAACTGGTTGAAATCCATTGTGACAGACACAGTAGATCGCAGCGAGTCCCACAGTTCGCATCGCCATCTGTGGACGTTTTCAACAACTAGCGTAGCCCCGCCCAAGACTACTCGTCCATTAATTAACTTTTAATAATTAATAAATTAATAAAGTTAATTACTATCATTTAATAACCCAACACAATGGATATATAGGCCCTACCATCGTTCTAGCCATATTCACAGTTCTTTATTTTCGTGCAGAAAGGACGAAAGTCCGGCCTCTTTTCTAGGGTACGAATTTAACGTTCCAGTGAATTGCAGAAGAGGTGTGAGTCCGGCACAGTTCTTTTGCACTCGTCTCATCTCGAAACTATGCTCGGTGGACTAGTGCCCTTTCTGAAATACACGATCCAATAATAGCCTACTCTACTGGCCACGCCGTGTCGGGCAATGTGAATTTGTTCGTGAATAATCACAAATAAGTGTGACAGTAAGGAAGTTTGGCACGGGAAGGTTAAACGTGTGCTGGTGGGTTCGAGGTTATTAAATTGGTCACAGGTTGAACAACAACTGTTAGTAGGTATTCAAGTTTGAAATGAATGAGAATTTCGTAAAAATTTGTTTGTCGTCGTCTGTTTTGCGATAATAATCTTGTAACGTTCACTTTAAAATGTCTTTGTTGGATGGGCATCTGCAGTGGGGGGGGGGGGAAGGTATAATTCCTTCAAATCTTATAAATCTTATCCAATGTTAGTGCAAGTAGCCCTTATTTGTCCCAGCTCTAAGTATTGAAAAAACTTTTAGTGTTTTCCTTCAAGTGTCTTCTTTGAGAGAGTGAGACAGGATCTGTATGACGTGTTGAAACTACTTTCACGATCTGTCTTGTGTCATCTATACAAACGTATTATTAATGGACAATGGTCAACCAATTTAACGTTTTTTAAGAATTATGGATGGGGGTTTTGTAATAAGAATGTTAAGCATATTTTTGTGGGAGGGGGGGGGGGGGGGTGTTAACGTTTAAAGCCGATTAGTTTATGGGTTAAAACATTTTGGAAAATAGCTGTTTTTTCCCATAGCTAAAGGAAGATGTTAGTGCCCAATGATGACACTACGCAAGGATACGCCACGTATCGCTGGAGAGCGCGGCTGTCTGGCAGGCTGGCGGCCGGCCGGCGTGAAGCTCGCACCAGGGGCCAACACACGGGGTAGACTCTTACCCACCGAGGCCCCGGGAAGGTCTGAGTCGGGACCGACAGTCTCCCTAGCCGGGCGGCCCAGCGAGTGGGCGGGGCGGCAATAGAGAGACGTGGGAGCGCGTGTCTCTCGGTCCGGGATGCTCTCTCTCTCGGAGCGAGCGGAGACTCGGACACGCGGCTCCTTGGAAGACCCCCCGGTCGGCCGTTTTAGTCCGATGTGCGAGATGGTCGACATTCGGCCACAACTCAATTCAGACTATTCTCTCGCCGGCCGGCCTGCCTGCCTGCCTGGCCGCGCTCCTTCCAGACACAACCGGTTCTGAGGGCACTAATCTGCGGACCAACTACACTTGTCCTCATTAGTGTAGGCCTAACTTGCTATCTGTGTTACTGTTAGTACATATAGGAAAGGGTTGTGTAGGCCTGCAGTGGCATGTGTAAGGGAAGGGTGATAGGATTTAAGGGCTGCACCTCCCTCCCTCTCCCCACCCCACCGTAAAACTAGGGGTGTGCGAGTACTCGAAAAGTCGAGTTTGATCGAGAAGTTACTACTCGACTTGAGGTGATCGAGTTTTTCACGAAAAACGAGTCGAGTTCGAGTAGTTTTGATCAACTGAGCCGCCGTAATCAACTGGTTAACATAACCGCCAATAGGTAGCGCCAGTATCCAAAAATAGCTAAGTATCGATTTTACAATCGACTTTGAAGAAAAAATGACCTATCGATCATTATCGAGCAGATCGATACGCGCGGACCGCGCAGACGACGCGTATTAGGCCTATACTTATGCAAATTTGCAAAAAGTGTCTGCGGTTTTTGTGAACTAATCGATGAAAGTGTGGATGATGTAGAAGTGGCAGCCAAATGAATGGAAGGGAATCTTCGAGAACCTAGGCCTACGAGATCGCTGACGCATAGGCCTAGGCCTGGGCCTACTTTGTTCAAAGAGCCTAGCATAGCCTTTTCTAGACCCTGGTCCTAGGCTAGGCCTAGGCCTAGACCTAAGGGTACCTAATCATCAAAGATATTATATTATTATATTCCCTACTGATCATCATGTATTTGGAATCATTTTTAAACGTTCCATACAACTTAAGTTCAAAATGTAATCTTTGCATTATTAATCTCAAAATGGGGAAACACTCGCCAACATGGTCGCACAAAAACAAAAGTGGCCATCTGACAACCCATCTGCAAAACAGATTACACTGTAGTTCTATTGTTTCTCTTAAATTCCTTCTCCTGTGCCAGGTCCCAGTGTACAGTGTAGGCCTAGTCCTAGGCCTAGCATTTGGCCATGCTTCGAGCATAGCCTATCCCAAGGCCCAAGACCTAGGCCAGCTTTAGTACTTTCCGTGTCTAGATCACGTAGGCCTAGACCCAGTTGGCAGAATTTAGCATCTATTGAGCCTTAGGCCTAGGGAGACAATAATATTGAACAAAATAACAGTATATGGTTTTAGGCCTGACCCCAGATAGGCTTAGGCCTCAGGGACAGCTTTTAGGCCAACTCGGCAATAGCCTAGATGGGGTCCTAGGTCTAGTCTGCCTAGTCCTCTACCGGTAGTTAACCCTTTCCTGTATCTTTTCATTATATTCAGGCACTACTCGAAACTCGTGAGTTATTTACTACTCGAACTCGACTCGATTTGGAAAAGTGCTACTCGCACACCCCTACCTAAAACCAAAGTTTGAGGAGGTGGGAAAGGAAGGAACCATTCCTACACGGTTATGTTTTTGATGGTGCTTTCCAGTTATGCCAAAGGATTCAGAAATAATAGTTGTGTAACTTGCTACCTGTGTTAGTATGTTTAGAGAAGTGTTCTGTAGGCCTGCACTTGCATATGCAAGGGAAGGGTTAAAGGGTTCACCCCCCCCCCCTTCCCCATTCTAAAACCAAAGTGAGAGGAGGAAGGAAATGAAGGTGGGGGGGGGGGGGGGGGGGGGGGAGGAAACTACAATTTTTATCGATTATGTTTATGATGTTGCTTCCCAGTGGTGGTAAAATAAAAGTTATGGTCGTACTACTACTACTTCAAGCAACGCTGTCTGATTTTGAAACGTGTTTACAGGCATTCATTTCCCCAGAGTTACATTTTATTTTATGTGCAGTATTATATTACTGGACTTGCAAAACATTATCGGAAGGAAATTATTAATTTCAAGTTTACCCCTCCATAACACTTGTGTAAGACATTACAACGGGGTCTCATTGTGTTAACCACATGCCATACACAAACGGCTCCCAGCCGTCGTGCGTTCATCGTGCGTCGTGTACAATGACGGCTGGGAGCCGTCGCTGCACTAAGCATTTTGAATTTCGCGGTAGCTTATTCAATGTGCGTGGTAGACGCTTGCTGATTAATTCTAGATTCTCCTATAACTTGCAGCCACATTTTCATCCAATCAGAATGCTGGTATGGTTCCTGTATGCATTGCTAAGAGGAAACATACGCAAAAACAACAGCTGATCCCCGCGCAATGTTGAGACATCGTTTTAGGTGTAGAAATGGCGCCTACAAAACTTAAACAATTGACGGAGCGCGAGATTGTGGATAATATCCTTTGTGAGAGTGATTCAGGTAGTGATGGTGATGTAGGGAGCAATGAGGAGTTAATAGAAAGTGAAATTGAAGAAGTGATATCATCTGGGTCGGAAGTGGATGATGTGTTGTCAAATAGTGACAGTGAAAATGGTGTAGGCGTAAGCGTACCGTCTCAACTACCCAAGTGTTTCAAGCAGTACCACGCCCTCAAATGACTAAAATAGTGTTCTAAGGGAAGCTCCAACACAACACCTTACCTCAATATATATATATATTTTTAAAAATAGTATTTAAGGTTTTTTATTTTCATTTTTTAATGGTATTTTAAGGGGTTAAGTATGTGTGTGTGTGGTGACTGCTTGCAGTGCGTCCTGGCGCAGCGTTGCCACACTGACCCCGAGATACTGGAGCTGAAGGCTGCGCTGTGGGCGCTGGGCCACGTTGCCACGTGTACCACGGGAGTGTCGCTGCTCGTAGAGTCGGGCGCGTTGACCACCATGGTGCAGCTGGCGCAGTGTTGCCAGGTGTACTCGATACGCGGCACGGCATTCTTCGTGCTGGGGCTCGTCGCCACCACCAGGGCCGGCGCGCACCAGCTCAGCCTGCTAGGTATGTACGGCTCTGTTTGATTACGTATTTAGATATTTATTTATTTATTTATTTATTTATTTATTTATTTATTTATTTATTTATTTATTCATTCATTCATTCATTCATTCATTCATTCATTCATTCATTCATTCATTCATTCATTCATTCATTCATTCATTCATTCATTCATTCATTCATTTATTTATTTATTTATTTTTACTTACTTAGGCCTACCTACTTTCTTACTTACTTACTTACTTACTTACTTACTTACTTACTTACTTACTTGCTTACTTGTTTATTTATTTATTTATTTATATATTTATTTATTACCAAAGTTAGACTTTCATGACTATTAATATTGTTAAAATTAAAAATACCACGGGTTGTTACGTCACGTTTACTGCACTTACTTACTTAAAGGGACAAGTAAGTGCAGTAAACATGACGTAACAACCCGAAGTATTTATAATTAGAACATTATTTATTTATTTATTTATCTATTTATTTATTTATTTATTTATTTAGGCTATTTATTTATTTATTTATTTATTTATTTATTTATTTATTTATTTATTTATTTATTTATTTATTTATTTATTAATTAATTAATTAATTTATTTATTTATTTGCTTATTTTTTATTTATTTACCTATTTATTTTGAAGTATGTAGGCCAATTTATATATTCATTATTTATTTATCCATTTATTTATTCATTCATTTATTTTATTTTTTTATTTATTTATTTATTTATTTATTTATTTTGAAGTATGTATATGTGTGGGTATGTTTTAGTATGTAGGCCAATAATTTATGTATTTATTAAATTTATTCATTTATTTATTGATTAATTAATTAATTTATTTATTTATTTCTTATATATTCATAAGCCAGAGCAGTTGGCCGTGGCTTATTAGACATTGGTCTAGTAAACCACAGTCTCTGTGTTCCTGGATCGAATCCTGGCTTGGGCATGGATGTCATGTGGCATTTTTTCACCTTCATAGTACCCTCTCATCATCCTGATTAACATCGTTGCAAAGTAATGAGACGTTAAACCCCAAATATCACAATTTTAATTTATATATTCATTTAGTATTTATTTACTTATTTATTTATTTATTTATTTATTTATTTATTTATTTATTTATTTATTTATTTATTACAATTACTATTTATTATTATTATTTATTACGTACAAACATTTATTGCACTTACTACCGTGTTGTTCTACTGTGCGTTGTTCTACCTTGCGTTGTGTGGTGCTGCAGGTTGGCTGAGCGTGCGTCACAACCGTCACGAGCGCTGGCCGGTGATCGAGGAGGATCGAGACCCGTCCGAGGCCGAGCAAGAGGACGAGTCTCTGCTCGACCAGGCGGACTTCGACGCCGGCCGCAGTAGACTGTCCACCGGTGAGTCGAGCGCGTCGACCCGCTTAAGGCCGGCTCACACACTTTGCTAAGGATTATGGCTGGAAGTTGAACATACGGAAATGCGTGTAGGCGTTCACACGACACGACATCGCTAACGACTAGCGCTATGGCTAAGAAAAGTTAACTAACTTTTAACTTTCAGCCGTATCCTTATCCAGAATCAGGCCCATCCAATCAGAAGCTAGGATGTCTTTTTGCAAAAACCAATTTAATAAAAACTACTGATGTAATATAAGCTAAAGCTATTACTAACAAATTTATTAGTATATTTAAATATTATTATTAATAAGATAGGCCTTCCCGTAGGCCTATCCTTTTCTTGAAGATCATAGACATTCGTTATTCAAGTTCCTGCGTGTGAACCGGAATGTCTAGGCGCTCTTAATCACTATCCTTATCGTTAGCTAATGTGTGTGAACTTAGCTTTACACCTCGTTGTACTGTGTGTGTGTGTGTGTGTGTCTTGCTTGATTTGATGGAAGGCCTATTGACTGGATGTGATATAGTTGGGGGATAAAAGGAAAGGAAACCAACAGCTTACCTGAAAGTACGTAGGTGGCTGCGAGAGTCGTAGATAACACGAATATATACTAAAAACTGTCGAACGTTATGGCCTACGAAGTCTTGGTCACCGACCGTTGAAGGAGATGGTTAGCCATCTCCTTCAACGGTGAACGGTTGATTTAGAACAACTTCGAATTTATTGAGTGCTTTGCGTTGCTATATAATTGAAATTGTCTAATTTTTTCTTTTTCCCGTTTTCTCAAGGCGTGAGCCGCTTCTACATTCCGGACGAGGAGAGCGATGAGGGCCTCCTGCTGGACTGGCCGGAGACAGGGGGACGTAAGTCTGCCACCCTCCCTCCCTCGGGGGCTGCGTTCCACTGCCGGCACAGCCGCAGCCGCAGCGAGAGTCAGCCTCCCGACGCCTGGTGAGTCTAACACACTAGACATAGTAGCTACGACGGGGGGACGGAAGTCTGCCACCCTCCCACCCTCGGGGGTGGCGTTCCACTGCCGGCACAGCCGCAGCGAGAGTCAGCCTCCCGACGCCTGGTGAGTCTGACACACTAGACATAGTAGCTACGACGAGGGGACGGAAGTCAGCCACCCTCCCACCCTCAGGGGCTGCGTTCCACTGCCGGCACAGCCGCAGCCGCAGCGAGAGTCAGCCTCCCGACGCCTGGTGAGTCTGACACACTAGACATAGTAACTACGACGAGGGGACGGAAGTCAGCCACCCTCCCTCCCTCGGGGGCGGCGTTCCACTGCCGGCACAGCCGCAGCCGCAGCGAGAGTCAGCCTCCCGACGCCTGGTGAGTCTAACACACTAGACATAGTAGCTACGACGAGGGGACGGAAGTCTGCCACCCTCCCACCCTCGGGGGGGGCGTTCCACTGCCGGCACAGCCGCAGCGAGAGTCAGCCTCCCGACGCCTGGTGAGTCTAACACACTAGACATAGTAGCTACGACGAGGGGACGTAAGTCTGCCACCCTCCCACCCTCGGGGGCGGCGTTCCACAGCCGGCACAGCCGCAGCCGCAGCGAGAGTCAGCCTCCCGACGCCTGGTGAGTCTAACACACTAGACATAGTAGCTACGACGAGGGGACGGAAGTCTGCCACCCTCCCACCCTCGGGGGGGGCGTTCCACTGCCGGCACAGCCGCAGCCGCAGCGAGAGTCAGCCTCCCGACGCCTGGTGAGTCTAACACACTAGACATAGTAGCTACGACGAGGGGACGGAAGTCTGCCACCCTCCCACCATCGGGGGGGGCGTTCCACTGCCGGCACAGCCGCAGCCGCAGCGAGAGTCAGCCTCCCGACGCCTGGTGAGTCTAACACACTAGACATAGTAGCTACGACGAGGGGACGGAAGTCTGCCACCCTCCCACCCTCGGGGGCGGCGTTCCACAGCCGGCACAGCCACAGCCGCAGCGAGAGTCAGCCTCCCGACGCCTGGTGAGTCTAACACACTAGACATAGTAGCTACGACGAGGGGACGGAAGTCTGCCACCCTCCCACCCTCGGGGGGGCGTTCCACTGCCGGCACAGCCGCAGCCGCAGCGAGAGTCAGCCTCCCGACGCCTGGTGAGTCTAACACACTAGACATAGTAGCTACGACGAGGGGACAGAAGTCTGCCACCCTCCCACCCTCGGGGGGGGCGTTCCACTGCCGGCACAGCCGCAGCCGCAGCGAGAGTCAGCCTCCCGACGCCTGGTGAGTCTAACACACTAGACATAGTAGCTACGACGAGGGGACGTAAGTCTGCCACCCTCCCACCCTCGGGGGCGGCGTTCCACTGCCGGCACAGCCGCAGCCGCAGCGAGAGTCAGCCCCCCGACGCCTGGTGAGTCAGTCAGACAGACACACTAGACATAGTAGCTGCCCAAGACATTCAGTAGCCCTCAAATATTAATTTCAATACGCCTGAATTCCAACATAAAGTCTGGTCAGGGGGTGGCTAGCTACCAGTAGGCCTACTCTTGGAAATACCTCTTGGATATAGGCACCGAGTTTGGACACTGAGGGCGCTAGTGTAAACAAATGAAGCGCTCAAGTGGCAATAGAGTATCACGCAACTTTCTGATGAAGCATTGTCGTTCTTTCTACGTCGACAACATTGTCGGCATATTTGCGCCGATATTGATAGTGAAAATAATATCGTTGCACATCACTTGTGGACAATTATCGTTATGTGAGCGTGGAAGGGCCCAATGATGACACTACGCAAGGATACGCCACGTATCGCTGGAGAGCGCGGCTGTCTGGCAGGCTGGCGGCCGGCCGGCGTGAAGCTCGCACCAGGGGCCAACGCACGGGGTAGACTCTTACCCACCGAGGCCCCGGGAAGGTCTGAGTCGGGACCGACAGTCTCCCTAGCCGGGTGGCCCAGCGAGTGGGCGGGGCGGCAATAGAGAGACGTGGGAGCGCGTGTCTCTCGGTCCGGGACGCTCGCTCTCTCGGAGCGAGCGGAGACTCGGACACGCGGCTCCTTGGAAGACCCCCCGGTCGGCCGTTTTAGTCCGATGTGCGAGATGGTCGACGTTAGGCCACAACTCAATTCAGACTATTCTCTCGCCGGCCGGCCTGCCTGCCTGCCTGGCCGCGCTCCTTCCAGACACAACCGGTTCTGAGGGCGTCGTCACTTGCGTTACGTAGTGTAGTAATCACCCACAGTTTGGTTGGACAAGAATCGTGGCACAGACACGATTAGTAAGAATAATTTGTAGGGATCCCTCCCAGCTGTAGGGTACACACAATGGCTCTAACCATATGTGCACCTCCTCACATCTAGGTGAAACTAGCAAGGTAAATTGGGGGCTTAGACAGTTTGGAAGGAATGTTCGACGATTATCTTACTAATTCAATCCCTTGTAAGTTGTAACTGAGGAAAACCTAGTCAGGATTGCCTCTGGTTGGTATCGTATCCCGAATAGTAGGGGTGTGCGAGTACTCGAAAAGTCGAGTTTGGTCAAGTAGTTACTACTCGTCTCGAGGTGATCGAGTTTTTCACGAAAAACAAGTCGAGTTCGAGTAGTTGTGATCGACTGAGCCGCTGTATTCAACTGGTTAAAAATACCGCCAATAGGTAGCGCCAGTATCTGAAAATAGCTTACGTATCGATTTTACAATCGACTTTGAACTATCGATTATTTTCGAGCAGATCGATACATGCGGACCGCGCAGACGACGCTTATTAGGCCTATACTTTCGCAAAAAGTGTCTGCGGTTTTTGTGAACTAGCCTAATCGATGAAAGTGTGCATGATGTAGACGTGGCAGCCAAACAAATAGAAAGGAATCTTCGAGAACCTAGGCCTACGAGATAGCTGACGCATAGGCCTAGACCTCCTAGGCCTAGGCCTGGGCCTACTATGTTCAAAGAGCCTAGCATAGCCTAGGCCTAGGCCTAGATCCTGTTCCTAAAAAGAGCCTAGGCCTAGACCTAAGGGTACCTAATCATCAAGGATATTATACTTTCATATTCCCTACTGATCATCATGTATTTGGAATCATTTTTAAAACATTCCATACAACTTAAGTTTAAAATGTAATCTTTGCATTATTAACCTCAAAATGGGGAAACACTCGCCAACATGGTCGCACAAAAACAAAAGTGGCCATCTGACAACCCATCTGCAAAACAGATTACACTGTAGTTCTATTGTTTCTATTAAAGTCCTTCTCCTGTGCCAGGTCCTCGTGTACAGTGTAGCCTAGGTCTAGCATTTGGCCATGCTTCGAGCATAGCCTATCTCTAGGCCAAGCCTTAGTACTTACCTTGTCTAGATCACATAGGCCTAGACCCAGTTGGCAGAATTTAGCATCTATTGAGCCTTAGGCCTAGGGAGACAATAATATTGAACAAATTACAGTACTATGTGGTTTTAGGCCTAGCCCCAGATAGGCTTAGGCCTCAGGAACAGCTTTTAGGCCAAGGCCTAGCCTAGGTGAACTTGGCGGTAGCTTAGATGGGGTCCTAGGTCTAGTCTGCCTAGTCCTCTAACGGCAGTTATTCCTTTCCTGTATCTTTTTATTATATTCAGGCACTACTCGAAACTCGCGAGTTATTTTCTACTCGAACTCGACTCAATTTGGAAAAGTGCTACTCCACACCCCTAGTATATAAAGAAGATACAATGTAACAATTATATAATACACAACACAAGACATCTTTTGTGTTTTGTGTATATATATAATTGTTACATTGTATCTTCGACCTTCAGATGGCCTACCGAACTTTTTAAGGTAAGCTGTCGGCTCCTGTCATCTATTCAAATTCCCTAATTCAATCTCTTGTAACTGAGGAAACCCTCGGCAGGATTGCTTGCGATTGGTATCGTAACGGTGACCTCGCGAATAGTCTCATATCCGCCGAATAACTGTCGGTACCTACAAAGGATTACTAAGCAATTTATTTGTTCCCTGGTTGCTTTTACGTGAAATTTTACTTTTCCCAGATTGCATTTTTGATTTTTTGCAATTTTCGTTTGAGCTGGGACGGGTAACAAATCTGTTTTTTCTTCTTTCTTTTCCTCTTTTTTCTGCTTTTTTTTTCTTTTTCTTCTTTTTTCACTTTTATGTAGGCCTATATATATTGTATTATTATTTTTGTTTATTTTTTTTATCCACAATTTTTTCTTCATGTTCTCTTATTTACATAATTTTTTATTTTTTATTTTTCTTGATTTTTGTTTTATATAGGCCTAGTACAGTAGTTTGTTTTGTTTTTGTTGTTATTGTTATTGTTATTGTTATTTATGACTTCATTATTATTAATTGTTTCCATAGCCTAGTTTTATTTAAGGTCCTCCTTTGTAAATCAGTTTTTATAACTGAATAGGATAGACATTACTTAAATAAATAAAGGGATAATGAGCTGTCACTGTCACGTATGTTGTCTTGCCCCCAGGTCCAAGGACAGTGCGGTGACGGTGCGAGAACGTAAGCCCTGCTCGGACAGCTTCACGGACAGCAGCGGGGTCGGCTCGTGCGACTCGGTTGGGCCGGTGGGGCGACCCGCTGCCAACAGGTACGTTCCACCACCGTTCGTAGGGATTTAAGTGGTGCCAATTTTTCGGAGACATTTTTGGAGGCAAAAAACGCGTTATTTTCCGGACTTGGAAATACAGTAAATCCTCGTTAATACGAACATCAAAGGACCCAGAAATCGTCAGTTCGTGATATAAAAATTCGTAATATCGCAAAAACGTCGAAATCCAATAGTAAAGCAGCCGCACGGATCGTAACGACACCGGCTTGTTTCAATAGAATAAAGGATGAATGGGTAATAATTGAAGGTTTTATTGGCTGTATTTTTGGAAACTGACATGTTTTGATAATACCCCACAGACCCGATCCACGATTCCATTTTAAGACTTTTATTGCAGAATAGGTCTCATCGCGGACTCATTGTTAAAATATGCCTTCATTGCCCCGTAAATCGTTTTACATTCTTGTTCCCGACAAACAATACTATTCTTTCCCTGCCTTTCAAAAAAGCCGGTGTCGCTACGATGCGTGCGGCTGCTTTACCAGCCAAAACAAACGTATCTACAAACAATCAATGTTTTCCAATGGATAGTAGCGCGCGGGTATGATGTTTTGTGCGCGCATAGTAGGCGGACTAAGCGGGCACGTTGCAGTGAGCAAGCCACGCCCCTCAACAGCTGTAAGGGCTGGTGCGCGCATCCGATCGCGCCTGCGGGCGGTGGAGGGGGAAGGGAAAACCAAGCAGCAACAAAACAAGTAGCTGCCTGCGACGACGTACGCTCGGCGTGCAAAAATCTTGATACCTACGCCTACTCTGCGAGTTGAGCTCTCGGACACATTATTTTTTGTTTGTGCGAGTTCAAAATTATTAGTTCGTATTAAACAACGAACATTATTTATAAGTACCCTCCAGGGAATAAATAATTAGTTCGTATTACGTATTATGCGGAATTCGTTATATCCGTTTTATTTAACATTGAGTGTCCTATTTACGCGGGCTGGGTCTTGCTTACTATTCGCATTATCTGAGAATTCGCACTAACCGAGTTCGTTTTACCGAGGGTTTACTGTATTGGTTTTGGATGCACATTCATCATCATCATCGTTGCCACGTCCAACTCTGCGTTGGGTCGGCATTGAAGATAAGCCTCTCCATCATCTTCTATCCTGCCACTACTCTTCCCCCTCAACTACATTCCAGTCCCCTCCTCGCATTTCCACATCCTTCCTCACTTTGTCATGCCATCTTTGTGTGGATGCACATTGATGAATAAAATTAATAACAACCTAAATTAGGTTTCATTACTGTTATAATTATTTAGTAATGTTATGTCTTATCATTCAGTTATAAAGAACGGATTTACAAAGGAGGACAGTGCACAATACATAATAGAGTATAATACAAAAATACAAATAGTCACAAGAACATGCCCACTCTGCAAAGAACAAGACCAGGACGCAGAACATCTAGTGACATGTGTCTCCCTGACAGCAGAAAGGGATCTAATGGAGGGGTAAAATATAGCAAGAAGGAAATATATGGCTAACCTTTCTTGGGCAACTAAGCAGAGAATGGCATAAGTTCCAACTCTGGGTGTTCAAAAGAAGAAGAAGAAATTTAAATAATACATTTAGGCCTGGGCCTATACAATTTATTACAATTTTTAGGTGGTTGACAAGTTAAAGATTTTAAATAATGCATGTAGCCATAGGCCTACACATGCTAATAAAGTGAACTGAACTGAACTGGTAAACTTGGTGAAAAGTAAAGATTTTTAATTTTCCCCAATACAGTTGGGTCCACTTCTAAAGAACTCTCTTTTAACAATATTCAAAATTTAACAAAGTAGGTAATTTTGATAATACGTACATGCAAATTGGTTCTGTTTTAACAAAGTTCTTTTTTAACAAAGTAGAAATCAGCTCTCTTCAAGTTGGTTATAAGTGGGCTTGACAGTATTCCCAATATAGGCTAGTAAAAAAACGGGAAAATATCGTTCTTTTTCCTCGACTCGTCTTCAAATGGATTTGTATGTACGTATTCTTTATTTGTTAGTTTGAAGCTCTTTCACTCAGTTACAAAACATTTGACATACATTTCTCACTAAATAAGTATAAAGTAATTATTAGAATTATTGATTAAGGAAGGGAGAAGTCCTTTTATAATCAATGTTTACAATCATAATAATAACAATGTTTTTTATTTTTATGTTACTTAAATACTACTAAATTTGTTTTTTATAATCATATTCATGTCTCTAAATTTATTACAGTTTTTTACCATGGGATTTCAAATTACTGCTTGAAGACCATTCCACTGTTTAATAGCAGAGCAGTAGCAAATAATGTGTGTCTGGTTGGCAGCGGCGTGGTGCAGCAGCAGACGACCCTCAGCCCCATACCGAGCAGCGGGTCGCTCAACACGTCGGTGACCAACAGTCACAGCAACAGTCACAGCAACAGTCACAGTCAGAGCTACGGCCGCAGCTACGGCCCCTCGCTTGTACACCGCCACCTGACCTCGCGCGACGTGATGGGCCTCGCCACGCTGCGGTCGCTGCATCGACACCGCAGGCCGGCTCTGTCGGACACTTTCGTGCAGCGCGGCGGGCGCAGGACTCTCTCGGACAGGTGGGTGGACTCTCTCGGCCAGGTGGGTGGACTCTCTCGGCCAGGTGGGTGGACTCTCTCGGACAGGTGGGTGGACTCTCTCGGACAGGTGGGTGGACTCTCGGACAGGTGGGTGAACTCTCAGACAGGTGGGTGGGACTCGGAAAGGTGGGGGGACTCAGATAGGTGGGTGGGCTCTCTTGGACAGGTGGGTGGACTCTCAAACATGTGGGGGGACTCTCGGACACGTGGGCGGACTCTCGGACAGGTGGGTGGGACTCGGAAAGGTGGGGGACTCAGATAGGTGGGTGGGCTCTCTCGGACAGGTGGGTGGACTCTCGGGCATGTGGGGGGACTCTCGGACAGGTGGGTGGACTCTCTAGGACAGGTAGGGGGGACTCTCAGACAGGTGGGGGGACTCCCTCGGACAGGTGGGTGGACTCTCGTACAGGTGGGTGGACTCTCGGACAGGTGGGTGGACTCTCGGACAGGTGGGTGGACTCTCTCGGACAGGTGGGTGGACTTTCTCGGACAGGTGGGTGGACTCTCTCGGACGGGTGGGTGGACTCTCTCGGACGGGTGGGTGGACTCTCTCGGACAGGCGGGTGGGGACTCTCGGACAGGTGGGTGGACTCTCTCGGACAGGTGGATGGACTCTCTCAGACAGGTGGAGGACTATCTCGGACAGGTGGAGGACTATCTCGGACAGGTGGGTGGGCTTGTTCGGACAGGTGGGTGCACACTCTCGGACAGGTGGATGGACTCTCTCAGACAGGTGGAGGACTATCTCGGACAGGTGGAGGACTATCTCGGACAGGTGGGTGGGCTTGTTCGGACAGGTGGGTGCACTCTCTCGGACAGGTGGATGGACTCTCTCAGACAGGTGGAGGACTATCTCGGACAGGTGGAGGACTATCTCGGACAGGTGGGTGGGCTTGTTCGGACAGGTGGGTGCACTCTCTCGGACAGGTGGGTGGACTCTCTCAGACAGGTGGAGGACTATCTCGGACAGGTGGAGGACTATCTCGGACAGGTGGGTGGGCTTGTTCGGACAGGTGGGTGCACTCTCTCGGACAGGTGGATGGACTCTCTCAGACAGGTGGAGGACTATCTCGGACAGGTGGAGGACTATCTCGGACAGGTGGGTGGGCTTGTTCGGACAGGTGGGTGCACTCTCTCGGACAGGTGGGTGGACTCTCTCAGACAGGTGGAGGACTATCTCGGACAGGTGGATGGGCTTGTTCGGACAGGTGGGTGCACTCTCTCGGACAGGTGGATGGACTCTCTCAGACAGGTGGAGGACTATCTCGGACAGGTGGAGGACTATCTCGGACAGGTGGAGGACTATCTTGGACAGGTGGGTGGGCTTGTTCGGACAGGTGGGTGCACTCTCTCGGACAGGTGGGTGGACTCTCTCAGACAGGTGGAGGACTATCTCGGACAGGTGGAGGACTATCTCGGACAGGTGGGTGGGCTTGTTCGGACAGGTGGGTGCACTCTCTCGGACAGGTGGGTGGACTGTCACGCAGGTGGGGAGACTCTCAGACAGGTGGAGGACTATCTCGGACAGGTGGGTAGGTGGGTGGGCTTGTTCATACAGGTGGGTGGACTCTCACACAGGTGGGGAGACTCTCTCGGACAGGCGGGTGGACTCTCGGACAGGTGGGTGGACTCTCACGCAGGTGGGGAGACTCTCTCAGACAGGTGGAGGACTATCTCGGACAGGTGGGTGGGCTTGTTCAGACAGGTGGGTGGACTCTCACACAGGTGGGGAGACTCTCTCGGACAGGCGGGTGGACTCTCGGACAGGCGGGTGGACTCTCGGACAGGCGGGTGGACTCTCGGACAGGTGGGTGGACTCTCTCGGATGGGTGGGTGGATGCTCGGACAGGTGGGGGGTTCTCTCGGACGGGTGGGTGGATGCTCGGACAGGTAGGGGGACTCTCTCAAACAGGTGGGTGGACTATCAGACAGGTGGGTGGACTATCAGACAGGTGGGGGACTATCAGACAGGTGGGGGGACTCTCAGGTAGGTGGTTGGACTCTCTCGGACAGGTGGGTGGACTCTCTCGGACAGGCGGATGGACTCTCTCGGATGGGTGGTTGGATGCTCGGACAGGTGGGGGGTTCTCTCGGACGGGTGGATGGATGCTCGGACAGGTAGGGGGACTCTCTCGGACAGGTGGGTGGACTCTCTCGGACAGGCGGGTGGACTCTCTCGGACAGGCGGGTGACCTCTCTCAGACGGGTGGGAGGACTCTCGGACGTAGGGTGGATGCTCGGACAGGTAGGGGGACTCTCTCGGACAGGTGGGTGGACTGTCTTGGACAGGTGGGTGGACTCTCGGACAGGTGCAGGGACTCTCTCAGACAGGTGGGTGGGGTCTCAGACAGGTGGGGGACTCTCAGGTAGGTGGTTGGACTCTCTCGGACAGGTGGGTGGACTCTCTCGGACAGGTGGGTACTCGGACAGGTGGGTGGACTCTCTGGGACTATGGGTGGACTCTCTCGGACAGGCGGGTGGACTCTCGGACAGGTGGGTGGACTCTCTCAGACGGGTGCGTGGACTCTCTCGAACAGGTAAGGGGACTCTCAGACAGGTAGGTGGGTAGTTTGACATGTGGGTGGACTCTCTCGGACAGGTGGGTGGACTCTCTCGGACATGTGGGTGGGTGGACTTTGACATGTGGCTGGACTTTCTCAGACATGTGGGTGGACTCTGGTAATTCTCTAGAAATAGGCTAATTTGCGTCTCTTGCACTTTCTTGCCGATTCGAATTTCGTATTACATAAAGCAATGTAATAAATTGGTACATAATGATACTGTGCATGTTATACCGGAATCTGATTTTGAAAATAATGTAATGTGATACCTTATACGGGGTGATTAATAGCCTAAATGTCATTCTCCTGGCTTGTCCCTATTAAAAATACATGCAATGTGAGTGCAATTGCAACCATTGCATTACAAATTTCATAGTTTTAGCTCTACTAGGTTCTAGAATATCTAGATCTTAATAAGGTAAAAAAGTTTTTTTTTTGGGGGGGTCGATAACTTGTCGCATATTTACATTGGAACACCGGTCCCTAAGAAATTTAGTCATTGTCCTGTCCTAAATATAATTCAAATTTCCCACCAAAATATTTTAGGTGACACTCTTTCAAAGTTATGAATTTGGATGGCTGTGAATTCTCTAAGCATCTAGCAAGTGTATTTTTTTCCAATTCACTAAGCATGTAGTTTAATCCTGTGTGTCAGTGTTCAAAGTGCTGGAGTTCCTTTATAGCTTGTCACTCTCCTGGAAGCTGCAGGTAAGTTCTCATATACTACATATATTTGAAAGTTCTTTAATATCATTATAAAGAAGTTTGTCTGTGACCTATTGAAAACATAACCTCAAAATATTTGCTGGGTAAGGCATGGGCTAGGTTTTAGCTAATTTTGTCATTATCCTGTCCGTCATTATACTGTCATTGTATTGTCATTGACACGACAGGAGAATGACTTGGAGACTGGAGAATGACAGCCTATATTGCTTTGGTTTCTTTTAATAGATGATTCATGCATAATGTTAGCATAAATAGCTAAATAGGCTAAATAGTAATAAATCATAATAGTAAATCATTTAACTTTTATACAACCCAGGGCTTAAGCCTAAACAATATGTGGAACTGACATGTGAGCATGACCACATTTATTTTATTGTAGAACATATTTTTTTATAGGCTATGAGAAGCAATTTTCAAGAATGCCTCCCAAAAGCAAACTGGACCGGGCAAAACAAAAAAGAGAAGCGGAGAGATTGCGTCAATTGAAGATCCAGCAAGATCCAGAATCGTTAGAAAGAGAGAAAATTAAGAGGCGTGAGAAATACCTTAAACGTAAATTAAAGGGACAAGTTAAGCCTGTCGAGGAAATGACTATACGAGAAAAAAAGGCTGATAAGGAAACGGTGGCGGGCTAATACTAGGACACAATGACTACGTTTACCACGCGAGCCCAGCTCGTGCTCGTAAGCTCGAGCTCAATAGCTCGGTATTCGTTTACCACGGACTTTGAGATTGTACTAAATACTACAGGTCTGGTTCGTGCTGAAAAAGAAGGCGTGGTTAACCGCTTGCTAAACGTACGTATGTACACAGTTCGGTCCGCATGTGTTTATCACGCAATTTGAGATCGCACGGAGCGTGCTGGCTCGGCTTCTTCACCGAGCTGAGTTGGGTTCGAGCTTAGGTGTTTATCAAGCAAATTCAGTTCGCATAATGTCCAGCTCGAGCTTACGAGCTCGAGCTCGGCTCGCGTGGT
>OX246747.1:28100722-28114012 GCA_945910005.1 Isoperla grammatica
TATGCTGTTGCTGTTCTTAGGCCTAGGCCTAGGCCTACTGTAAATGAAACTGAGCAATAGCGATGCTAGCGCTAGCGCTCGCGCTCGAATAGGCGGCAGATCTTGAGAACTAAATTTAAAAAAGCGCGAAAATTTAAAATCGATTATTTTTTTAAATAATCGATTAATCGTTTTCGATTAATAATCGATTAATCGAATCGATTTAATCGTAATCGTTGACATCCCTAGTGACAATTCAAAAGAATTTTAAAGCAATTTTTAAAGTGTTTTTGAGATTAATACATTTCTTCAATTGAAAGAGATCTTTGTAATGGATTAAGTTGTAACTTCCTTATTCTCTATGGATGCATCTCAAGTGTCGAGACGCAGGTCCTAAGCGTACCCCACCTATAGAGAGAGACGTTGGTTCGAATCCCGCATAATGCACGACTTTCTTGTAAATGTCCTTCATATTTTCACCTCTCATCGTATCGAATAGCATGATTGCAATAATAATAGAGATGTAGACCAACTAGGATTATCATGATATCCACCACGACGTCCACCCACCACAGACACCGCACCGGTGAGTTGGGCTGCCTCACTCGCTTCTCTCGACCTGCCCCGCGGGACAACCGATTTCTGTCGGTTAAGAGCGAGGGATACCTCTACGTCAAAAACCGCAGAAAATGTTCATTTTCTAATTATATCTCAAGATTGAAACACAAAATCAAAAATCTTAGAAACCATAGTGCTGTGGTTTGGTAAGCCCACAGACTGAATGATAAATGTATTTATTGTTATAATCAGTATGACCATTGAGTTTGTTAGTGTAGGGTAGAGACCCAGCGGCCATTGGCGGCTATCTACCAATAAATTTCCCGTGGACTCTAGTAGTACGAGCGCGTACTACTAGAGTCCACGGGAAATTTATTGGTAGACAGCCGCCAATGGCCGCTGGGTCTCTACCCTACACTAACAAACTCAATGGTATGACTGTGATAACGATTAAGACACGGTTAAACCTGTATGAATGTTTGTACACGTATATTTTCGTGGAGGCGTTTACACGACAAACTGTTTGTTTACAGAGACGGAGAGCAGCTTTGGAGGCGGAGGCGAGAGTCCGCTTCTGTTCCCGCGACGGAGGAAGTCGCACAGCACTAGTATCTGCCTGCTGGGTGCTACGCCAGGGGGCAGCGTGGAGAGCGCCATCAGTCTAGACATGGGTACGTTTGTTGGCGTACTTAACAAAGCGCCGTAATTAACAATAATTGCAATGTTTTTGGGCATTCACCAAAAATGAGCTAATTTATTGAGACAAAATACGTCAAATGCGCACATGAATACAACTAGGCCTATGGGTTGAAATTTTATTTCAACAAGTTGCCGAGTCAAGTCGGAATGTACGCGCTGTACATTCTGACTTGACTCGGCAACTTGTTGAAATGATCGAGGATCCCTTGCAAGATTTAAGTGACGCGAAATTAATATGTAGGCCTTCCTGTAGCTAAATTTATTTTTCTCGTTCTAAAAACTAACTTGCGGTATTTCAAGTTGTTTCTTATAAAAACATACACAATAGTATGTCTTATTCTTTTAACTTTTCCATTTTGAATCTTCATTTAAATAATAAATATCACTGTAAGGTTATGGCAGTATGGCAGTAGCCATTCTTCTCTCGAGTGAGCAAGACCTCGGTCGAAACGTCTCGTTATATTTTGTATTATGTCTTTTATGTGTACTTCAAACTCGCAAATCCGTCATCTTACTACACGAAGGTAAGCTGTTGGATCCTTTCCTCACTTAATATACCAAATATCACTGTAAATTCATCATCATCATCTGTTGCCACGTCCAACTCTGCGTTGGGTCGGCATTGAAGATGAGCCTCTCCATCTTCTTCTATCCTGCCACCACTCTTCCTCCTCAACTACATTCCAGTCCCCTCCTCGCATTTCCGCATCCTTCCTCACTTTGTCGTGCCATCTTTGTCGTGGTCTTCCTCTCGTTCTTCTACCTGGAATCTCCAGTTCTAGCGTTCTCCTCGGCAATCTTTCCCTTTCCATCCTCTTGACATGTCCAAACCATTTCAGTCTTCTCTCTTCAATACGCTCCGATAAATTCCTTACGCCTAGTTGGTTTCTTATGTCTTTATTGTTTATTACTTAGACATGACCATGATTTGAGCTCTTCCGCTCTGTTACATAGCATTTATATTATAGCATAGCATTTATATTATGGCATTTACCAGGTATAATATTGCACGATATTACAGCTTATTAATAGTACATCACAATATTTAGGTAGGAACTTATACCGTTTGTTGCTCACACGAAATAAATTGATAAAGATAATAAAGGGTAAATAACAGCGTAAAATAGTACAATAAGGTATAGAATATTATAGTAGGACCTATATAGTAATTTAGTACCAGAGGAGTTGGACCCAGAGTTATTGGTAAGTATTCATTCCTTATCCTGTCCCATCTAGTCTTCCCCACGATACTTCTCAAAAACTTCATGTCTGCAGCTTCAATGTAAATCGATTCAGTTTTCTCTCTCCAATACGCTCCAATAAATTCCTTACGCCTAGTTGGTTTCTTATGTCGTCATTCCTTATCCTGTCCCATCTAGTCTTCCCCACAATACTTCTCAAAAACTCCATGTCTGCAGCTTCAATGTAAAACAAAAAATATATATATCGCTACTCTTTATTCCAACATCATTTAGTTGGGTAAAGGGGTGTTTCCACCATTGATCTTAGGCATCCCAGGAATCAGTATCGGCATGCCAAGCTCGACACATCATTTTCTTTAACTTAATTCTCTTCGTGAATAAATTCCTCTTGCCGTTCCACCAACTCTCTCCACCTTTTTCTGTCCTTCCACCATCTTTCTCTATCCTCTACCACTGGCCACTCCTCTCCTCTCTCTTCCACATCTTGTACCTGGTTCTGCCATCTATCTCTAGGTCTTCCCACTCTTCTTTGCTTATTCACTAACTCAAAGGCTTGTCTTGGGATTCTATGTTTTCCCATTCTTCTCATGTGTCCATACCATCGTAGTCGGTCCCTGCCCATCTTGAACTTGAGGCTCTCAATATATATATATATATATATATCTTGACCCCGTTTCCAACATTAATTATCGGATAGGGGGGAGTAGCGAAGTACTCCATTTCTTGGGCTAATGTCTTCGTTGCCGGCTAGCCAGGCCTGACACAACCACCTCCTCAACCTCTTCCTCGATCACTTCTTCCGTTACCAGAGGGCTGTTTAGTAGTTCCCTCCATCTCTCACGGTTTTTCCATAGTCTTTCTGCTTCAAGTTTGTTCCATGATCTTCCTCTATTCTCCACACTGTCTTTGATCTGATTCATCCACTTGTCTCTTGGTCTGCCTACTTTCTTCTTATGCCCTTCTTCTTGTTGTTCAAACTCTCTTTAAAAAAAAAAAAACACTTTATTATACCATTTATTCATTTATTTATTTATTTATTTATTTATTTATTTTTTATTTATTTATTTATTTATTTATTTAAAAAAAAAAAATATTTCTTTAATTTTTCCCCCCAGGCTCGTCCCAGAACCTGGCCGGCGACCCCGAGAGCGTGCTGAGCCGCAGCCTCGTGCGCAAGGAGATACTGAAGCACGTGGAGCGCATGGCCAACCCCGTGTGGGGCCGACAGTCCCGCCAGGCGCTGCTCCAGCTGCGGCAGAGCTTCCCGTCGGCGTTCCAGGACGTCTGTCTCTACTCCGACGTGTGCGGCCGCATGGGCGCGTCGACGTACCGGCTGACGGCCCGCCGCTTCGTGCAGGAGCTCTTCCTGGAGCTGACCTTCGACGTGGTGCGTACTAGTTGCGTGTGCAAAAGGGGGAAGGGGCACATTTTTTTTTTTTTTTTTTTTTTTTGCAAATTTGATATTAAACTTTTATTTATTATTTTTTAATTTAATATATATTTTATTTTATTATAATTTAATTTTTTAATTTTTTTAATTTTAAATTTATTATTTTTTAATATGCCCTGCCCATAAAAAAACAACTGGATGAGCACGAAATTGGTATTTTTAATTTTTGACAATAGCCAGACATGGCAGTAAATTCGAAACATGAATAACGATCCTTGAGGCCTGTATGGGCTCGTCGACGTACCGGCTGACGGCCCGCCGCTTCGTGCAGGAGCTCTTCCTGGAGCTGACCTTCGACGTGGTGCATACTGCCGCGCACGGTCTAGTTGCATTTGCAAAAGGGGGAAGGGTTTTTTTTGGGGGGGGGTTGGGTGTGTGTTTTTTTTTTAAAGAGGGGAATGTGTTTTTTTTAAAGGAGTGTTTGTTTTTTTAAAGGGGGGGTCTGTTTTTTTAAAGGGGGGATGTGTGTGTTTTTTTAAGGGGGGTCTGGTTTTTTTAAAGGGGGGCTGTGTTAATCTTTTTTTTGTTTTTGGCAAATTTGACATTCAACTTTTAATATGCCCACCAAAAACGACTAGATAAGCAAGAAATTGGTCTTTTTCATCTTTGTCAATAGCCAGCAGACATGGCAATAAATTCGAAAAATTAATAACGATTCTTAAAATAAGCTGCTATTTTTTTTGCACTTTTTTTAAGTGGACCTACTCGAAAAAGCTAGATATTTACTACCTGATATTTCGTGTACCTTGGAGACCCCTAGTTCTTGTTGCTTAGCCACTCTTGTAGAGAGAGGATGCTGCTTTCATTTCGACATAAATCTCCTGCTTTTTATTTTGAAATACCTACTAGATTCAATTTTTCAATCTCGCCACGAAACGCTCGACAAAGCGCCGACGTGCACCGTCTGTTACAGCGGTGTCGTGTTTCTTGTCCCCAGCTGTACGAGGAGCCAGCGTCCATCCTACAGCTGGCGCCCAAACCACCCGCGGAGAACAACAATAACAACATGGGCAGCGTGGGGCTGACCACCCTGTCTCCCAACAACAGCAGCCAGGCGCGGTCCCCGGGCGGCCAGCGTTCCCTCACGGACATATCGGAGGAGCGGGGGGTGGTAGCGCCGGCCCAGCCCGTCCCCATAGTCGCGGCCGCCTCCAACAAACCACCCGCCGCCGGCTTTGTGGTGGTCAAGTCTCCGCCCCTCGAGGTGGTCAGGGAGGAGGTGGTTCTGTCGACCACCGAGCTCAAGATGGCGTTCCTCTTCCCCGAGGGGGCAACGAGGGCTTTGCCGGAAGACGCGGCGAGCTCGCGGCGTTCTTCTGTGGTGTCGGAGAGAGTCGCCGACGCTTGTTCGGAGGCGAAAGCGATCGACGGACCGTCGGTCGACAATGTCCGGCGATCGACAGCGAGTGGTTTGCAGCCGGAAGTTAAGTCTGTCGGGCTATCGGAGAAGAGCACAGATTCGGACAGACTGACCACGACCGAAGAAGTCGGCAACGTCAGACATGGTGAAGGTTTGCAGCCGGAAGTCAAGTCTGTCGGGCTGTCGGAGAAGAGGACGGATTCGGACAGACCGACCGTGACCGAAGAAGTCGGCAATGTGAGACATTCGACGTCGAGACGAGCCGAAGGTTTGCAGTCGGAAGTTAAGTCTGTCGGCACGCTGTCGGAGAATCGAGGTTCGGTTAAGAGCGCGGATTCAGCAACTCGGACTGTGATCACAGATGTCGATAGTGTCGGATATTCGGCATCGAGCCTAGTTGAAGGTTTGCAATCGGAAGTTATGCCTCTTGGCGTCTCGACAGTAGCAACGTCAAGTTCAATAATTAAGAGCTCAGATAGTCGAACTGTAACTAAAGATGTCGCGAGCACGAAAGATTCTACGTCGAGACAAGTTGAAGTCAAGTCTGTCAGTATTGTCACGTTGCTGTCAGAGAAATCAAGCAAGGTTGATTTAAATCCTGTGACTCCAGCTAAAGATGTTGTCAGCACCAGAGATTCTCCATCAAGACTAGTTGAAGGTTTGCAGTCTGAAGTTAAGTCTGTCGGCATTGTCAGCTCACTATCAGAAAAGCCAAGAAATACTGATTCAAACCCTCTGACTCCAGCTAAAGAAGTTGTCAGCAGCAGTGATATAACATCAAGACTAGTTGAAGGTTTGGACTCGGAAGTTAAGTCTGTCTGCAATGTCAGCTCGCTATCAGAAAAGCCAAAAAATACTGATTCAAACCCTCCGACTCCAGCTAAAGAAGTTGTCAGCAGCAGAGATACAACATCAAGACTAGTTGAAGGTTTGCAGTCTGAAGTTAAGTCTGTCGGCATTGTCAGCTTGCTATCAGAGAAGTCAAGAAATACTGATTCAAACCCTCTGACTCCAGCTAAAGAAGTTGTCAGCAGCAGCGATTCTACACCAAGACTAGTTGAAGGTTTGCAGTCTGAAGTTAAGTCTGTCGGCATTGTCAGCTCGCTATCAGAGAAGTCAAGAAATACTGATTCAAACCCTCTGACTCCAGCTAAAGAAGTTGTCAGCAGCAGCGATTCTACACCAAGACTAGTTGAAGGTTTGCAGTCTGAAGTTAAGTCTGTCGGCATTGTCAGCTCGCTATCAGAGAAGCCAAGCATGGTTGGTTTAAATCCTGTGACTCCAGCTAAGGAAGTCAACAGCGTCAGAGTTTCGACGTCCAGACTAGTCGAAGGTTTGCAATCGGAGGTCAAGACCGTTGGCAATGCCAGCACACTATTAGAGAAGCTAGGGAATGCTAATTTAGTACACCCTCTGACTCCGACTAAAGACGTTTCAACGTCGAGACAAGCCGAAGATCTCGGTTGGCAATCTGCGGTCCCGGGCGTCGGTAGTTCGTTGGACGAGCAACACCGTGATAAAGTCGTAGGTTCACGCAGCCCAATCGGCGTGCAACATCCCGTGTCGAAACCACCGGAAGCCGAGGTTTCCCGCGTGGAAGGCTACGTCTTGTCGGCTATCGCAGTCGGTGGGAACACGAGATGTCCGAGTGTAGAGGGCGGCTCGGCCAGGCCCGAGTCAGGCTCGGGAACCAGAGACCCTCCTGGCCGGACGGAGACGAAATCGAGCCCGGCCGTCGTTCTCCCCGCTACGGACATGTTCAGCTACGAAGCGACGTCAGCCTCAGATGTCGGCGCCTCTCGTTCGCCGCTAGTCGGAGACGCTTCCGTTGCCGACAGAATCCCGACATTGCTGCCCGCAAGAGATCCGACACTGCTGCCCGCAAGAGATCCGACACTGCTGCCTGCAAAAGATCCGACACTGCTGTCCGCAAGAGATCCGACACTGCTGCCCGCAAGAGACCCAACACTGCTGCCTGCAAGAGATCCGACAATGCTGCCCGCAAGAGACTCAACACTGCTGCCTGCAAGAGATCCAACACTGCTGCCCGCAAGAGAAATGACACTGCTGCCCGCAAAAGATCCGACACTGCTGCCCGCAAGAGATCCGACACTGCTGCCCGCAAGAGATCCGACACTGCTGCTCGCAAAAGACCCAACATTGCTGCCTCCAAGTCCAAGTAACCCGACATTTCTGCCCGCAAGGGACCAGCTACCTGTCAGGGACCCGACACTGCCACCTGCAAGAGACCCGAAAGTTCCTAACATTACTACTAGAGTCCGCTCGACAGTTCCGCCAGCCGCCTCGTCCGAGGCCTCGAACGTTCCCACCACAAAGACGGCCGCAACGAGAAAGTCTCCGTCTCCGACCGCGAACAAGAGGCAGGACGCTGCAACGGCGGCGCCAACCGTCAAACACAAAGTCACCAGGCCGGCGACGTCGCAGGCCGTCCAACCCGAGGGCCCGGCTGCATCCAACAAGACCGGCCAGGGCAGGACGAGGAAGACCTCGGCGCCACCCAAGGCCGCACAGAGACAGACGTCGGGCGCGGTGGGCGGCGCCAAGAAGGGTGCGGACGCGAGCAGGTGAACGAGACGTCGTGTTTCCGCCTCGAGACTTGCGAGCCGGACGGTCTCAACGCCGTGCGAGGGAGGACGTATCCGGTAGCAAGCGAAACTCGGCCGATTTTCTCGCACTGCAAACGCGTGCGTGCACAGTTCCTATGTATTACAGTGAAACTTCTTTATAACAAAATGATCTATATAACAAACTGATTTGAGGTCCCAAAAGGTTCTTATACATGTTAAGGTTCAATCTTTATAATAAAATAATAATCTGGTCCCCAAGAGTTCGTTACAGTAGTCCCTCGATAATTCAAACTCGGTTAATTCAAAATTATGTATAATTCAAACTATTGATGGAGTCCCAGCAGAAGATTAAGGTATGGTGCATAGTGTTAATGTTCTTTTAATTTAAAAATTTTGTAATTCAAACTAGGGATGCACATCGATACTTTTTTCATTATCGATTATCGAAACGGCAGTGTCATTATCGAATCGATATTATCGATAATATCGATACATTGATAAACAAATTTCAGCTAGTAAAAAAAAAAAAAAAAAAAAAAAAAAAATCGAAAATTAAAATAAACAAGCTCTTATATCTGTCGCTCTTGTCTTCGTTCTGCGTCTGCCAATCGCCCCCCCCCCCCCCCCCCCCCCCGACTTCCCGAATCAAACTTTAGCTTGTTCCGAGGTAAGCGGAACCTACCTCAAAGCGTGTGACAAGTGCGAGCCGTAACAAGAGCTCTCATTCCCGATCTCGTCTTGTTCTGCGCCTGCCGACCGGTTTGTCCCCCCCCCCCCCCCCCAACTGCCCGCCTAGACCTGCGAAGGCGAAGGCCCGAGCGCCGAACGAACATTTGCCGTTGGGTCTAATGACAGCAGCAGATCGCCGGCTGACCTTGCTTGGCCTTGAATACCTCGGGTGAGGATTATCGCAGGAAAGTGTAGGCAAGGCTTATGTTATGCATACACACACTACGTACATAGATATCAAACAATGCGTTTATTAGACATAATAAACAGTTTGCGGGGCATTCTGTCTGAATGTATAAACAAAATACGTTTTAGGCCTATGAAAACAAATCTAGGCAACACTACACACACACTAAACTGTCAGTCAAAGGTCTTATGACGGCGGCCGCGAACGAAGCCACTTACAGCGGCGATCAAAACGAAACGTGAGCGTGCTACTTGACCTACCGACAAGACTATCTAATGCCGACTGAAGTGGATGGCCTTGGTGGATGACGTCGGGCGTGTTCGACAATCATCGTCAACGTTCGTGGTATCACGCTGTATTAGCGAGAGATAGTTCCAAGCGCGGGAAAATACGAATTAAGTATTTCTGTCCACCTTCAAGTGATTATTGATTTTTCGATTATCGATAATGAGATTTCATTATCGATTCTCTAAAATTTTACCAATATTGATTATCGATCGATAATATCGATTATCGTGTGCATCCCTAATTCAAACTGGAGTTTTTAGAGTCCCTTGAAATTTGAATTAAAGGGGGATTACTGTATAAAGAAGTTTCACTGTATGTGCTGCTGTCAAGCGCTTAGCCGAAGAGTCGATAAAATAGTGTAGTTCTCTTTCCGAGTTGAGAGAGGGTATATGTATTCATCTAAAAGTGCTGTGAGAGATTACCATCTTTATCCGAATCTAAGGTCCAGTCTTACAATGTCCCAGGTTTTTATATTCACGTGACGCCACTGACATTGTTGGCGGCCATATTCCCGTGCATAAGGTATTGCAGTTCCTACACATAGCGGCCATCAAGACAAACAAATGACTGTATTGCATACCTAGAATAACTACTTATTCGTCGAATAACTTGTTTTCTCCGTGGCAACGACCAATCAAAACTCTTGAAGTCCTCCAAATAGCTTAAAATTGCTATAAATAACTTTCCTATTAGGTGATTGTAAGACCGGCCCTAAGACCATTATTATTTGCATTTTGTATCTAGTTAAAATATCGGGGGTCGTCTTAGATTCGCGTGTTAAGATTATGCCTATGAATATGATTTTTTTCAGTTTAAAATTCTTAAAAATAGGGGGGGTCGTCTTTAAAAAATTCGAGGGCGTCTTCTATTTAGGTAAATACGGTATGTTCACTATTGTGTTTGCAAGTGGCTAGTTTGCAGAAAAAGGGTCGTCACAGGAATAATTAGAACTAATAACACAGTTCATAACGGATGCGATTAGGAATACCCTCATTTTGTTCAAATTGAGACATAGTGCAGAGTGACAGCCGGTAAACGTCTGTCGACTCCTGATGTGTTTCTCGGTATTCCTATGACAACCTCTTCTAAAGTCGTCGTATAGCAAAGCTATTACGACTGTTCTTCATCATTATCCATCGCCGTTTCCTGCTTCTGGCAGGGTCGGCTTGGGTTTCACAACCAAATTTTTCCACCTCTCCTATCTTCCCACAATCGTACTTCCTCTACTTGCTCCCAGTTCTCTCTTCCGTCATCTGTTTCATGTGTCCAAACCATCTCAGCCTTGTCCTTCCTATTCTGTTCTATTATGGGGTTTAAAATATCAATAGGATGCCGACCGGCCACTCTCAACTCGTAAAGAGAAGTATGCTAGTACTTCTACTCAAGAGGTAGTTTTTATTTATTACCATGAACAACGTATGTACAGTATTTGTTCAATGCGCCTGCTTAAATGAGGAGTTCGACTGTTGGATACATTTCCTTGAACTGTGGTTAACACGTGAATTCCCGTACGTTATTCTCTGCATTTTTTACCCGAAACTTGGTGACGAACGTGTTAAAGCTGAACAGGTTTTTTAGCGTTTGGTGTTTGATGTTGTCGTCTCTTTCCTTTTTGCATAGTTCCTAAGCATGTACAAATAATGACATCGATATGTGTACATTTCGAAAAAAATATCACATGCAAAATGGTAAAAATAATCTATTTCAAGTTCCGTTTTAAGGATTTTTTTAAATGCTAAAGGAAGTTTTTTTTTTTTGAAATACGATTTTCGTACTGCTTAAATCAAAATGTACACGTATCGAAACCTTTGTTTAGATTTCAACTACAACCATGCAAAATTTCAGATGTGTCAAATTTTCCCTGAGAGTAGGAAAAAAAAATCACTTGGCCCTAAAGGTTAAGGCTGTGTGTCAACCTACCCTGCGAACCTCCGCTTTCTATGGGTTAAAACGCTTTAAAATGATGAAAAAGTAAACCAAAATGTACCTCATCCCCTAAAGAAATCAGTGTTCTTTCTTTATTTTTGTGCAATAGATATTTCAGTTTTTCAAATTACGTAAGTATTAAATTGTGAAAGGTGGGTTACAACAACCGATTACGAAAAGTCAAATTTGCAAATCGTAAAAGTTTGTTTATTTCTCGGAAGAGAAAAACATTATTAACCAGTTCCGTGGTCATGACAAGATATTCCGTCACGCCGGTTATATCCCAGTAGCACCTTGGACGTAATGTCTCGTCATAAGTATTTTGAAATCGCTCCCACAGTGGCCGTGACAAGTCTCGCTTTAAAATTTTCCCGCACTCTCTGCAAAGAAGTTAGTTCAATCTTTTTCCCCTAGATAGAACTACATGTATTGAAATGCTGTCAGCAACACCTGTTTGTAGGAGTTTTGTTGCGGAGGTCTTACGACCGACCGACCGCAAGTAGCGTGGGGAAATAAGTCGCCACTACGCGCACGGCAAGCGCGAGGGAAAGTCGCCACTGAACTGGTTAAGAAACGGCATTAAATTCTCTAGGGGAAGACGTACTTTGGATTTGGAAGCATTTTAATGTAGTTTTAACAGACGAACTTCCGAGCTCCACTGGGTAGGCCGACACATGGCCTTGAGAGCGTCGTGTGAAGTCTTGCAGGGCAGCAAAGAGAGGCGCCTCGTTTCCCTTGGCAGCGTGGACATGGAAAGTGCCGTTCGCGTCTCTATCTGTTGCCTTCGTTCGTTCTGGACCGTTGGGTCGCGCGACCCTGGGCCAGACTCGCGACCTTGGCTCGGACTCGCGGACAGTTTCGAGCTGTGACGTAACAAACACTACGCCGCCCGATTGTCGGCCAACTTCTCGGGAAGAGAGCGCTTTATATGGCGGCGTTTTGACCCATCGCGTTTCTTAGAGTAGTATTACTTGCTTGTTGCACCGACGTTAATGCGTTCCCCGAAAGTACGGTTCAACGATGGATACTGACTGATGTTGCCCACTGTACACCACAAGTGTTTTTCTATATCATGATCTTTTTTCTAAATCATTACTTTTTATTATTATTATTATTACTTTTTATTTGTTCTAAAAAAATTTGGTTTACTGGTATTTTTTCTAACTTTTTACAAACAAGCAGGAAAAATTCATACAACAAAGGATGAAGTAGGTGATTATCTTGAAAACTATATCTTGACATAAAAAAACACTTGTTGAACAATGAACAACCATGCATGAAATTGGATTCCATCATCGTGCATGAAATTGGATTCCATCGTCGAAGGGTATTTGGTGTGGACCCGGAAATAAGTAAGTAAGTTTGAGGAGCCTAATTTACCATGTAGCCTACCAGTTTGAAAAATTATATTTTAAACATTTCGATCTTGGCGCCCGGTTTCAATATCGTTATCTATATTATTATTTGTTGTTTTACGACGTACTCGACAGCCGGGTCATACGGCGTCGACCTTTTAGTCGCCTCTTACGACAAGCAGATCTACCCTGGACCAATTTTACCCCGGGCAGAGTTTCAATAGCAAACGGTTCGAATACAAAAATAGTCGCCCCACACAGTGTTTTGCTTCAGACAAGCATTGCATGTGCGCCAATCAAAGAAAGGCACGGTAATAGAACTGTCGTCACAGCGCCCTTCGCGCGAAATCGGTGCCGTCATCAGTTTAGACAAAGTTCGTATCGGCCGCAATTTTAGAAAACGTAAAACGCGGCCGGAATCGCCCTAGAGCGCGACGGCAATTTCCGTGTCCACGAAAGTCCTCTCCGACCCCGTAACTCGCTCCAGTGGATATACGATAATTTAATATAATATATAATATGTCTTTGTAATTTATTTATGCTGTTTTAATTTATGTTTTTATGCGAGCGCGTGGAGGCATGCTGGCATCTTCCGCCGATAGGTATCGAATGTTGTACGAATGTGCTGGCACGTCGGTCGATGGGGACATCTCCTATTAGAATAAGATGTGCTTGAGTTGAGAGGGAACTTCTTTGAAGGGTCATTAAAGTTTGAATGTATTTACAAGTCGTTTGTCTCGTTTCTTACCTTATATTCCTGACATTTGACCCTTAATATTAGTAATATATATAATTAATGATTTAATAGACCATTTTAAAAATTATCCAGGTATCTATTCTTGTTCCTCGCACGGCCCCCCTAAATCGTTACAAAAAACAACGTAAAACAATCAAACATGAGCTGTCAAATGTTATATCAAGGTTCATTGATGGACACAAGATTTTCATCTATTAACATTGATTTCACAT
>OX246747.1:28114212-28216712 GCA_945910005.1 Isoperla grammatica
TTAAAAGTACAATTTGCAATAGAATTTTAGCTTGTGAACTCGTTTTTTTTTCTCTTCTTCTTTCTTTTGTTCAATAGAATTAGTGATGCCTTCTGCATAACATCTGTAAGATAAAATATGTATACAAAGTGTATTTTATACTAGTTTATAATGGTATTATTGCCAATTCAATATGTATTATCTCACATTCATATATTTCATGTTCATATGTTTATGGTGTCTGTAAAATATCTGTAATGAAGAGGTTGGCTACACTCAAAGGGGCTTAATAGCCCTACGTAGCACGCCTTTAAGCCAATAAATATCAAATATCAATATCTCTCTCTCTCTCTCTCTCTCTCTCTCTCTCTCTCTCTCTCTCTCTCTCTCTCTCTCTGTCTCTGTCTCTCTCTCTCTCTCTCTCTCTCTCTCTCTCTGTCTCTGTCTCTCTCTCTCTCTCTCTCTCTCTCTATCTCTCTCTCTCACACACCGAGCTCCGCCCCTGTCACCGCAAAGCAGCGTCGCCTAACAGAATTAACCACTTAGCTGAATTAGGCGGCGCTGGCAGTCTATTTCCGACCGGTCGATATCTCCACAGTTTAGGAGGGGGTGGAGGGGGTGGAGGGGTAGGGGGTGCCGTGCTGCACGATACACACGCCGGACATGTGTAGAACAAGACGGGTTACAGTAGACACTGGCCAGAAGGATTACACGCATGCTATTCAGAACACAAACACGCTACAAGTTTGGATAAAACTTTTGTTCAGAGCTTGTCGGCATCGCGGTTAAATTCAACACGAGAATGCGCCACCTTCGCAGCTGTGAACGAAGCAATATGGCCGCAGAATCGAGGACCATCTTTCGCTATGGAAGAATAAATAAATAAATACTTTCTTCGTAGGAATCATTGTTATTGGCTTAAGAGCGTTCGAAAGTAGTTTTGACGTTTTTAGTCAACTAATTTCTCTTAAACAAATAATAGGATTATTATGAAAATGTGCTTACTTTCGGAAGGATGTCATATCTACGCATGGTATTGAGTACATTTGTAACAAGCCTGTTCAAAAAAAAATATACCCATGTTTGAATTATGCAAATAAATTACTTTCGTCGAAAACGTTCGGCGAAATAATACAGAAATTCTGTTTTAAAATGGTACATTATTTTTTAATAGGTTGGTGACAAATGTACTTAATACCATGCGCAGAAATGACATCCTTCTACACATAGGTAAATATTTATAATAATCCTACTAATAGTTTAAGAGTAATTAGTTGACGGCTAATACATTTGTAAAACTCCTACTGCCGAACGCTCTTAAGGTCATTAACAATTGTTGTAATAAGTTGTTACTAATTGTTGCGTTAGTCTGCTAGGGAAGCTAGTCGACTAGAAACGTCAAGTTGAAACACGCCCTGAGTGAGGGAATGTTTGACGAAACAAATGAAAGCGTTAAGGGTGGCTAAAACGAGCATATTTTCGTGACTTATTGGAAAGGTCGACGTTCCCAACTCGAATTTAAATAAACTCTAGGTAGAATGCACAACCTTGCCACTAGATGGCAGCAGAGTTAAGTAGTTATGTATCACTAGTGCTGCGATCTCTTGTCCGAGAGTGGTACTAATCGCTACAAGTCGTGTTTAACAGTGGACTGACATTCTCTTCGCTTCTCTCTAGTCCAATGTGTCATCTAGTTTTCACGTCGTGACGTCATAGGCCGTGACGTGTCATACCCCCAGGCAGGCATGGAGGAGTCATCGAAAGGTAATTCCAGTAATGTCATTCTATACTGTAGGAAGTATTCACGTGACGTCACATCGGCCAAAGGGCACTAGCAACACCGAAAGACAACAATGGAACAGATGAATTGAACTGATGGACAAACCATCAGCTGTCAAAATAATAAAATTGCAACCATAGAAATAAAAACAAGTGTAGCAATAGTAACTGCTCGCCATTTAAAACTTTTAATGATAGACAACGACTAAGTGAAAGTTTTGTATGTGTATTTGTTTGTTTTTTGTTTTGTTTTCCAAAATCAGAAGAAATTATTTTTTGACAGCTTGTTGTTTGTCCATCGATTCAATTCATTTGTTTCATTGTTGTCTTTTGGTGTTGCTAGTGCCCTATACTATAGGGAGTATTCACGTGACGTCACATCGGCCATATTGGAGGCCACCTTTAGTAGTATTTCAAGTTTCATTTAGCTGTCAATAGAAAACGAATAATATTGTTTACGGGGAAATATGACAAGTTTGAACACGTATATCCCCCGATAAAGTATACGAAAATGATGATTGTATGCTTTTGTAAACGATTAATGGTACGTTTACAGCTACGCGTTGCGAGCGAAGCGAAGGCGCGAGCTCCAATCAGTGGCCGAGTTTGCGTAAAACTATTAACTTGTTTGCTTGAAACTCGGCCGCTGATTGGAGCTCGCGCCTTCGCTTCGCTTGCAACGCGTAGCTGTAAACGTACCATAAAAGAGTAATCGAGACAAAAGAGTTTGTTTATGTTGATTTTAAGTGATAATAGCAAACCAAAGTTAGAGAACAGTTGAATTTGCATCAAACACCAGCTGAAACATAGTAACAATGAACTACCAATCACATGTCATTGTGGCCTCCAATGTGGCCACCATGCGCAATACGTAAATAATACACCCTATCAACTTTATCCGTGGCAAAGCTGAGAACGCAACAGGGGATTTTTTTCACTACTTTTATAATAAGTTGTTTATACAGCCCGAGTGCGACCGGCCACAGTTTCCTTGAAATTGTTGGGTCCGAACTGTCAAAAAGTAATCAAATATAATCGTTTGTTTGTTGTGTGGACGCCTATTATTTGACTAGATGTTTGGTTTCCAAGAAATGTGCGCATGGTTGAACTTCTGTTACGGCTTCTGATAATGAATTCGGGGATTTCGTCTCCTGTTTTTGCTAGCCTGGTAGTGGGGGTGTACATCATTTGTGAAATGCCAAGACCGAGGAAAGATCGACTGATTTTCTTGTTCTGAACTAAGCCACGGACCCACTGTAAGGGTAGAAATGGCAACCATTGATATACTTAATATCTTATGTAAATTTATTTAAATAAAGGATTAAAAATATGTTAACAGATAAATGCTTTTACTGCGTACAAGAATTCAAAGAATGGTTCATGCGGTAACTAATGTTTGTACATGTAATCATGTACTGTAAATGTAATTATGTAATCAGTGTTTCATTAATCATTATTCATTTATCGTCAGGTTGTACTTCTCCTAAGAAAAGTAACCTACAGCAAAGTTTGCAAACTTGATTCTAGTGTATCTGTCCACAAGAATCTATACCTAGTAGTCTATCAGTTATAATAACTCAGCCCTTCAAACGTTCTCACTTCTCCTTAGAGGTTAACTTAGCTGTATAGGGCACTAGCAACACCGAAAGACAAAGACAAAGACGAAAGGAACAAATGAATTGAACTGATGGACAAACAATCATCTGTCAGTATAATAAAATTGCAACCATAGAAATAAAAACAAGTGTAGCAATAGTAACTGCTCGCCATTTAAAACTTTTAATGATAGTCAACGGCTAAGTGAAAGTTTTGTATGTGTATGTGTATTTGTTTTGTTTTTTGTTTTGTTTTCCAAAATCAGAAGAAATTATTTTTTGACAGCTTGTTGTTTGTCCATCGATTGAAGTCATTTGTTTCATTGTTGTATTTTGGTGTTGCTAGTGCCCTATAGGGTCGTCGGAGAAAGAAGCAAGGTGTTGTCGTCACGGATTTTATAATAAACGATGCCAGGTATACTGGCGACGCCGTAAGAAGCAAAGTGTCCCCTAAAATTCTGAGAAGAGACGGTCGCTCCACACGGTCTATTTCAACGGTATTCAACTCGAGGTTTCCCGATAGCTGCATTGTTATTGTCCACTGCATTGACTGCACCTACCGTGAATGGAATGCGACCCCACCACGTCTGACAACATGCGGTCGATATATTTTTCCACAATACCAGAGGCAGGAGAACGGGATGTAACTAGATTTAGGTTGGTAGTTGTCACACGCGTCACTTCACTATTATATAATCCGTGACGACAGCAACTTGCAAGTTAACGCGACGCGACTTTATCAAGCCTTCCCCTACACCTTACCTCCTTCACTCGGTTATAAAGTCTGTCCTCTCATAGTAGAAACGAAACGTTTAGAGCTTATGACCAATGTTTGTCTAATAGACCATGAAATAGGGGCAACAGGTAGCGCGCTGTTGTCATTTCATTGCAATTATTTTTCTTTCAAAGGGTGACATTCTTTCGACTTCCGTTATTACAAAATTGGCAACAGTATTTTTCTAGTACATTTTAGTTTACAAGCCGATTATAATGGTACAATACACAAACATGGCCCATTAGCTCTAAACGTTTCGTTTCTACTATGAGCGGACAGACTTTACCACAGCTAAGCGCTCCCGAGAAAGAAATGTAGGGAGGGTTGCGGTAGACCGCAGATCCATCAAGCCAGGCATTGTTAAAAATAGCAGACTTGTGATGTAGTTAAATATTACAATTTCTCAATTATGGAATAATCACGAAAAATTTATATAAAATTAACTTTGAATTTTGAACTCCCTACTTTGGGGCTAGTATAATAATAAGACCTTTTTCAGAATTGATCTAGGACTCTTAGATAGAGGTAATCAAGGCAATCTAGATATTCAATGGCAACAATGCACAACAGTGAAAAAAGCACCTTAACATAACTATCAAGGACCCTTAGATAGAGCTAATCACGGCTTACTAGAGCAATTCTGAAAATCATCTCATAGGTTGCACGTACGTCACATCTTTGCGCGTGGCGGCCACATTTGTGATCAAACTTTGACGTTGCCATGGAGAAACAATTGAAAGCCGTTGTGGTAGAACACAGAAATTCTTAGTTTTTTTAAATTCAGCGTGTTTTTTTTTAATAAAATTGGTATGTGTAGTAATTTTTAATTTTTTCATTTCTTATGTTTACTTTTTAAATTCTAAATTAGGCTTATTTATTGAATTTGAATAGTATTTGCCAATGATCTAAGATTGGTTCTCATCAATAGGGAACCCCCAACTGACGTCACATCCGGCCTACAACAATGGAACAAATGAATTGAACTGATGGACAAACAATCAGCTGTCAAAATAATAAAATGGCAACCATACAAATAAAAACAAGTGTAGCAATAGTAACTGCTTGCCCTTAAAAACTTTTAATGACGGTCAACGAAAGTTTTGTATGTGTATTTGTTTGTTTTGGTTTTATTTTTCAAAATCAGAAGAAATTATTTGTTTACAGCTTGTAGTTTGTCCATCGATTCAATTCATTTGTTCCATTGTTGTAGTCCGGATGTGACGTCAGTTGCGGGTTCCCTATTGTGTCGCAATCATGGCCGCTGTGACGTCACGTGGGAACTATGAATTGTACGTTGCGCGACGAATGTTTACCTGATTCCGAACCCGCGTCAAGGATCGCCCTGTTTACGTCAGCTGCCACGTGTACTTATTAAGAACACTCATCATCGTTTATGTCTACAACTATTAATTACCAGTACCGCTAATAATAAGAGTGACGCGTCTGTCAAGCTTATCTCTGCGTGACGTCATGCGTTATGACGCGCGGTGGCCGCCGTATCTAGAAGGCAGTGGGCGGGTGGATCGTGCGTCACTCTAGTAGACTGTGACATACTCGAGCGGTCCGGGGGCGATTGCAACGTGTTAGCAAAGATTACTGAGTGGAGAAGATGTTTCATCGCCGTGTTAAAATATATGCGCGAGTTTTTTTGAAAATTTCTAATGGTACGTTTACAGCTACGCGTTGCAAGCGAAGCGAGGGCGCGAGCTCCAATCAGCGGCCGAGTTTTATGCAAAGAAGTTACAAACTCGGCCGCTGATTGGAGCTCGCGCCCTCGCTTCGCTCGCAACGCGTAGCTGTAAACGTACCATTAGTCTCACCACTAGTTCGAATTCTGACCGCAAGGAGCGCTAGCCCTGCACGTTTGACCAAGGTAATGTTTGACTTCGTTACCGTTAAACAAGGTCTACTAGATCGCTAGTACGTGCCAGGGGATTTAGTGGACCTTGAGTTTTATACTTTTGGAAGAGCGACTCTTGCGGTGAGAATTCGAACTACACGTCGGACTTAAAAAATTTTGCTCAGACACGCGCAGACGAATTCCCATATGGATGAAACATCTTCTCCACTCAGTAATCTTTGGTGTTAGCAAATACTAAGGGCGTTCGGAAGTAGTTTTGACGTTTTTAGTCAACTAATTTCTCTTAAACAACTAATAGCATTATTATGAAAATTTACCTACTTGGAGAGGGGTGTCATATCTACGCATGGTATTAAGGGTGTGTTCCAACTTGATTTTCGCCTGCTAACCACTTACCACTACCTGCCACACACTAAATGCTAACAGCTTTGGGCACGCCACCTAGTATGCTAATACAAAGTTTATTGTTATTAATCATCTAATGTAAATAAATACGATAATCATACTTCCACTCACTGGTAGGGTATTTTCCTAACCTAAAAGTATCAGCTGTGATGGCTGGTATCAACCATCTTGTTTTAGTGGGTTAGTCGGTGTCGTAGTGTACACTTTCGGCCACTACCCACTACCCACTAACCACTAGCCAAAAAAGGAGCATTGGTCGTCTGCTTGTGACGTCACTTCCTTTCGATTAGAAAGACGTGGAAGTGTTTTAGGTAAAATAACTGTTAACAGATAGCGCTGCGTAACTGCGTTGCACTGTCAGTGTCAGTTCGACGTCATTTTGGTGTCTGCTTACGTTTGGACGTTTGGATGGTGGCAATAAGGCACAATTCCTTTTGCTTGACAATCTCGACCGGACAGTGTCCTTAAGAGAAGTATGATAAGAATACAGATGTGATGGATGTGTTGCTGAAGGCAGAACGTTTGGAAAAGAATGAAATGGCCCGAAGGCAGAAAGAATTTAGAGTGATAGTATGAAATTAATAGAAGAGGTTGGGTTTACAACTACTAGGAATAAAATAGGTAAGTTCAGGAAGGGTATTGGGAATAAATAGAGGTACTACCTCACCCGTCTGTTCTTGGCAAAGAGGGGAAGGCGAATATGTTGCGGTGGCGTCCACATGCCTGTGGGTTGGGAGGCCTGAATTCATATGCGTAATTCTTGCAGTTACCAAATCTCCACAGCAGTTCTGGAGACAGTTGGCAAGCTCGTCTCACGTTGAGCGTGTGTTTGTTTGTTGCAGTTGGTATCAGTGCACGCCTGAGGATGCCGGAACAGAGCAACGACTACAGAGTGGTCGTGTTTGGGGCGGGCGGAGTCGGGAAGAGTTCGTTAGTACTTCGATTCGTCAAGGGCACCTTCAGAGAATCCTATATACCGACCATTGAAGATACTTACAGACAGGTAAGTCAGAGGCCTACTTTATCATTTAGTGCGGCATAAGCCGCTTACGTTTGCCTCACCAGAGCAATCTGTCAGTCCGGAAACCAAACCCGATCAGTAGCAGGCAACAGCTAGTCTATAGTAGGCTAGATGCGCAGCCTAGGAACCACAAGCGTGTCAACTTGATGCCATCTTGAAATGGGCAAATAACACAGGCGGGAATAGGAGTTTCTAATGCAACTTTCTGCCATTGGCAGCGCTAGCAGTACTAAAAGTAAGCATGTAAATTGCCCATTTCAAGATGGCTTCAAATCGCTACGCTTGCTACTCGGTGGAAGGTTGGGGGACTGGTGATCTAGCCTACTATAGCTGTTGAATATCATTGGTAGCAGGTTTCTCTGGTGCGTTCGGCAACTGTGCCAGATTAACCCGGTTTTCTGACCCGATCACCAAAAAAGTGACCTGCCTCGGGAGCAGGGTATGTTAGGTTTTGGCGGAAAATACGAAATGATATGAGTTTGCTGGTGGTGTTAAAGTGGCTGTGGATGACGCATGTGGATATTTTGGCGCAAACCCGTGTTTTTGAGTAGGATAATTATGAATTGCACTCAGAAAGTAAGTACACCAGGTATTACAAAAAAACTAAAAACAATTTGAAGGTTAGGTTTAGCTAAGCAAGCGCACGGCATCCATTTGCAAACAAACCTGTCTCCGAAACGCTTTCGTTTACTCGGGTTGAAAACTCTGACCCGGTGAAGTGAAGTCACGTGACATTACTGATCGGACGGGTTAAGGTGCATTCACAATCTTTACTAGTACTAGGCCTAGGCCTAGCCTAGCCTATGGTTTAATGATTAAGACTAAGACAAACCTTAGTCACAGCCAATCAGAGCGCAGTATTCTCCCTCCCAGCCAATGAAAGAAGCCTGTGGTTTGGTCTTAATCATTAAACCATAGTACTAGTAAAGATTGTGAATGCACCTTTATACTCTGGCGAGGAAAACGAAAGCGGCTATAGAGTACCGTTTTAAATTAATTACTTTATTTTGTTGGTACATAATACATAGGGTACGTTCCGAGACTAGCTGAGTATGCCATTTCCGTGCTGAGGCGGGGCCTTCGTGATGTCGAAGCGATATATCTAGACGGCCTTGGCTGAGGCCATTCCGTAACCTGGTGAAAATCATAGGCTGAGCGTTCCGTTACTTCCAAGCCAGCAAAAAAGCCGAATTTAATTAAACAATCTTAACAATTTTGCCATCATCCACGTAGGAAGAACGACCAACGACGCTGCTTCATCGGAAAGTTGCGTGGCAGTGCCACTTAAAGGGTTAGTCAGATCAAAAACTAAAACACTATCATTTGTATATGTCCACCCTCAAATATGGAAAACATGACTAAAAGATACCATACTTTAAAAGCTGGCGGTTAAAAAATTAAAGAAAACGCGATTTTTTGGCTTGTTGCTACCAAGTAGCACCTAGCAACTCTTCTCATGGTAATTCCCATATGAAAAAATGTTGCCTCGAGATAGTTAAACCACCGCTAAAATAGGGCACTTATCAAAAATCGCTCAGGAGGTTTGATGTGCATCGTTTCTCTACCGATAACATGCTTCTTAGTATGAACGAGTACTTCTGCAAAATGCTCTGCAATTAATTTTCTTGTGACTTGATGTGAAGAAAAGTTGCAATCTGTTTTGAGCGGCACTGTCCGCAGTCGCCGAGTGTTGTGGCTGGTCTCGTATAACTGTCTATTGGGAAGGCGTTAGCGACCTCGGAACCGATACAGCTGTACTACGCTTTACAAGAAAAATGCAGCAGGGCTTGTGAAGTGAATCTTATAGAATAGCTAAATGTTCACTATTTTTTTTTCTTGCATTGAAGCAACCTATATCAATTTTATTTTACACATAACTGAATTTCATGCACTTATGACTCATTGGTGAATTTTAGTTTATCATCTGACTAATCCTTTAAGCGCTTCATTCGTTTTCACTAGCGCCCTCAGTGGCCAAACTCGGTGCCTTGCATGGTTGTTGTGATGTGTGTTGTCATGGTAACTATCGTGATCATCATGAAAACAACTGATAAGAAGGTGATTTTATCTAAAAACCGTATATTGTGTCACTGAACGCTTTTAAATGTAAATAGTTTTGTAATACCATAAAATCCATTTACAGTTCAGTTATCTTGATTAGAATTTCATTTTAACCACAAACAGAATTGAGATGTGTATATGCTATAGTAGTCATGCCATTCGATTAAATAAAACATTGTAGAGCACACCATGTGTGCTGCACACATGTACTTGCGATAAGAGAGCTGCGTTCCAGAATTCATCTCGTGAGTAATCCCAGGTACCCTACTATGACGTCAGGATACCTTGGATGTCAAAACAATATTGGAACAGATGGATTACAACCATGGCGGCAAATATGGCAGGCCCAAACGTAGCTTGTTGTCCCTTCATAAATTTTAAAGCAAATTCTGGATCTGGAAATAAATAAGGTTAAAATAAGACTAATTGTATTCAGTTTGGTGCTAGGAACTAGGCTAGGCCTACACGTAAAAGCTTTCAAACCAAAGAAACAGGGTAGACATAACCTAAAAACCAGATCACGGGCTAGCCTAGGCCTAGACCCTAGGGCCTAGGCCTAATTTCTATTCAAACGTGTTAAAGTACAAATAACCGGTACTCACCATTTTGTATTTTTATGGCCGTGTCATATGACATAATGGTCAACGTGTAAATGTTCCCTTCATATTCAACCATAATATAATATCAATAATATCCACACTCGCTTCCATTTTCCCGCTAAAACAGGCAATCTCATCCCAGTCATCTCCTTGCGGGTCGGATGAGTCGGATGCGTATCTGATTTGTTTTGGCTTATTTCCGGAACACATGGATTGCAATCTGAGATTAATTTAGGGACACTTGGCTGACTTGGATTAGTAATCGGATGAATTCTGGAACGCAGCTAAGGACTAAGGTTAAGGACCATTGGGTTTGAACCAATGTAAGGACGTTGCCAGAACCAGTCGATAAAGTAGTTATCTGCCAAAGGGGAAACTTCTTTATCGACGCTACTACAACTATGGCCGTGTTATGTAATCTTGCTGCAAGATAGCACTAGCAGAGTCGTGTTATGGTGAATTCACGACCTTGCGTTGCGCTGAGCTGAGCGTTGGACTTTGTTGCGTTGCGTTGCGTTGACTTCATCATCTGTTCACGACCCTGCTCCTTCTCGACAGGTCAAACCACGGATTCAAGGTCTACTTGATCTCTGATCAAGTGGGCCTTGCATGGATTGAACCCAAGGTCCGTCGATCTCCTGGCGGAGGTTCGGTAAACCTCAATGTAAAAACTTGGGAGTTTGACGAGTCCCCGCCAAGGGATTTACGGACCTTGGATTCAAGGTCCACTTGATCTCCGCCTAGCGGAGGCTCGTCGAACTTCAAGGTCCACTTGATCTCCGCCTAGCGGAGGCTCGTCGACGAGCCTCCGCTAGGCGGAGATCAAGTGGACCTTGCTTGGATTGAACCGACGTTCGAGAAGGCTGTGCTTTAAACCGAGTATCCCGCATCATACATGCCGCGAGGATCAAGAAGGCTTTGCTTTGCGTTATTGCGTTGGAAAGTTGAACTAGAACAATGTTTGCAGCATCGCACAGTCGCGCACTGATGATGCTCATGATTGGTTGCTAGAACTTCGAAGTTCAAAGTTGCGTAGCGCAACGCAAGGTCGTGAATTCACCATTATTAGATTAGCGTTGTAGGCGTATTACCATTGGTAACTTACATGGTACTAGCTTCGAGTGTACCTACTATGAATGTCTTCAGGTACCCGAATACCATATTATGAATTCCTAATGGAGAATTTTCTGTGAATTCATTCTGGTCGATAAAGCAGCTGGCAACGTCTCGACTCGATTGAGCTGACAGCCAGCCGACGTCGGTGGCCAGTCGATAAAGCAGCTGGCATCGTCTCGACTCGATTGAGCTGACAGCGAGCCGAGGTCGGTGGCCAGTCGATAAAGCAGTTGGTAACGTCTCGACTCGATTGAGCTGACAGCGAGCCGAGGTCGGTGGCCGGTCGATAAAGCAGTTGTTAACGTCTCGACTCGATTGAGCTGACAGCGAGCCGAGGTCGGTGGCCGGTCGATAAAGCAGTTGGCAACGTCTCGACTCGATTGAGCTGACAGCGAGCCGAGGTCGGTGCCGGTCGATAAGGCAGTTGGCAACGTCTCGACCCGATTGAGCTGGCAGCGAGCCATGGGGGGGGGGGGAGGGGGTTCCCCGATTAAACGTGTTTTGGCTCGCGAAGAAAGGGGGGCGGGAATTGTTGAAAGCAATCAGCTTCCCGCAATGCAGTTGGGATCGAGAATTCATTCACGAGACGAAGTTATACACACAGGACGAATGAGAGTGTAGAATGTCCTGTGTGTATGCCCTATCAATATGAAATACATCCTCACTGGAGTCCTGTGTGTATGCCCTATCAATATAAAATACATCCTCACTGGAGTCCTGTGTGTATGCCCTATCATTGTAAAATACATCCTCACTGGAGTCCTGTGTGTATGCCCTATCAATATAAAACACATCCTCACTGGAGTCCTGCGTGTATGCCTTATCAATATAAAATACATCCTCACTGGAGTCCTGTGTGTATGCCCTATCAATATAAAACACATCCTCCCTGGAGTCCTGTGTGTAAGTGTGGCCTAATTGGGTCGCAGCAACAACTGTGTCAAATATCCCCGGGGGGGTTCGAAGGCAATACTTCTGTTTAGCCGGTGACCTATTTACAATAACCTAGATCTCATAGGACATCGTTATACTTACAATCATTGGTGGGCTTTCAAGAGGATAAACTTCCGCCAATATGAAAATCGTTACAACTTACTAGTATATTTGCATGTATATTGTAGAAAATTAAACACGCCTGTTGAATAGCAGCTATTGGGGCCAATTTCACTAAATTTTTTAATTCCGATTTGCCGGTAATCGGAGTTTATCTGGGTAAGAAGTGACTAACTGACTGACTGACTGACTAACTGACTGACTGACTGACTGACTGACTGACTGACTGACTGACTGACTGACTGACTGACTGACTGACTGACTGACTGACTGACTGACTGACTGACTGACTGACTGACTGACTGACTGACTGACTGACTGACTGACTGACTGACTGACTGACTGACTGAATGAATAACTGTGACTGACTGACTGACTGACTGACTGACTGACTGACTGACTGAGTGACTGACTGGCTGAGTGACTAACTGACTGAGTGACTGACTGGCTGAGTGACTAACTGACTGACTGGCTGACTGACTGACTGACTGCCTCACTCCCTGACTGCCATGCGTTTTGAATATAATGTAATGTGACTTTGGAGCCGTCCTAGTAACGAAGGACTCAATGATTCAAACTTGTTCTGAATCGGTCTTGTTGATTATGACATTTGTCCGCAGGTGCTCGCACGGTCCAATCACCGACTCATGTGTATCATATTTGAAATAATATAGATCTTTGATCGGTTATCGCTCACTCGTCGATGGTGTTCGGAGCCTACAGGGTTGGTTTAGTCGCTTTAAATTAAAGTCCCCCACTGCAAATCAGTCTTGTTACTGAGTGGGTAGACTCTGTGAATACGATTTTTTTAAAAACTAAATGGGTACCAAAAAATTGAGGGTACTAAGTCGAAGCTTAACAAAGTTGGTAAATTGTTACCTCACTAGTGTTCTCTGCGTGTCCCATGTTAAGTCCCACTTGTGTTAAGTCCAAATATCAATCAATCAATCAATCAATCTTTATGTCCCCAGGTCATAAGCTGCAACAAGAACATCTGCACTCTACAGATAACAGACACTACGGGGTCACACCAGTTTCCAGCCATGCAGAGGTTGTCCATATCCAAGGGCCACGCCTTCCTCCTTGTATACTCGTGCACGTCCAGACAGGTATGTCCTTACATCACCGATAGAGGGATGGCTCAGCGGTAAGACGCAAGACTCTAATTCGGGAAGTCGCCGGTTCGATTCCGGCAATCGGCAGTCGTGACTGAAGGGTTTTACCGAGGTTTTCCTCGTCAGTCATAAAGGCAAATTCTGAGATTGAGATTCTCTGGTTCATTTTGTCAGTTCTTGTGTATGACCGCCATCTTTATAAATGGCCGCTTTTGGTATCACCAAGGTCCGTCGATAACCTGGCGGAGGTTCGGTAAACCTCAAAGTGAGTTCGACGAGCCCCCGCTGGGGATTTACGGACCTTGGGTATCACGAGAGCACGCAAACCTGCCAAGTCGGAGATCAAGTAGACCCTTGTTGTACGTGTGTGTACTTGAGACTCAAAGTTAGTAAGGTATTTGCTCAAACTAACACATAGATAGCGCTGCTAAGCAACACCCTTATCTGAGCCATTGATGATTTAAGGGCTGGTCCACACAGATTTTTAAGACATACGATTTAAGGTTTAACGCGTAGTCGTAAAGTTGGATCATAGGAAACACGTACTGGCGTTCACACAAAGTTTTAGTTTTAAGACGTTGTTTTCATTGTTGTTTTTAAAACAACGTCTTAAAACCTTATGCGTTAAGTCTTAAAAATCTGTGTGGACCAGCCGTAACAATAAAGCAACAATGAACAATTGACAGATAAACTCATCCTTATAGTAGTTTATTTTCTTGCCACCAGAATGCGTCTAGTCTATTTTGAGGGGCCATCCATTGTGTGTTCTAATTATTAACGGTCGTTTTCAGAGTCTGGAGGAACTGAAACCTATCTGGGACGCCATCCGGGACATGAAGGGGGAACACCTGCCCACGATACCCATAATGCTGGTCGCCAACAAATGTGATGAGGTGAGTTGAATTGCTGTGGTGACGTCATCCTTTACGTAACACGTGAGAACTTCCGGCGACAACTTACAGCCAATCAGGGTAGAGAACGGACACCTTTGAATGTGAAGGGTTTTTCTTAGAACCGTATGCACAGTCTAGAGTGTCAAGTTAAGTACAATATTTGTTGCTGTGGAATTGTTTCATTAAGCCCGATTCACAATTGAAAAAAGAGTTTCAATAGTGAAATAGCAATAAGGTTTAAACGAATTGGAACATACAATAACAATGCTGTGGTTCACAACTGTCACAGTGGATTGAAATACTCATAAGAATTGAAACAATCCCATTTCTTATTTCAACTTCCCATGATGCACCTTATGACGAACCAATCAGAACGCAGAAGAGCCATATGAGATGGTCAACTACGAAAATCAAAACAAAAATAGTGGTACCGGATATTTTGCTGCTGTTGTAGTCAATGATAGTAAGTACACAATTGAGGCACCGCTTTGACTACTGAAATAAGCAACTAGTCGTCGGTTGTGAACCAGTTGCTTGTTATTTCGCTATTTCGCTTTACATACTATTTTCCATAAGAAGAACAAACTTCATAGCAACCATTAACAAATCACATACTTACTTGACTGTGCATTCCGTCCTTAAACTCTTCATTAATTCCAAATTGGTAAAATTGTGGAGAAAAACAAAGACAACTATTTTGGCTACATTGATGTGAATGACTCTTAGAACACTATGGATCAAGTGACAAATAAATATGGCGTGTGCCCCCCCCCCCCCCCCCCCCAAAAAAAAAAAGAAATATGTTTGTACTTCCTGTAGTCGGTGAAAAAGTGTACAATAGGGAACACGCGTATGGAAATTTTAATCGATTTTTAAATACCTTGTATCTCATTTAATAATGTTGTGTCTTTGAATTTTGAAAAACAGATCAGTCTATGCCTCAAAATAATTGGTTTAGTAACGATAAATAAAAGGGCGCGAAAAACGAGCCGCCGCCACGTAGAGTGGATTTGACGTCATGGTTTTGTACTTTGTACGCTCACCGCCTCAGCGATTGGTCTGTTACGCCACGACTACACAATCATTGCGTCACAGCCACCTGTACGCGTTTCAGATCCCCGAGTTTAAACTTCAATAAATGCGACCACATTAAACCTATTTAAAAATTTCTTTTTTACTTGGGACTTGCATTAATATACTTTTGTATCTGATACTATTAAACTAAGTGTTTGGTTTAACAAAAAAAATCGTACGCGTGTTGCCTATTGCCATCTTTAGATTCTTTAGATGGATTATTTTATTAACTTATGAAGAATTAAATTATGGTTTCCGATGACTTTACAACTAAAATTTGTTCCAATGTTATTTTTGGTTTGGGCAGTTTCAAAGAAAAAGAGAACATTTTAGTTGACTAGCGTAAACTGCAAGTTGGAACACACCCATAGTCATCGTCATCATCTATTGCCACTTCCAACTCTGCGTTGGGTCGACATTGAAGATAAGCCTCTCCATCTCCTTCTTTCTTGCCATGCACCACTCTTCCCTTTCCACCACATTCCAATTTCCTCCTCGCTGCTCCACGTCCTTCCTTACGTTGTCCTGCCGTCGTTGTCGTTGTCTGCCCCTTCTTCTTGTACCTGGGATCTACAATTCCATTATTCTTCTCGACAATCTTTCTTTTTTCATTCTCTTGACATGGCCAATCCATCTTGGTATTTTCTCTCCTATTCTATCCATTAAACTCCTTACGCCTACTGTGTCCTCGTTCCGTATTCTGTCCCATCTGGTTTTGCCAACAATAAGTCTCAAAAACTTCATGTCCACAGCTATTTATTAGGGCCGGTTTCACTAAACTTTATTCCCGCGATTTTCTGTTAATCGTACATCAAAAATGGCGCCCGATAGAGCACTCAAAATAGACTAGATGCATTCTGGTGGCAAGAAAATAAACTTATTAGTGGTGTAGCTGTCAATTTTTATTGTTGTTTTATTGTTATTATTCATCAATGGCGCTGAAAGGAGGTTGCTTAGCAGCGCTATCTATGTTCGTTTTGAGTTCTCTATAGAAGCCACGTCATGCATTTCGTATGTAATGTATGTTGAAACCAAATACCTTAATAGGAATAGCTTCGCTATTAATACGATCGACTGGTACCATTTAACATGGAAGGCGGCGGCGACACAGTTTGCAGCGCTCCTGGCGGCGCGGAGTAAACCTAAGCCCGCGAATTCAAATCTGCTGCCCAGAGAGCTAGCATTTTCAGATAAAGTTTCATCAAATACTTACATACTAACACTGATTTTACCATAACTTACTATTTGTAAAATTATTTAAACCGTTCATGATGCTCCTTTTTGTTTCAGTAATGCATATCATGCTCTACAATCTCGTACAATATGATATGTAACTTTGTTATGGAAGTACGACGTTCCATACAACTAGGTACCTATTCACAGCATGATCATAAGTTTTCTTGAGTCTCTGTGAATAGAGTTTGGCAGTGCTCTTGTCTAACAAATAAATATTAGTTAGGCCTAGCCATATTATACTTCAAAACAACATGAAGAAGAACGTGCGTAGAATCAGCTGTTGGGGATGAGGAGCATGGAAATAAACGAAGCAGAGCAGAGGTTCTACTTCGACAACAAATGTGTATTTGCATGTACTGCAATGAAGAGATGATTTGGTAATAGGCGTACATTATGGTTTTAATAAAACAATGAATACATTGCTAGCAAAGGAAAATATCAGATCAAGGAAGGCAGGGCAAAATTGTCTCCTTGTAGGCCTAGGCCTACCATAGGCTTATTATTGCCTGCCCTATACTGGTTGTGGAATTTCGATAAAATTTTGGTGAGTTAGTGTATGCACGCCCGCTAAGGTTTCTGAATGATAACCACCCCCCCCCCAACCCCTACCCCCACTAAGACACCAACATGCAATAATGCTTTTCTAAACCATTCAGCCGATTGCAATACAATTTCGGGGAGTTAGTGTATGCGCGCCCGCTAAGGTTTCTGAATGATTACAACCCCCTCCAAGCCCCCCTCACCCTCACTGAGACACTAATATGCAATAATGCGTTCTAATATTATTCATCCGATTGCAATAAAACTTTGGTGAGTTATTATGCGCAAGCCCGCGAAGGTTTCTGAAAATTGTCTCCTTGTAGGCCTAGGCCTACCATAGGCTTATTATTGCCTGCCCTATACTGGTTGTGGAATTTCGATAAAATTTTGGTGAGTTAGTGTATGCACGCCCGCTAAGGTTTCTGAATGATAACCACCCCCCCCCAACCCCTACCCCCACTAAGACACCAACATGCAATAATGCTTTTCTAAACCATTCAGCCGATTGCAATACAATTTCGGGGAGTTAGTGTATGCGCGCCCGCTAAGGTTTCTGAATGATTACAACCCCCTCCAAGCCCCCCTCACCCTCACTGAGACACTAATATGCAATAATGCGTTCTAATATTATTCATCCGATTGCAATAAAACTTTGGTGAGTTATTATGCGCAAGCCCGCGAAGGTTTCTGAATGAGTACAACTCCCCCCCCCCCCCCCCCCCACCCCCTTTGTGTATCAACAGACGGGAAAATATATAGTGTCTCAAAAACACTTCAATAAATAGAATTAAAACATAAACACTTTATTTCTTTCAGTGGCTTTGCAACGCATGCCGGGTTTGCTAGTTGTAATTAAATTAACCCATTTATTTATACATCCACGTGGGAAAGTTAGTATTTCATAATCATACAGGCCAGGCCTACGGGTATAATTCGTCGTCAAAAGTACGATCACATACGGGATGTGTACGATACGATAAGTGTCCAAAAGTAGTGTCAACTAATCACTGGTACCTAGTTGACACCCGCACAATTCAAATTCCCACCAAAATCGTATTTGTTTAGAGTGAATTAACTCGTTCTTAAAACTATCCGTTATACTATTTAAAATACGTGTTTGGTGGTTTTACAATACTACAGCTTACTCAAAGCTACTATTATTAATATAACATGAGTCTTCATCTTATTTTACCCGTAATCGTGGGTCAAATCGAGCTTACTCGGCATACAAATTGCATGCTTAGCTCCCGCGATGAACGTTGTTGGTACTCCGCGCCGCCTCAGCGCTAGTGTCGAAGCTGTCGCCATGATTTCCTGGGAGTCGATCGTATTATTATTGCTACGGTATTTGTTGAAACCATGGTAACCAATCCGAGATTTGTAAATCGGCTGATAAAAAAGTTTGGTGAATTTGGACTTGAGTGATTTGTGCCCTTAGTATTTGTTACTGTATTAGTGATGACGTCAGATTTCAATCTCAGTTTATTTCATCCGTAGACATATACATAATACATGTATGGACATCGTCAATATAAAAGATATCTTAAAACTAATGGTAGGCTACACAACAAAACTAAGACATTTATATGGCGATTTATATTTAAATGGCGGACGAGCTATCTGACTCCAAACAACTTTCCTGAAACGTAATTATTATTTAAAGTAGTAATTGTATCATTACAATGCTTGACTTATCAGTTTAATCAACTTCTTTTTCACTGTTTCGTGTTAAGGAAAACGAAATATCTGAACGGATAACCCTCGCTACAATGTTTGCAAAAACAAAACTATCTGTCAACTGTCATGATTGTTTGGAGTCACAAATACGGTTCGTCATTGGTTGACACGGGAATCGTGACGTCACACTAATATACTCTATGACCTCTGTCTGACCTTGTTTCTAGACTGAGAACCGCGAGGTGGATGCGACCGAGGGCGAGGCCGAGGCTGCCAGATGGTGTTGTAACTTCATGGAGACGTCGGCCAAGACCAATCACAACGTCAAGGAACTATTCCAAGAACTACTCAACATGGAGAAGAACAGAAACATCTCGCTACAGCTAGACAATAAGAAGACTCAGAAACTGCCCGGCACTAACAAGATCAAGGAGAAGTGTTCCGTCATGTAATCGAATCGAATCGAACAGAACTCGGTGCCGAGACGGGTGGCGTTATTCCGTGTTGATATTGGGCGGCACTCGTTTGGGATTTCGTCGGCTACTGCAATGATTTTCAACAGCTATAGTATAGGCTAGTTGCGCAACCTAGCAGCCACAAGCGTGTCAATTTGAAGCCATCTTGAATTGGGCAATTACTACAGGCGGGAATAGGAATCTCTAACGGTCGGTCTACACACATGTTTAAGAATTTTGTCTAAAGATTTTTGGTTCAAGGGTTAACAGAGGCATTCACACACATGATTATGCTAATACTCAATTCACTACAGTATTCGCAACACCATTGGCTAGAATGCTTCTGACGTCAAAACTGTATTGAGAATTGATTGGTTGGTCTAAGGTTTGTCTTATGGAGTGTCTAAGAAATGAAATTTGGTCATTTCGTTAAACCTGTGCAAGTCTTAGCCCCGTGTGTGAACACTAGCGTTGTTTTCCTATTGTTCAATACAAGGTCTTACGCCTTGCTTAAGCCTTAAACATGTGTGTAGACCGACTGTAACGCGACTTTCTGCCGCTCGCAGCGCTAGCAGTATTGAAAGGTCCAAATTAGCATGTAAACTGCCCAATTCAAAATGGCTTCAATTTGCTACGCTCGCTACTGAGTGAAAGGTTGGGGGACTGGTGATCTAGCCTACAATAGCTGTTGAATATCATTGGGCTGCCGCCTCTGCCGAGACAGGTGGTGTGATTCCGTGTGCGCGCCACTCGTTTGGGATTTCACCGCCTCCTCGCTTTTCGAACGCTCCGAACGATTCATGTGTGAAATACAGACCAGACCAGAGACATGTGTAGGTACTGATTAAGACAAACATGTGAGAAATGAGTGTGAAGACTATGGATGGATGGGGGGGGATAGAATGTGTTTTTTTCTATGGTTATTTATGTAGTGGAAGTCCTCTGGAATTGAACAAGGTGGTGTCACCAGTCGTGGTGAGACAGTAGGCCTAATCGTAGTTATTTAGAAAATGTGAGAGGTTTGGTGTAAGGGTGTGTTGGTGTTGAACTATTGACATAACCCACTATCGCAAGAGGGTGTACGATAGCCTGTGTGCGTGTGCACGAGGCCCATGCAACTGAATACTTTACACATGCTACTTTAATAATATAATGTAACGGCATGAGCATACATAATGTCGGTCCGGTTGGATGCGGTCCAGTTGGATGTGTGTCCAGTTGGATGTGTGTCCAGTTGGTTTGATGTCCAGTTGGATGTGTCCAGTTGGATGTGTGTCCAGTTGGATGCGGTCCAGTTGCATGTGTGTCCAGTTGGTTCGATGTCCAGTTGGATGTGTGTCCAGTTGGATGTGTGTCCAGTTGGTTCGATGTCCAGTTGGATGTGTGTCCAGTTGGATGTGTGTCCAGTTGGATGTGTGTGCAGTTGGATGCGGTCCAGCTGGATGTGTGTGTGTCGAGTTGGATGCGGTCCAGTTGGATGCGGTCCAGTTGGATGTGTGTCCAGTTGGATGCGGTCCAGCTGGATGTGTGTCCAGTTGGATGCGGTCCAGCTGGATGTGTGTCCAGTTGGATGCGGTCCAGTTGGATGCGGTCCAGTTGGATGTGTGTCCAGTTGGTTCGATGTCCAGTTGGATGTGTGTCCAGTTGGATGCGGTCCAGCTGGATGTGTGTCCAGTTGGATGCGGTCCAGCTGGATGTGTGTCCAGTTGGATGCGGTCCAGTTGGATGTGTGTCCAGTTGGATGCGGTCCAGCTGGATGTGTGTCCAGTTGGATGCGGTCCAGCTGGATGTGTGTCCAGTTGGATGCGGTCCAGCTGGATGTGTGTCCAGTTGGATGCGGTCCAGTTGGATGTGTGTCCAGTTGGATGCGGTCCAGCTGGATGTGTGTCCAGTTGGATGCGGTCCAGCTGGATGTGTGTCCAGTTGGATGCGGTCCAGTTGGATGCGGTCCAGTTGGATGTGTGTCCAGTTGGTTCGATGTCCAGTTGGATGTGTGTCCAGTTGGATGCGGTCCAGCTGGATGTGTGTCCAGTTGGATGCGGTCCAGCTGGATGTGTGTCCAGTTGGATGCGGTCCAGTTGGATGTGTGTCCAGTTGGTTCGATGTCCAGTTGGATGTGTGTCCAGTTGGATGCGGTCCAGCTGGATGTGTGTCCAGTTGGTTCGATGTTCAGTTGGATGTGGTCCAGTTGGTTCGATGTTCAGTTGGATGCGATTCAGTTGGATGTGTGTCCAGTTGGATGTGGTTCAGTTGGATGCGATCCAGTTGGATGTGGTTCTATTGGAACGATGTACAGTGACTGCAATCCAGTTGGAACGATGCCTAGTTGGCTGCGGTCCAGTTGGATCGATGTCCTATTAGATGAGTTCTAGTTGGATGCGATCCAATCGCCTAAACCCAAAACAAATTACCTAATAAATAGTAAACGATCAAATAAAAACGATACTCTGATTTTGATAACTAATTGAACAATTGAGGGTAAATAATTATGCCTCATCTCATAAAAAATCTCCTAAAGCCAAGAAAAACAATTGTAAATCATAAATAGTCAACAATCAAAGAAACGAGTACTCTGATTTTAAATAATAAATTGAACTATTGACGGTATATCATTCTGCCTCATCTTTTAAAAAAATCGTCTAAAGCAAACAAAACAATTATTAATTATAAAACAATCATCATAATTTACTATTGTAAACAATCAAACTCATAAATAATAAACAATCAAACTCTGATTGTTAATAACACATCGAATTATTAAGGGTATAACAGTTCTTTATCGTCACATAAAAAATCGCCTAAACCCCCAAAAAAAACATAAATAATAAACAATCAAATGAATAAGTACTAAACCCAAAACAAAATCACAACTAGTAAGTAAGGCCTACACTTTTACAAATAAAATATGTTAAACAAAAAAGTGCGTTTCTTCAAGTGTTGCATGGGCCCGAATGCACTGTACTACAGGATGTATAATAGTTACAGTACTGCCAATGCCATGGGCCCGAGTACACTGTACTATAAGATGAATGATAGTTACGCTATCGCCAACGTAATTCTCTAGTCGCCTTGGGCTGTCGCTTTCGTTCCTAAAATGTTTCATGTCTCCCATATTACGTACCGGTATATACAAAATGCGTGTGTGATCGTCCGCTTTGCCCCGAGTTACGTTGGCGATCTAGTACTACCAACACCCGAATACTAAACCTCTTTAGAAAAAAAAACAAAGAAAAAACTTACTAACCAACAATAATATAGTGTAAAAAAAAAAACATAAGCAATAATTTAATTTTCATGGCTCACAATTCTAATTCCACATTATTACCGAGTACTGTAGCATGTACCGGTCTTACACTTCTAAGTAAGTACTTCAAGTACTGGATATACACAACTTAAAGTACTGGTCATCTAATTCCATGTACTAATCATCTTCTTTATATATTGGCTAATTTAGATTTAAGAAATCAAGCTTTAATATAATATAAAAAGAAAAAATTTTTAACTAATAAAATTCACATGTTTTCTAAAGTTAAACAATATTTCGTCGAATTAATTAGAACAACGAAAGAAGATCATAAACGTTTTTACAATGATCAGTGATTAACAACAAGTAAAACATAGATTTTCTTTGGAAATAAAATTTTTGAGAATTGCACAGCTAGTATTGGTAAGACTGACAGTATTCATGTTGTTAAGTTTAACATTCCTTAAAGCAAGCATTTCCGGTTTCTCCGATGGGGCAAGACCATCCGGCATTATCGCTCTAGTGTTGATGTGTGGCGCACTAGCATTGTTGTGTGGCACTCTAGCATTTAATTCTGGTGCCACATGGCTCTTGAATTGAAGTGTGGCACTAAATCATTGAAGTGTGGCGCACTAGCATTGAAGCGTAACGCTCTATCATTTAAGTGTGGTGCCACAAGGCTCTAGCATTGAAGTGTAACGCTCTATCATTGAAGTGTGGTGCCGCATGGCTCTATCATTGAAGTGTGGCCCACTACCATTGAAGTGTAACTCTATCATTGAAGTGTGGTGCCACATGGCTCTATCATTGAAGTGTGGCCCACTAGCATTGAAGTGTAACTCTATCATTGAAGTGTGGTGCCACATGGCTCTAGCATTGAAGTGTGGCCCACTAGCATTGAAGTGTGGTGCCCATGGCTCTATCATTGAAGTGTGGGACCACATAGCTCTAGCACTGAAATGTGGTGCCATGTGGCTCTAGCATTGAAGTGTGGCCCACTAGTATTGGAGTGTAATGCTCTATCATTGAAGTGTGGCACCACAAGGCTCTAGCATTGAAGTGTGGCCCACTAGAATTGAAGTGTAATGCTCTATCATTGAAGCGCTTGGGAAAATTAAGCGGTTCCAGAAACACATTTTCATCTTATATCAAAAGTACGGGTTTAACAATTGTATAATAAATATTTAATTGTTGTCGTTCCCAAGTTCGCTTGGTTGGATTCCTAGAGTTCAACCTTAGGCCGGGTCGTGCATTGAGTTCCTGACTAGAAAGACACCCATATACGCTAGGCTATCATGTCAAATATGTATGTAATACATACTCACAACTAAATCATTAGATGAAGGCAACTTGCAAAAAAAGTTTCTAATTACAATTAAATACTTTAAAATCCAAATATGTTGTTAAAAATATTTTTCGGGGTAAAAATATCGTATTGGTTCTGTAAATAGTAATATAAACTCAAGATCCATTAAATGAACTTCCAATAATTATATAATTACATCTCTCTATCTATCTATCTCTCTCTATCTCTCTCTCGTCTCTCTAAAAACTTAGGGATGCACGGCGATAAAATAAAAATATCGATAATCGATGAGATGACTGAATTATCGATTGATTTAATAAATTTTCAAACATGAAGCAATCTTTTTCAGATTACTTGATTTTACGTCACCTAACCGAGCGCATAACGATATAGCAACATTCCTTGGACACATAAACGTGACACTGTTGAGAATAATCACCTTTGACTTTGAGTATTATATCACTACAAAAGCCCGAGAACAACGAAAAATGCATTACGAACACGCTTTAAAAAAAAAAACATTCGATAATATTTTCATTATCGATTATCGAAATTTATCAAACATCGATTATCGTGCAATGTGCATCTCTACGAAAACACACATAACATCGATTTTCCTAGCATATTTATGACAATAACAACACAGCAAAGTCATTCTTACTGTAAACAAACCTTTACACAAAAAATTTCATCAACTCGATTTAGCAATGCCTAGATATTTTTTTACACATTAAAGGGACTCTGAAAATGAACGACATCCAGCTAACAGTGAGGTAGGCCTAATGTTATAAGACAGCACACCAATAACAAGAGTGTGGCTTGCTTAGCACATAAACTGTTAGAACAATGTTATTTGTAAAAAAATAAATTTAAAAAAAATAAACGAAAAAAAATGTAACAAATAATTTTTGAATCCAGATGATACGAAGTAGCGACATTGTAAAAAAAAAAAAAAAATAATAATAATAATATTGAAACTCGAAAATTATAAAAGTTATTTATTGTTAACATATCATGATGCGTATATAGAGGGTTGCGCCCATTTATACAAACATGTTGAGTTCTACAAAACGTGATAACCTTATCATGTAAAACCAAGGCACAAATATTAAGATTATTCTCAACGATAGTTTTGGCACACGATGGAAGATTCTAGTTTAAGAGAGATTGGACACGAAGCGATGTCGAAGTTGCAATGTCTACTTGATCTCCTCCTAGCGGAGGCTCGTCGAACTCGCAAGTTACGTCGTCGCAAGGGAACCAAAACCACCATTTTGTCCCCCACTATAAAAACTGCTATTATAAATAAATGTACGCTGTAGCTCATGTAAACTAATGCTTAAAACACGTAAATGAGACATTTTGATTGAATGCAATGAATAACAGTGTTAAAATGGTACGATGATACGTCTGCTTTTAGGCCAAAGTTATTTTGACAGATCACCTCATGTGTTAACTTTAACGTTTCTCCGATTTGAGTAGAATGTGATTTTTAACATTGTTGAACGGACTGCGACGACCTAACTTGCGAGTTTTCCGAGCCTCCTCTAGGCGGAGATCAAGTAAACCTTGCCCTGACGGTTGTTCGTCGGACTCCCAAGGTTTAACGGCCTCCGCTATTGGGTACAGTGTGGTACGAAAGTAGGTTCCTTGAAGAATTAATTTTTAGTTTTGGTAATTTCTTATTCTGGAGCAAAGAACCAATAACAGTTCCCCCGAAATGTGGTGACATAATTTATGATATAACTTGTGTCTAGATACAGCTGTTAAGAAGCAAAGTGATTTGATGCTATTTATAGATACTTGTTTTTTTTTTAGGGATATTAAGGACAAGACACAAAAAATTCATAATTAATTGGTTTCATTAATGACAAGGGTAATAATTGAAATATTCGTGTTAAATTCACTTTGCTTCGTAATGTTATATTTGACTGTATATTATAAAGAGTTTATCCAAACACCGGATTTTCAAATTTTTTAACTCGATGAGAACTGTGTGAATGTTTGCCGAAATTGTGTGCCAAAATTATTGTGAGGTGAGTAATTTAAACTATTGTAATTAGTATAAAATGCTGAGTTAAATATATATGTAAAATATATATTAAAATTATACAAAGTCTCATGTACAGTATTATAATAACATAATTATATATATATATAAAAAGTATTATATTATGCTTGTTGTAACATATGTAATTATTCTAATTAAAAAATATTTATTAGGTACCTATGTATGATTGAGAATTATTAAGGAGGTGCCCTTCTATCCCTCCCCTCATCCCTACGCAATGGCTGTACAACACCAGAGGATGTGACTTCGCTTTCGAGTCTTCCTCAGAGAACAACAGACTTGAGTTTGCCTGAAGAGATGACAAGTGAAGCTGGTGTATACTCGAACAGCAAAACATTATTATTATTATTATAATTATTATTATTGTTATTTCCTTCCTTCTCTTCTCTCATTTGCACCATCGGGCTCCTCTTGCGCCAAGACGATGCGAGAGTGCACCCTAGCGTGGCGGCCGAAAGATGGTGGTGACAATGTAGCTCATAGGCTGAGGACCTTCCGCACGATATTAGTTGTGCCGAGGATTGCAACCTTCTGCATGACACGCACGTGCTTGTCCTTCAGGTGGAGCTTCTCTTTCACAGCTGACCACTCTTCGGTGACCAGACCGTTGACGTTATTATCATCAAATTCGATCATAAAAAGACAATTGAAAATTTGAGAAGAGAAGGTTGCAAAACGGCTAAAAATATTTTTTTCTCTTTTTGTAGTTTTTATGATCAGATCGCATTCTTATATACTTTTTGCATCGTGTGAGACCATCAGTTCGTAAATCCATCCATATTTGGAGTTAAAATTACAATAAGAAGAATCGAGGTGAATATTCATTATTTTTGTTACAGACAAACGGTTGGTTTCCGCCAAAAACTGTTTACAGTTTCGCGATCACGGAGTCAAGATCTATTAAATGCGATTTTAAAAAGACCATGTGTTAAAACTCATTTTTTGGACTTAGAAAAAAATGACTTTACAAATGTTTTACATTTTTTGGATTTTTTAACATCAGATCATATTCTTGGATATTGTTAATATCCAATAAAAGCCTTTTTTTGGAAATCTATCTATATTTGGAGTTACAATTACACTAAGAATGAATAGAGATACAATGAGATTTTTACATGAATACATTGAGAGCAGTGTGTTATTTACCAGTGTAAGCGAGGCAATTTCCATCATCTGGCACAGCGTACGCAGTTACGTCGTAGCTTCGAATACTTGAAGTCTGGGGTTCGAAACCCATTACCCCCAATTTTTTTTTTCCCACCATATTCACACATTTATATCATTTATATCTCAATTTGCGGAGTTTTTATTATCAGATTGTATTCTCATGGATATTTTTTAAATCCAATGAGACCTTCTGTTCGTAAATCCATATATTTTTGGTAACATGCATACGTGGATCGTCAGCGCTTCGAGTGCTTAAGGTCTGGGGTTCGAGGCCCGTTACATACACACATTTTTTTCTCACTATATTCACACATTTATATCAATACATCAACGTGAATGAACACGGTTTATTTTTTAACCGTCAAACGGCTCGTTGTTACCACAAACGCTTTTCTGTTTCGCGATCAACCAATCAATCAATACAACCTAATGATAAAAACACCGAAAATTGAAAAAAAAATTGAAGGCGTTTTTTTCCTCAATTTTCGGAGTTTTTATCTTCAGATCGTATTCTTGGATGTTTTTTAATTTAATAAGACCCTCTGTTCGTAAATCCATCTATGTTAGGTGTTAGAATTACAATAAGAATGAATCGAGATACATACATGCATTCATTGACACCAGTACAATATGTACCAGTCTAAGCGTTCCAACTTCCAACGAGTGGCGTGGCGTAGGCAGTAGCGACGCCGACTAGTGTTTTCGCGGTCCGGGGTTCGAGACCCGTTACCGGCAAACTTTTTTTCTTCCATATTCAGAGCAGAATAGTTAAGAAGGGTTTAACTAAGGGGAAATTTATTTTTCAAGCGCTCGTAGCTAAAAAACAGGTAATCCAAATTTGTCTTTTATTTTTTTTTATTTTTTTTGCGTTAATTATCTAGACATCCTGAAAACGAAAATATGCTGGGGGTCATACTTACAGAGATACAGGCGCCCAAAATTTCACATTTTGTCTCAGAAGACCACAATCGGAGAAAAATGAAATTTTTATTTTTTATTATTTTTGAAAAAATACGAAACATATCAAGAGAGCAAAGAATAAGAAAGAACTGACAACCAAAAAATTCTATCTCAAACCGTTTACCCGTAAAAAAATAAAAACCACAAAAAATCTACTATTTTGGTTACCTGAAGTTGGCGTCGCCTCACCACGACCTGTGCAAACCGACGCTACCGACGCTCGAACTACGTCCCCAAGCATTCTTAATGACCTTAAGTTCGAAGTAACGACTAATTAGGTACCACCGTTCATCCACAATCGGTACCGAAAGTGGAACTTGACAAGAATATCGTAGAAATTTCGGCGACGCCTGACGTCGTTCACAACCAACATAGCAAGGCAATGATTTTTTTCAAAGTAGACAATTTTTAGATTTACCTTGGAATTTACTTTTTAGATCGCAACAATAAACAATATAGCCGTAAAGAATATAATTCTAAAAAACAGAGTGTATTTGAGCACGTCTTTGACGACGCGTAGCGTCTCTTGTGAAAGGGTTAAGAAAATAATGATTAAAGCTTCTCCATTGGACATTCTTACTCTATACATGAAACATGTTAACGTTCGCCTTTCATTAACAGTTAGCCGAGGAAACATGTTTTAATGTTGGCGTGATGACGAGCTATCTGAATACAACAAGATATGCCATACATTGAGAACAGTGTGTTATATACCAGTGTAAGCAATGCAATTTCCATCGGGTGCCGTGGCGTACGTGGATCGTCAGCGCTTCGAGTGCTTAAGGTCTGGGGTTCGAGGCCCGTTACATACACACATTTTTTTTTCTCACCATATTCACACATTTATATCAATACATCAACGTGAATGAACACGGTTTATTTTTTAACCGTCAAACGGCTCGTTGTTACCACAAACGCTTTTTTGTTTCGCGATCAACCAATCAATCAATACAACCAAATGATAAAAACACCGAAAATTGAAAAAAAACATTGAAGGCGTTTTTTTTCTCAATTTTCGGAGTTTTTATCTTCAGATCGTATTCTTGGATGTTTTTTAATCTAATAAGACCCTCTGTTCGTAAATCCATCTATGTAAGGTGTTAGAATTACAATAAGATTGAATCGATATACATACATGCATTCATTGACACCAGTACAATATGTACCAGTCTAAGCGTTCCAACTTCCATCGAGTGGCGTGGCGTAGGCAGTAGCGACGACGACTAGTGTTTTCGCGGTCCGGGGTTCGAGACCCGTTACCGGCAAACTTTTTTTCTTCCATATTCAGAACAGAAAAGTTGAGAAGGGTTTACTAAGGGGAAATTTATTTTTCAAGAGCTCGTAGCTAAAAAACGGGTAATCCAAATTTGTTTTTTTATTTTTTTTATTTTTTTTGCGTTAATTATCTAGACATCCTGAAAACGAAAATATGCTGGGGGTCATACTAACAGAGATACAGGCGCCCAAAATTTCAAATTTTGTCTCAGAAGACCACAATCGGAGAAAAATGAAATTTTTATTTTTTATTATTTTTGAAAAAATACGAAACATATCAAGAGAGCAAAGAATAAGAAAGAACTGACAACCAAAAAATTCTATCTCAAACCGTTTACCCGTAAAAAAATAAAAACCTCAAAAAATCTACTATTTTGGTTACCTGAAGTTGGCGTCGCCTCACCACGACCTGTGCAAACCGACGCTACCGACGCTCAAACTACGTCACCAAGGATTCTTACTGACCTTAAGTTCGAAGTAACGACTAACTAGGTACCACCGTTCATCCACAATCGGTACCGAAAGTGGAACTTGACAAGAAAATCGTTGAAATTTCAGCGACGCCTGACGTCGTTCACAACAAACATAGCAAGACAATGATTTTTTTCAAAGTAGAAAATTTTGAAATTTAACTAGGAATTTACTTTTTAGATCGCAACAATTAACAATATAGCCTTAAAGAATATAATTCTAAAAAACAGAGTGTGTTTGAGCACGTCTTTGACGACGCGTAGCGTCTCTTGTGAAAGGGTTAAGAAAATAATGATTAAAGCTTCTCCATTGGACATTCTTACTCTATACATGAAACATGTTAACGTTCGCCTTTCATTAACAGTTAGCCGAGGAAACATGTTTTAATGTTGGCGTGATGACGAGCTATCTGAATTCAACAAGATATGCCATACATTGAGAACAGTGTGTTATATACCAGTGTAAGCAATGCGGTTTCCATCGGGTGCCGTGGCGTACGTGGATCGTCAGCGCTTCAAGTGCTTAAGGTCTGGGGTTCGAGGCCCGTTACATACACACATTTTTTTTTCTCACCATATTCACACATTTATATCAATACATCAACGTGAATGAACACGGTTTATTTTTTAACCGTCAAACGGCTCGTTGTTACCACAAACGCTTTTCTGTTTCGCGATCAACCAATCAATCAATACAACCTAATGATAAAAACACCGAAAATTGAAAAAAAACATTGAAGGCGTTTTTTTTCTCAATTTTCGGAGTTTTTATCTTCAGATCGTATTCTTGGATGTTTTTTAATCTAATAAGACCCACTGTTCGTAAATCCATCTATGTAAGGTGTTAGAATTACAATAAGAATGAATCGATATACATACATGCATTCATTGACACCAGTACAATATGTACCAGTCTAAGCGTTCCAACTTCCATCGAGTGGCGTGGCGTAGGCAGTAGCGACGCCGACTAGTGTTTTCGCGGTCCGGGGTTCGAGACCCGTTACCGGCAAACTTTTTTTCTTCCATATTCAGAACAGAAAAGTTGAGAAGGGTTTACTAAGGGGAAATTTATTTTTCAAGAGCTCGTAGCTAAAAAACGGGTAATCCAAATTTGTTTTTTTATTTTTTTTATTTTTTTTGCGTTAATTATCTAGACATCCTGAAAACGAAAATATGCTGGGGGTTATACTTACAGAGATACAGGCGCCCAAAATTTCAAATTTTGTCTCAGAAGACCACAATCGGAGAAAAATGAAATTTTTATTTTTTATTATTTTTGAAAAAATACGAAACATATCAAGAGAGCAAAGAATAAGAAAGAACTGACAACCAAAAAATTCTATCTCAAACCGTTTACCCGTAAAAAAATAAAAACCTCAAAAAATCTACTATTTTGGTTACCTAAAGTTGGCGTCGCCTCACCACGACCTGTGCAAACCGACGCTACCGACGCTCAAACTACGTCACCAAGGATTCTTACTGACCTTAAGTTCGAAGTTACGACTAACTAGGTACCACCGTTCATCCACAATCGGTACCGAAAGTGGAACTTGACAAGAAAATCGTTGAAATTTCAGCGACGCCTGACGTCGTTCACAACAAACATAGCAAGACAATGTTTTTTTTCAAAGTAGACTATTTTTAGATTTACCTTGGAATTTACATTTTAGATCGCAACAATTAACAATATAGCCTTAAAGAATATAATTCTAAAAAACAGAGTGTATTTGAGCACGTCTTTGACGACGCGTAGCGTCTCTTGTTAAAGGGGTTAAGAAAATAATGATTAGAGCTTCTCCATTGGACATTCTTACTCTATACATGGAACATGTTAATGTTCGCCTTTTATTAACAGTTAGCCGAGGAAACATGTTTTAATGTTGGCGTGATGACGAGCTATCTGAATTCAACAAGATATGCCATACATTGAGAACAGTGTGTTATATACCAGTGTAAGCAATGCGATTTCCTTCGGGGGCCGTGGCGTACGTGGATCGTCAGCGCTTCGAGTGCTTAAGGTCTGGGGTTCGAGGCCCGTTACATAGGCCTACACACATTTTTTTCTCACTATATTCACACATTTATATCAATACATCAACGTGAATGAACACGGTTTATTTTTTAACCGTCAAACGGCTCGTTGTTACCACAAACGCTTTTCTGTTTCGCGATCAACCAATCAATCAATACAACCTAATGATAAAAACACCGAAAATTGAAAAAAAAAAATGAAGGCGTTTTATTCCTCAATTTTCGGAGTTTTTATCTTCAGATCGTATTCTTGGATGTTTTTTATCTAATAGTAATAAGACCTTCTGTTCGTAAATCCATCTATGTTAGGTGTTAGAATTACAATAAGAATGAATCGAGATACATACATGCATTCATTGACACCAGTACAATATGTACCAGTCTAAGCGTTCCAACTTCCATCGAGTGGCGTGGCGTAGGCAGTAGCGACGCCGACTAGTGTTTTCGCGGTCCGGGGTTCGAGACCCGTTACCGGCAAACTTTTTTTCTTCCATATTCAGAACAGAAAAGTTGAGAAGGGTTTACTAAGGGGAAATTTATTTTTCAAGAGCTCGTAGCTAAAAAACGGGTAATCCAAATTTGTTTTTTTATTTTTTTTATTTTTTTTGCGTTAATTATCTAGACATCCTGAAAACGAAAATATGCTGGGGGTTATACTTACAGAGATACAGGCGCCCAAAATTTCAAATTTTGTCTCAGAAGACCACAATCGGAGAAAAATGAAATTTTTATTTTTTATTATTTTTGAAAAAATACGAAACATATCAAGAGAGCAAAGAATAAGAAAGAACTGACAACCAAAAAATTCTATCTCAAACCGTTTACCCGTAAAAAAATAAAAACCTCAAAAAATCTACTATTTTGGTTACCTGAAGTTGGCGTCGCCTCACCACGACCCGTGCAAACCGACGCTACCGACGCTCAAACTAAGTCACCAAGGATTCTTACTGACCTTAAGTTCGAAGTTACGACTTACTAGGTACCACCGTTCATCCACAATCGGTACCGAAAGTGGAACTTGACAAGAAAATCGTTGAAATTTCAGCGACGCCTGACGTCGTTCACAACAAACATAGCAAGACAATGATTTTTTTCAAAGTAGAAAATTTTTAGATTTACCTTGGAATTTACTTTTTAGATCGCAACAATTAACAATATAGCCTTAAAGAATATAATTCTAAAAAACAGAGTGTATTTGAGCACGTCTTTGACGACGCGTAGCGTCTCTTGTGAAAGGGTTAAGAAAATAATGATTAAAGCTTCTCCATTGGACATTCTTACTCTATACATGAAACATGTTAACGTTCGCCTTTCATTAACAGTTAGCCGAGGAAACATGTTTTAATGTTGGCGTGATGACGAGCTATCTGAATTCAACAAGATATGCCATACATTGAGAACAGTGTGTTATATATACTAGTGTAAGCAATGCGATTTCCATCGGGTGCCGTGGCGTACGTAGATCGTCAGCGCTTCGAGTGCTTAAGGTCTGGGGTTCGAGGCCCGTTACATACACACATTTTTTTTTCTCACCATATTCACACATTTATATCAATACATCAACGTGAATGAACACGGTTTATTTTTTAACCGTCAAACGGCTCGTTGTTACCACAAACGCTTTTCTGTTTCGCGATCAACCAATCAATCAATACAACCTAATGATAAAAACACCGAAAATTGAAAAAAAACATTGAAGGCGTTTTTTTTCTCAATTTTCGGAGTTTTTATCTTCAGATCGTATTCTTGGATGTTTTTTAATCTAATAAGACCCTCTGTTCGTAAATCCATCTATGTAAGGTGTTAGAATTACAATAAGAATGAATCGAGATACATACATGCATTCATTGACACCAGTACAATATCTAACAGTCTAAGCGTTCTAATTTCCATCGAGTGGCGTGGCGTAGGCAGTAGCGACGCCGACTAGTGTTTTCGCGGTCCGGGGTTCGAGACCCGTTACCGGCAAACTTTTTTCTTCCATATTCAGAACAGAAAAGTTTAGAAGGGTTTACTAAGGGGAAATTTATTTTTCAAGCGCTCGTAGCTAAAAAACGGGTAATCCAAATTTTTTTTTTATTTTTTTTATTTTTTTTGCGTTAATTATCTAGACATCCTGAAAACGAAAATATGCTGGGGGTCATACTAACAGAGATACAGGCGCCCAAAATTTCAAATTTTGTCTCAGAAGACCACAATCGGAGAAATATGAAATTTTTATTTTTTATTATTTTTAAAAAAATACGAAACATATCAAGAGAGCTAAAAATAAGAAAGAACTGACAACCAAAAAATTCTATCTCAAACCGTTTACCCGTAAAAAAATAAAAACCTCAAAAAATCTACTATTTTGGTTACCTGAAGTTGGCGTCGCCCTACAACGACCTGTGCAAACCGACTCTACCGACGCTCGACCTACGTCACCAAGCATTCTTACTGACCTTAAGTTCGAAGTAACGACTAATTAGGTACCACCGTTCATCCACAATCGGTACCGAAAGTGGAACTTGACAAGAAAATCGTTGAAATTTCGGCGACGCCTGACGTCGTTCACAACCAACATAGCAAGGCAATGATTTTTTTCAAAGTAGACAATTTTTAGATTTACCTTGGAATTTACTTTTTAGATCGCAACAATAAACAATATAGCCGTAAAGAATATAATTCTAAAAAACAGAGTGTATTTGAGCACGTCTTTGACGACGCGTAGCGTCTCTTGTGAAAGGGTTAAGAAAATAATGATTAAAGCTTCTCCATTGGACATTCTTACTCTATACATGAAACATGTTAACGTTCGCCTTTCATTAACAGTTAGCCGAGGAAACATGTTTTAATGTTGGCGTGATGACGAGCTATCTGAATTAAACAAGATATGCCATACATTGAGAACAGTGTGTTATATACCAGTGTAAGCAATGCAATTCCCATCGGGTGCCGTGGCGTACGTGGATCGTCAGCGCTTCGAGTGCTTAAGGTCTAGGGTTCGAGGCCCGTTACATACACACATTTTTTTTCTCACCATATTCACACATTTATATCAATACATCAACGTGAATGAACACGGTTTATTTTTTAACCGTCAAACGGCTAACGCTCACACAAACGCTTTTCTGTTTCGCGATCAACCAATCAATCAATACAACCTAATGATAAAAACACCGAAAATTGAAAAAAAAAACATTGAAGGCGTTTTTTTTTCTCAATTTTCGGAGTTTTTATCTTCAGATCGTATTCTTGGATGTTTTTTAATCTAATAAGACCCTCTGTTCGTAAATCCATCCATGTTAGGTGTTAGAATTACAATAAGAATGAATCGATATACATACATGCATTCATTGACACCAGTACAATATGTACCAGTCTAAGCGTTCCAACTTCCATCGAGTGGCGTGGCGTAGGCAGTAGCGACGCCGACTAGTGTTTTCGCGGTCCGGGGTTCGAGACCCGTTACCGGCAAACTTTTTTTCTTCCATATTCAGAACAGAAAAGTTGAGAAGGGTTTACTAAGGGGAAATTTATTTTTCAAGAGCTCGTAGCTAAAAAACGGGTAATCCAAATTTGTTTTTTTATTTTTTTTATTTTTTTTGCGTTAATTATCTAGACATCCTGAAAACGAAAATATGCTGGGGGTTATACTTACAGAGATACAGGCGCCCAAAATTTCAAATTTTGTCTCAGAAGACCACAATCGGAGAAAAATGAAATTTTTATTTTTTATTATTTTTGAAAAAATACGAAACATATCAAGAGAGCAAAAAATAAGAAAGAACTGACAACCAAAAAATTCTATCTCAAACCGTTTACCCGTAAAAAAATATAAACCTCAAAAAATCTACTATTTTGGTTACCTAAACATGGCGTCGCCTCACCACGACCTGTGCAAACCGACGCTACCGACGCTCAAACTACGTCACCAAGGATTCTTACTGACCTTAAGTTCGAAGTTACGACTAACTAGGTACCACCGTTCATCCACAATCGGTACCGAAAGTGGAACTTGACAAGAAAATCGTTGAAATTTCAGCGACGCCTGACGTCGTTCACAACAAACATAGCAAGACAATGATTTTTTTCAAAGTAGAAAATTTTTAGATTTACCTTGGAATTTACTTTTTAGATCGCAACAATTAACAATATAGCCTTAAAGAATATAATTCTAAAAAACAGAGTGTATTTGAGCACGTCTTTGACGACGCGTAGCGTCTCTTGTTAAAGGGTTAAGAAAATAATGATTAGAGCTTCTCCAATGGACATTCTTACTCTATACATGGAACATGTTAATGTTCGCCTTTTATTAACAGTTAGCCGAGGAAACATGTTTTAATGTTGGCGTGATGACGAGCTATCTGAATTCAACAAGATATGCCATACATTGAGAACAGTGTGTTATATACCAGTGTAAGCAATGCGATTTCCTTCGGGGGCCGTGGCGTACGTGGATCGTCAGCGCTTCGAGTGCTTAAGGTCTGGGGTTCGAGGCCTGTTACATAGGCCTACACACATTTTTTTCTCACTAGATTCACACATTTATATCAATACATCAACGTGAATGAACACGGTTTATTTTTTAACCGTCAAACGGCTCGTTGTTACCACAAACGCTTTTCTGTTTCGCGATCAACCAATCAATCAATACAACCTAATGATAAAAACACCGAAAATTGAAAAAAAAAAAAAAAATGAAGGCGTTTTATTCCTCAATTTTCGGAGTTTTTATCTTCAGATCGTATTCTTGGATGTTATTTTATCTAATAGTAATAAGACCTTCTGTTCGTAAATCCATCTATGTTAGGTGTTAGAATTACAATAAGAATGAATCGAGATACATACATGCATTCATTGACACCAGTACAATATGTACCAGTCTAAGCGTTCCAACTTCCATCGAGTGGCGTGGCGTAGGCAGTAGCGACGCCGACTAGTGTTTTCGCGGTCCGGGGTTCGAGACCCGTTACCGGCAAACTTTTTTTCTTCCATATTCAGAACAGAAAAGTTGAGAAGGGTTTACTAAGGGGAAATTTATTTTTCAAGAGCTCGTAGCTAAAAAACGGGTAATCCAAATTTGTTTATTTATTTTTTTTATTTTTTTTGCGTTAATTATCTAGACATCCTGAAAACGAAAATATGCTGGGGGTCATACTTACAGAGATACAGGCGCCCAAAATTTCAAATTTTGTCTCAGAAGACCACAATCGGAGAAAAATGAAATTTTTATTTTTTATTATTTTTGAAAAAATACGAAACATATCAAGAGAGCAAAGAATAAGAAAGAACTGACAACCAAAAAATTCTATCTCAAACCGTTTACCCGTAAAAAAATAAAAACCTCAAAAAATCTACTATTTTGGTTACCTGAAGTTGGCGTCGCCTCACCACGACCTGTGCAAACCGACGCTACCGACGCTCAAACTACGTCACCAAGGATTCTTACTGACCTTAAGTTCGAAGTTACGACTAACTAGGTACCACCGTTCATCCACAATCGGTACCGAAAGTGGAACTTGACAAGAAAATCGTTGAAATTTCAGCGACGCCTGACGTCGTTCACAACAAACATAGCAAGACAATGATTTTTTTCAAAGTAGAAAATTTTTAGATTTACCTTGGAATTTACTTTTTAGATCGCAACAATTAACAATATAGCCTTAAAGAATATAATTCTAAAAAACAGAGTGTATTTGAGCACGTCTTTGACGACGCGTAGCGTCTCTTGTGAAAGGGTTAAGAAAATAATGATTAAAGCTTCTCCATTGGACATTCTTACTCTATACATGAAACATGTTAACGTTCGCCTTTCATTAACAGTTAGCCGAGGAAACATGTTTTAATGTTGGCGTGATGACGAGCTATCTGAATTCAACAAGATATGCCATACATTGAGAACAGTGTGTTATATACTAGTGTAAGCAATGCGATTTCCATCGGGTGCCGTGGCGTACGTAGATCGTCAGCGCTTCGAGTGCTTAAGGTCTGGGGTTCGAGGCCCGTTACATACACACATTTTTTTTTCTCACCATATTCACACATTTATATCAATACATCAACGTGAATGAACACGGTTTATTTTTTAACCGTCAAACGGCTCGTTGTTACCACAAACGCTTTTCTGTTTCGCGATCAACCAATCAATCAATACAACCTAATGATAAAAACACCGAAAATTGAAAAAAAACATTGAAGGCGTTTTTTTTCTCAATTTTCGGAGTTTTTATCTTCAGATCGTATTCTTGGATGTTTTTTAATCTAATAAGACCCTCTGTTCGTAAATCCATCTATGTAAGGTGTTAGAATTACAATAAGAATGAATCGAGATACATACATGCATTCATTGACACCAGTACAATATGTAACAGTCTAAGCGTTCTAATTTCCATCGAGTGGCGTGGCGTAGGCAGTAGCGACGCCGACTAGTGTTTTCGCGGTCCGGGGTTCGAGACCCGTTACCGGCAAACTTTTTTCTTCCATATTCAGAACAGAAAAGTTTAGAAGGGTTTACTAAGGGGAAATTTATTTTTCAAGCGCTCGTAGCTAAAAAACGGGTAATCCAAATTTTTTTTTTATTTTTTTTATTTTTTTTGCGTTAATTATCTAGACATCCTGAAAACGAAAATATGCTGGGGGTCATACTAACAGAGATACAGGCGCCCAAAATTTCAAATTTTGTCTCAGAAGACCACAATCGGAGAAATATGAAATTTTTATTTTTTATTATTTTTGAAAAAATACGAAACATATCAAGAGAGCTAAAAATAAGAAAGAACTGACAACCAAAAAATTCTATCTCAAACCGTTTACCCGTAAAAAAATAAAAACCTCAAAAAATCTACTATTTTGGTTACCTGAAGTTGGCGTCGCCCTACAACGACCTGTGCAAACCGACTCTACCGACGCTCGACCTACGTCACCAAGCATTCTTACTGACCTTAAGTTCGAAGTAACGACTAATTAGGTACCACCGTTCATCCACAATCGGTACCGAAAGTGGAACTTGACAAGAAAATCGTTGAAATTTCGGCGACGCCTGACGTCGTTCACAACCAACATAGCAAGGCAATGATTTTTTTCAAAGTAGACAATTTTTAGATTTACCTTGGAATTTACTTTTTAGATCGCAACAATAAACAATATAGCCGTAAAGAATATAATTCTAAAAAACAGAGTGTATTTGAGCACGTCTTTGACGACGCGTAGCGTCTCTTGTGAAAGGGTTAAGAAAATAATGATTAAAGCTTCTCCATTGGACATTCTTACTCTATACATGAAACATGTTAACGTTCGCCTTTCATTAACAGTTAGCCGAGGAAACATGTTTTAATGTTGGCGTGATGACGAGCTATCTGAATTAAACAAGATATGCCATACATTGAGAACAGTGTGTTATATACCAGTGTAAGCAATGCAATTCCCATCGGGTGCCGTGGCGTACGTGGATCGTCAGCGCTTCGAGTGCTTAAGGTCTGGGGTTCGAGGCCCGTTACATACACACATTTTTTTTCTCACCATATTCACACATTTATATCAATACATCAACGTGAATGAACACGGTTTATTTTTTAACCGTCAAACGGCTAACGCTCACACAAACGCTTTTCTGTTTCGCGATCAACCAATCAATCAATACAACCTAATGATAAAAACACCGAAAATTGAAAAAAAAACATTGAAGGCGTTTTTTTTTCTCAATTTTCGGAGTTTTTATCTTCAGATCGTATTCTTGGATGTTTTTTAATCTAATAAGACCCTCTGTTCGTAAATCCATCCATGTTAGGTGTTAGAATTACAATAAGAATGAATCGATATACATACATGCATTCATTGACACCAGTACAATATGTACCAGTCTAAGCGTTCCAACTTCCATCGAGTGGCGTGGCGTAGGCAGTAGCGACGCCGACTAGTGTTTTCGCGGTCCGGGGTTCGAGACCCGTTACCGGCAAACTTTTTTTCTTCCATATTCAGAACAGAAAAGTTGAGAAGGGTTTACTAAGGGGAAATTTATTTTTCAAGAGCTCGTAGCTAAAAAACGGGTAATCCAAATTTGTTTTTTTATTTTTTTTATTTTTTTTGCGTTAATTATCTAGACATCCTGAAAACGAAAATATGCTGGGGGTTATACTTACAGAGATACAGGCGCCCAAAATTTCAAATTTTGTCTCAGAAGACCACAATCGGAGAAAAATGAAATTTTTATTTTTTATTATTTTTGAAAAAATACGAAACATATCAAGAGAGCAAAAAATAAGAAAGAACTGACAACCAAAAAATTCTATCTCAAACCGTTTACCCGTAAAAAAATAAAAACCTCAAAAAATCTACTATTTTGGTTACCTAAAGTTGGCGTCGCCTCACCACGACCTGTGCAAACCGACGCTACCGACGCTCAAACTACGTCACCAAGGATTCTTACTGACCTTAAGTTCGAAGTTACGACTAACTAGGTACCACCGTTCATCCACAATCGGTACCGAAAGTGGAACTTGACAAGAAAATCGTTGAAATTTCAGCGACGCCTGACGTCGTTCACAACAAACATAGCAAGACAATGATTTTTTTCAAAGTAGAAAATTTTTAGATTTACCTTGGAATTTACTTTTTAGATCGCAACAATTAACAATATAGCCTTAAAGAATATAATTCTAAAAAACAGAGTGTATTTGAGCACGTCTTTGACGACGCGTAGCGTCTCTTGTTAAAGGGTTAAGAAAATAATGATTAGAGCTTCTCCATTGGACATTATTACTCTATACATGGAACATGTTAATGTTCGCCTTTTATTAACAGTTAGCCGAGGAAACATGTTTTAATGTTGGCGTGATGACGAGCTATCTGAATTCAACAAGATATGCCATACATTGAGAACAGTGTGTTATATACCAGTGTAAGCAATGCGATTTCCTTCGGTGGCCGTGGCGTACGTGGATCGTCAGCGCTTCGAGTGCTTAAGGTCTGGGGTTCGAGGCCTGTTACATAGGCCTACACACATTTTTTTCTCACTATATTCACACATTTATATCAATACATCAACGTGAATGAACACGGTTTATTTTTTAACCGTCAAACGGCTCGTTGTTACCACAAACGCTTTTCTGTTTCGCGATCAACCAATCAATCAATACAACCTAATGATAAAAACACCGAAAATTGAAAAAAAAAAAATGAAGGCGTTTTATTCCTCAATTTTCGGAGTTTTTATCTTCAGATCGTATTCTTGGATGTTTTTTTATCTAATAGTAATAAGACCTTCTGTTCGTAAATCCATCTATGTTAGGTGTTAGAATTACAATAAGAATGAATCGAGATACATACATGCATTCATTGACACCAGTACAATATGTACCAGTCTAAGCGTTCCAACTTCCATCGAGTGGCGTGGCGTAGGCAGTAGCGACGCCGACTAGTGTTTTCGCGGTCCGGGGTTCGAGACCCGTTACCGGCAAACTTTTTTTCTTCCATATTCAGAACAGAAAAGTTGAGAAGGGTTTACTAAGGGGAAATTTATTTTTCAAGCGCTCGTAGCTAAAAAACGGGTAATCCAAATTTGTTTTTTTATTTTTTTTATTTTTTTTGCGTTAATTATCTAGACATCCTGAAAACGAAAATATGCTGGGGGTCATACTAACAGAGATACAGGCGCCCAAAATTTCAAATTTTGTCTCAGAAGACCACAATCGGAGAAAAATGAAATTTTTATTTTTTATTATTTTTGAAAAAATACGAAACATATCAAGAGAGCAAAAAATAAGAACGAACTGACAACCAAAAAATTCTATCTCAAACCGTTTACCCGTAAAAAAATAAAAACCACAAAAAATCTACTATTTTGGTTACCTGAAGTTGGCGTCGCCTCACCACGACCTGTGCAAACCGACGCTACCGACGCTCGAACTACGTCCCCAAGCATTCTTAATGACCTTAAGTTCGAAGTAACGACTAATTAGGTACCACCGTTCATCCACAATCGGTACCGAAAGTGGAACTTGACAAGAATATCGTAGAAATTTCGGCGACGCCTGACGTCGTTCACAACCAACATAGCAAGGCAATGATTTTTTTCAAAGTAGACAATTTTTAGATTTACCTTGGAATTTACTTTTTAGATCGCAACAATAAACAATATAGCCGTAAAGAATATAATTCTAAAAAACAGAGTGTATTTGAGCACGTCTTTGACGACGCGTAGCGTCTCTTGTGAAAGGGTTAAGAAAATAATGATTAAAGCTTCTCCATTGGACATTCTTACTCTATACATGAAACATGTTAACGTTCGCCTTTCATTAACAGTTAGCCGAGGAAACATGTTTTAATGTTGGCGTGATGACGAGCTATCTGAATACAACAAGATATGCCATACATTGAGAACAGTGTGTTATATACCAGTGTAAGCAATGCAATTTCCATCGGGTGCCGTGGCGTACGTGGATCGTCAGCGCTTCGAGTGCTTAAGGTCTGGGGTTCGAGGCCCGTTACATACACACATTTTTTTTTCTCACCATATTCACACATTTATATCAATACATCAACGTGAATGAACACGGTTTATTTTTTAACCGTCAAACGGCTCGTTGTTACCACAAACGCTTTTTTGTTTCGCGATCGACCAATCAATCAATACAACCTAATGATAAAAACACTGAAAATTGAAAAAAAACATTGAAGGCGTTTTTTTTCTCAATTTTCGGAGTTTTTATCTTCAGATCGTATTCTTGGATGTTTTTTAATCTAATAAGACCCTCTGTTCGTAAATCCATCTATGTAAGGTGTTAGAATTACAATAAGATTGAATCGATATACATACATGCATTCATTGACACCAGTACAATATGTACCAGTCTAAGCGTTCCAACTTCCATCGAGTGGCGTGGCGTAGGCAAAAGCGACGACGACTAGTGTTTTCGCGGTCCGGGGTTCGAGACCCGTTACCGGCAAACTTTGTTTCTTCCATATTCAGAACAGAAAAGTTGAGAAGGGTTTACTAAGGGGAAATTTATTTTTCAAGAGCTCGTAGCTAAAAAACGGGTAATCCAAATTTGTTTTTTTATTTTTTTTATTTTTTTTGCGTTAATTATCTAGACATCCTGAAAACGAAAATATGCTGGGGGTCATACTTACAGAGATACAGGCGCCCAAAATTTCAAATTTTGTCTCAGAAGACCACAATCGGAGAAAAATGAAATTTTTATTTTTTATTATTTTTGAAAAAATACGAAACATATCAAGAGAGCAAAGAATAAGAAAGAACTGACAACCAAAAAATTCTATCTCAAACCGTTTACCCGTAAAAAAATAAAAACCTCAAAAAATCTACTATTTTGGTTACCTGAAGTTGGCGTCGCCTCACCACGACCTGTGCAAACCGACGCTACCGACGCTCAAACTACGTCACCAAGGATTCTTACTGACCTTAAGTTCGAAGTAACGACTAACTAGGTACCACCGTTCATCCACAATCGGTACCGAAAGTGGAACTTGACAAGAAAATCGTTGAAATTTCAGCGACGCCTGACGTCGTTCACAACAAACATAGCAAGACAATGATTTTTTTCAAAGTAGAAAATTTTTAAATTTAACTAGGAATTTACTTTTTAGATCGCAACAATTAACAATATAGCCTTAAAGAATATAATTCTAAAAAACAGAGTGTGTTTGAGCACGTCTTTGACGACGCGTAGCGTCTCTTGTGAAAGGGTTAAGAAAATAATGATTAAAGCTTCTCCATTGGACATTCTTACTCTATACATGAAACATGTTAATGTTCGCCTTTCATTAACAGTTAGCCGAGGAAACATGTTTTAATGTTGGCGTGATGACGAGCTATCTGAATTCAACAAGATATGCCATACATTGAGAACAGTGTGTTATATACCAGTGTAAGCAATGCGGTTTCCATCGGGTGCCGTGGCGTACGTGGATCGTCAGCGCTTCGAGTGCTTAAGGTCTGGGGTTCGAGGCCCGTTACATACACACATTTTTTTTTCTCACCATATTCACACATTTATATCAATACATCAACGTGAATGAACACGGTTTATTTTTTAACCGTCAAACGGCTCGTTGTTACCACAAACGCTTTTCTGTTTCGCGATCAACCAATCAATCAATACAACCTAATGATAAAAACACCGAAAATTGAAAAAAAAAACATTGAAGGCGTTTTTTTTTCTCAATTTTCGGAGTTTTTATCTTCAGATCGTATTCTTGGATGTTTTTTAATCTAATAAGACCCTCTGTTCGTAAATCCATCCATGTTAGGTGTTAGAATTACAATAAGAATGAATCGATATACATACATGCATTCATTGACACCAGTACAATATGTACCAGTCTAAGCGTTCCAACTTCCATCGAGTGGCGTGGCGTAGGCAGTAGCGACGCCGACTAGTGTTTTCGCGGTCCGGGGTTCGAGACCCGTTACCGGCAAACTTTTTTTCTTCCATATTCAGAACAGAAAAGTTGAGAAGGGTTTACTAAGGGGAAATTTATTTTTCAAGAGCTCGTAGCTAAAAAACGGGTATCCAAATTTGTTTTTTTATTTTTTTTATTTTTTTTGCGTTAATTATCTAGACATCCTGAAAACGAAAATATGCTGGGGGTTATACTTACAGAGATACAGGCGCCCAAAATTTCAAATTTTGTCTCAGAAGACCACAATCGGAGAAAAATGAAATTTTTATTTTTTATTATTTTTGAAAAAATACGAAACATATCAAGAGAGCAAAAAATAAGAAAGAACTGACAACCAAAAAATTCTATCTCAAACCGTTTACCCGTAAAAAAATAAAAACCTCAAAAAATCTACTATTTTGGTTACCTAAAGTTGGCGTCGCCTCACCACGACCTGTGCAAACCGACGCTACCGACGCTCAAACTACGTCACCAAGGATTCTTACTGACCTTAAGTTCGAAGTTACGACTAACTAGGTGCCACCGTTCATCCACAATCGGTACCGAAAGTGGAACTTGACAAGAAAATCGTTGAAATTTCAGCGACGCCTGACGTCGTTCACAACAAACATAGCAAGACAATGATTTTTTTCAAAGTAGAAAATTTTTAGATTTACCTTGGAATTTACTTTTTAGATCGCAACAATTAACAATATAGCCTTAAAGAATATAATTCTAAAAAACAGAGTGTATTTGAGCACGTCTTTGACGACGCGTAGCGTCTCTTGTTAAAGGGTTAAGAAAATAATGATTAGAGCTTCTCCATTGGACATTCTTACTCTATACATGGAACATGTTAATGTTCGCCTTTTATTAACAGTTAGCCGAGGAAACATGTTTTAATGTTGGCGTGATGACGAGCTATCTGAATTCAACAAGATATGCCATACATTGAGAACAGTGTGTTATATACCAGTGTAAGCAATGCGATTTCCTTCGGGGGCCGTGGCGTACGTGGATCGTCAGCGCTTCGAGTGCTTAAGGTCTGGGGTTCGAGGCCTGTTACATAGGCCTACACACATTTTTTTCTCACTATATTCACACATTTATATCAATACATCAACGTGAATGAACACGGTTTATTTTTTAACCGTCAAACGGCTCGTTGTTACCACAAACGCTTTTCTGTTTCGCGATCAACCAATCAATCAATACAACCTAATGATAAAAACACCGAAAATTGAAAAAAAAAAAAATGAAGGCGTTTTATTCCTCAATTTTCGGAGTTTTTATCTTCAGATCGTATTCTTGGATGTTTTTTTATCTAATAGTAATAAGACCTTCTGTTCGTAAATCCATCTATGTTAGGTGTTAGAATTACAATAAGAATGAATCGAGATACATACATGCATTCATTGACACCAGTACAATATGTACCAGTCTAAGCGTTCCAACTTCCATCGAGTGGCGTGGCGTAGGCAGTAGCGACGCCGACTAGTGTTTTCGCGGTCCGGGGTTCGAGACCCGTTACCGGCAAACTTTTTTTCTTCCATATTCAGAACAGAAAAGTTGAGAAGGGTTTACTAAGGGGAAATTTATTTTTCAAGAGCTCGTAGCTAAAAAACGGGTAATCCAAATTTGTTTTTTTATTTTTTTTATTTTTTTTGCGTTAATTATCTACACATCCTGAAAACGAAAATATGCTGGGGGTCATACTTACAGAGATACAGGCGCCCAAAATTTCAAATTTTGTCTCAGAAGACCACAATCGGAGAAAAATGAAATTTTTATTTTTTATTATTTTTGAAAAAATACGAAACATATCAAGAGAGCATAGAATAAGAAAGAACTGACAACCAAAAAGTTCTATCTCAAACCGTTTACCCGTAAAAAAATAAAAACCTCAAAAAATCTACTATTTTGGTTCCCTGAAGTTGGCGTCGCCTCACCACGACCTGTGCAAACCGACGCTACCGACGCTCAAACTAAGTCACCAAGGATTCTTACTGACCTTAAGTTCGAAGTTACGACTTACTAGGTACCACCGTTCATCCACAATCGGTACCGAAAGTGGAACTTGACAAGAAAATCGTTGAAATTTCAGCGACGCCTGACGTCGTTCACAACAAACATAGCAAGACAATGATTTTTTTCAAAGTAGAAAATTTTTAGATTTACCTTGGAATTTACTTTTTAGATCGCAACAATTAACAATATAGCCTTAAAGAATATAATTCTAAAAAACAGAGTGTATTTGAGCACGTCTTTGACGACGCGTAGCGTCTCTTGTGAAAGGGTTAAGAAAATAATGATTAAAGCTTCTCCATTGGACATTCTTACTCTATACATGAAACATGTTAACGTTCGCCTTTCATTAACAGTTAGCCGAGGAAACATGTTTTAATGTTGGCGTGATGACGAGCTATCTGAATTCAACAAGATATGCCATACATTGAGAACAGTGTGTTATATACTAGTGTAAGCAATGCGATTTCCATCGGGTGCCGTGGCGTACGTAGATCGTCAGCGCTTCGAGTGCTTAAGGTCTGGGGTTCGAGGCCCGTTACATACACACATTTTTTTTTCTCACCATATTCACACATTTATATCAATACATCAACGTGAATGAACACGGTTTATTTTTTAACCGTCAAACGGCTCGTTGTTACCACAAACGCTTTTCTGTTTCGCGATCAACCAATCAATCAATACAACCTAATGATAAAAACACCGAAAATTGAAAAAAAACATTGAAGGCGTTTTTTTTCTCAATTTTCGGAGTTTTTATCTTCAGATCGTATTCTTGGATGTTTTTTAATCTAATAAGACCCTCTGTTCGTAAATCCATCTATGTAAGGTGTTAGAATTACAATAAGAATGAATCGAGATACATACATGCATTCATTGACACCAGTACAATATGTAACAGTCTAAGCGTTCCAATTTCCATCGAGTGGCGTGGCGTAGGCAGTAGCGACGCCGACTAGTGTTTTCGCGGTCCGGGGTTCGAGACCCGTTACCGGCAAACTTTTTTCTTCCATTTTCAGAACAGAAAAGTTTAGAAGGGTTTACTAAGGGGAAATTTATTTTTCAAGAGCTCGTAGCTAAAAAACGGGTAATCCAAATTTTTTTTTTATTTTTTTTATTTTTTTTGCGTTAATTATCTAGACATCCTGAAAACGAAAATATGCTGGGGGTCATACTAACAGAGATACAGGCGCCCAAAATTTCAAATTTTGTCTCAGAAGACCACAATCGGAGAAATATGAAATTTTTATTTTTTATTATTTTTGAAAAAATACGAAACATATCAAGAGAGCTAAAAATAAGAAAGAACTGACAACCAAAAAATTCTATCTTAAACCGTTTACCCGTAAAAAAATAAAAACCTCAAAAAATCTACTATTTTGGTTACCTGAAGTTGGCGTCGCCCTACAACGACCTGTGCAAACCGACTCTACCGACGCTCGACCTACGTCACCAAGCATTCTTACTGACCTTAAGTTCGAAGTAACGACTAATTAGGTACCACCGTTCATCCACAATCGGTACCGAAAGTGGAACTTGACAAGAAAATCGTTGAAATTTCGGCGACGCCTGACGTCGTTCACAACCAACATAGCAAAGCAATGATTTTTTTCAAAGTAGACAATTTTTAGATTTACCTTGGAATTTACTTTTTAGATCGCAACAATAAACAATATAGCCGTAAAGAATATAATTCTAAAAAACAGAGTGTATTTGAGCACGTCTTTGACGACGCGTAGCGTCTCTTGTGAAAGGGTTAAGAAAATAATGATTAAAGCTTCTCCATTGGACATTCTTACTCTATACATGAAACATGTTAACGTTCGCCTTTCATTAACAGTTAGCCGAGGAAACATGTTTTAATGTTGGCGTGATGACGAGCTATCTGAATTAAACAAGATATGCCATACATTGAGAACAGTGTGTTATATACCAGTGTATGCAATGCAATTCCCATCGGGTGCCGTGGCGTACGTGGATCGTCAGCGCTTCGAGTGCTTAAGGTCTGGGGTTCGAGGCCCGTTACATACACACATTTTTTTTCTCACCATATTCACACATTTATATCAATACATCAACGTGAATGAACACGGTTTATTTTTTAACCGTCAAACGGCTAACGCTCACACAAACGCTTTTCTGTTTCGCGATCAACCAATCAATCAATACAACCTAATGATAAAAACACCGAAAATTGAAAAAAAAACATTGAAGGCGTTTTTTTTTCTCAATTTTCGGAGTTTTTATCTTCAGATCGTATTCTTGGATGTTTTTTAATCTAATAAGACCCTCTGTTCGTAAATCCATCCATGTTAGGTGTTAGAATTACAATAAGAATGAATCGATATACATACATGCATTCATTGACACCAGTACAATATGTACCAGTCTAAGCGTTCCAACTTCCATCGAGTGGCGTGGCGTAGGCAGTAGCGACGCCGACTAGTGTTTTCGCGGTCCGGGGTTCGAGACCCGTTACCGGCAAACTTTTTTTCTTCCATATTCAGAACAGAAAAGTTGAGAAGGGTTTACTAAGGGGAAATTTATTTTTCAAGCGCTCGTAGCTAAAAAACGGGTAATCCAAATTTGTTTTTTTATTTTTTTTATTTTTTTTGCGTTAATTATCTAGACATCCTGAAAACGAAAATATGCTGGGGGTCATACTAACAGAGATACAGGCGCCCAAAATTTCAAATTTTGTCTCAGAAGACCACAATCGGAGAAAAATGAAATGTTTATTTTTTATTATTTTTGAAAAAATACGAAACATATCAAGAGAGCAAAAAATAAGAAAGAACTGACAACCAAAAAATTCTATCTTAAACCGTTTACCCGTAAAAAAATAAAAACCTCAAAAAATCTACTATTTTGGTTCCCTGAAGTTGGCGTCGCCTCACCACGACCTGTGCAAACCGACGCTACCGACGCTCAAACTAAGTCACCAAGGATTCTTACTGACCTTAAGTTCGAAGTTACGACTTACTAGGTACCACCGTTCATCCACAATCGGTACCGAAAGTGGAACTTGACAAGAAAATCGTTGAAATTTCAGCGACGCCTGACGTCGTTCACAACAAACATAGCAAGACAATGATTTTTTTCAAAGTAGAAAATTTTTAGATTTACCTTGGAATTTACTTTTTAGATCGCAACAATTAACAATATAGCCTTAAAGAATATAATTCTAAAAAACAGAGTGTATTTGAGCACGTCTTTGACGACGCGTAGCGTCTCTTGTGAAAGGGTTAAGAAAATAATGATTAAAGCTTCTCCATTGGACATTCTTACTCTATACATGAAACATGTTAACGTTCGCCTTTCATTAACAGTTAGCCGAGGAAACATGTTTTAATGTTGGCGTGATGACGACCTATCTGAATTCAACAAGATATGCCATACATTGAGAACAGTGTGTTATATACTAGTGTAAGCAATGCGATTTCCATCGGGTGCCGTGGCGTACGTAGATCGTCAGCGCTTCGAGTGCTTAAGGTCTGGGGTTCGAGGCCCGTTACATACACACATTTTTTTTTCTCACCATATTCACACATTTATATCAATACATCAACGTGAATGAACACGGTTTATTTTTTAACCGTCAAACGGCTCGTTGTTACCACAAACGCTTTTCTGTTTCGCGATCAACCAATCAATCAATACAACCTAATGATAAAAACACCGAAAATTGAAAAAAAACATTGAAGGCGTTTTTTTTCTCAATTTTCGGAGTTTTTATCTTCAGATCGTATTCTTGGATGTTTTTTAATCTAATAAGACCCTCTGTTCGTAAATCCATCTATGTAAGGTGTTAGAATTACAATAAGAATGAATCGATATACATACATGCATTCATTGACACCAGTACAATATGTACCAGTCTAAGCGTTCCAACTTCCATCGAGTGGCGTGGCGTAGGCAGTAGCGACGCCGACTAGTGTTTTCGCGGTCCGGGGTTCGAGACCCGTTACCGGCAAACTTTTTTTCTTCCATATTCAGAACAGAAAAGTTGAGAATGGTTTACTAAGGGGAAATTTATTTTTCAAGAGCTCGTAGCTAAAAAACGGGTAATCCAAATTTGTTTTTTTATTTTTTTTATTTTTTTTGCGTTAATTATCTAGACATCCTGAAAACGAAAATATGCTGGGGGTCATACTAACAGAGATACAGGCGCCCAAAATTTCAAATTTTGTCTCAGAAGACCACAATCGGAGAAATATGAAATTTTTATTTTTTATTATTTTTGAAAAAATACGAAACATATCAAGAGAGCTAAAAACAAGAAAGAACTGACAACCAAAAAATTCTATCTTAAACCGTTTACCCGTAAAAAAATAAAAACCTCAAAAAATCTACTATTTTGGTTACCTGAAGTTGGCGTCGCCCTACAACGACCTGTGCAAACCGACTCTACCGACGCTCGACCTACGTCACCAAGCATTCTTACTGACCTTAAGTTCGAAGTAACGACTAATTAGGTACCACCGTTCATCCACAATCGGTACCGAAAGTGGAACTTGACAAGAAAATCGTTGAAATTTCGGCGACGCCTGACGTCGTTCACAACCAACATAGCAAAGCAATGATTTTTTTCAAAGTAGACAATTTTTAGATTTACCTTGGAATTTACTTTTTAGATCGCAACAATAAACAATATAGCCGTAAAGAATATAATTCTAAAAAACAGAGTGTATTTGAGCACGTCTTTGACGACGCGTAGCGTCTCTTGTGAAAGGGTTAAGAAAATAATGATTAAAGCTTCTCCATTGGACATTCTTACTCTATACATGAAACATGTTAACGTTCGCCTTTCATTAACAGTTAGCCGAGGAAACATGTTTTAATGTTGGCGTGATGACGAGCTATCTGAATTAAACAAGATATGCCATACATTGAGAACAGTGTGTTATATACCAGTGTAAGCAATGCAATTCCCATCGGGTGCCGTGGCGTACGTGGATCGTCAGCGCTTCGAGTGCTTAAGGTCTGGGGTTCGAGGCCCGTTACATACACACATTTTTTTTCTCACCATATTCACACATTTATATCAATACATCAACGTGAATGAACACGGTTTATTTTTTAACCGTCAAACGGCTAACGCTCACACAAACGCTTTTCTGTTTCGCGATCAACCAATCAATCAATACAACCTAATGATAAAAACACCGAAAATTGAAAAAAAAACATTGAAGGCGTTTTTTTTTCTCAATTTTCGGAGTTTTTATCTTCAGATCGTATTCTTGGATGTTTTTTAATCTAATAAGACCCTCTGTTCGTAAATCCATCCATGTTAGGTGTTAGAATTACAATAAGAATGAATCGATATACATACATGCATTCATTGACACCAGTACAATATGTACCAGTCTAAGCGTTCCAACTTCCATCGAGTGGCGTGGCGTAGGCAGTAGCGACGCCGACTAGTGTTTTCGCGGTCCGGGGTTCGAGACCCGTTACCGGCAAACTTTTTTTCTTCCATATTCAGAACAGAAAAGTTGAGAAGGGTTTACTAAGGGGAAATTTATTTTTCAAGAGCTCGTAGCTAAAAAACGGGTAATCCAAATTTGTTTTTTTATTTTTTTTATTTTTTTTGCGTTAATTATCTAGACATCCTGAAAACGAAAATATGCTGGGGGTTATACTTACAGAGATACAGGCGCCCAAAATTTCAAATTTTGTCTCAGAAGACCACAATCGGAGAAAAATGAAATTTTTATTTTTTATTATTTTTGAAAAAATACGAAACATATCAAGAGAGCAAAAAATAAGAAAGAACTGACAACCAAAAAATTCTATCTCAAACCGTTTACCCGTAAAAAAATAAAAACCTCAAAAAATCTACTATTTTGGTTACCTAAAGTTGGCGTCGCCTCACCACGACCTGTGCAAACCGACGCTACCGACGCTCAAACTACGTCACCAAGGATTCTTACTGACCTTAAGTTCGAAGTTACGACTAACTAGGTACCACCGTTCATCCACAATCGGTACCGAAAGTGGAACTTGACAAGAAAATCGTTGAAATTTCAGCGACGCCTGACGTCGTTCACAACAAACATAGCAAGACAATGATTTTTTTCAAAGTAGAAAATTTTTAGATTTACCTTGGAATTTACTTTTTAGATCGCAACAATTAACAATATAGCCTTAAAGAATATAATTCTAAAAAACAGAGTGTATTTGAGCACGTCTTTGACGACGCGTAGCGTCTCTTGTTAAAGGGTTAAGAAAATAATGATTAGAGCTTCTCCATTGGACATTATTACTCTATACATGGAACATGTTAATGTTCGCCTTTTATTAACAGTTAGCCGAGGAAACATGTTTTAATGTTGGCGTGATGACGAGCTATCTGAATTCAACAAGATATGCCATACATTGAGAACAGTGTGTTATATACCAGTGTAAGCAATGCGATTTCCTTCGGTGGCCGTGGCGTACGTGGATCGTCAGCGCTTCGAGTGCTTAAGGTCTGGGGTTCGAGGCCTGTTACATAGGCCTACACACATTTTTTTCTCACTATATTCACACATTTATATCAATACATCAACGTGAATGAACACGGTTTATTTTTTAACCGTCAAACGGCTCGTTGTTACCACAAACGCTTTTCTGTTTCGCGATCAACCAATCAATCAATACAACCTAATGATAAAAACACCGAAAATTGAAAAAAAAAAAATGAAGGCGTTTTATTCCTCAATTTTCGGAGTTTTTATCTTCAGATCGTATTCTTGGATGTTTTTTTATCTAATAGTAATAAGACCTTCTGTTCGTAAATCCATCTATGTTAGGTGTTAGAATTACAATAAGAATGAATCGAGATACATACATGCATTCATTGACACCAGTACAATATGTACCAGTCTAAGCGTTCCAACTTCCATCGAGTGGCGTGGCGTAGGCAGTAGCGACGCCGACTAGTGTTTTCGCGGTCCGGGGTTCGAGACCCGTTACCGGCAAACTTTTTTTCTTCCATATTCAGAACAGAAAAGTTGAGAAGGGTTTACTAAGGGGAAATTTATTTTTCAAGCGCTCGTAGCTAAAAAACGGGTAATCCAAATTTGTTTTTTTATTTTTTTTATTTTTTTTGCGTTAATTATCTAGACATCCTGAAAACGAAAATATGCTGGGGGTCATACTAACAGAGATACAGGCGCCCAAAATTTCAAATTTTGTCTCAGAAGACCACAATCGGAGAAAAATGAAATTTTTATTTTTTATTATTTTTGAAAAAATACGAAACATATCAAGAGAGCAAAAAATAAGAACGAACTGACAACCAAAAAATTCTATCTCAAACCGTTTACCCGTAAAAAAATAAAAACCACAAAAAATCTACTATTTTGGTTACCTGAAGTTGGCGTCGCCTCACCACGACCTGTGCAAACCGACGCTACCGACGCTCGAACTACGTCCCCAAGCATTCTTAATGACCTTAAGTTCGAAGTAACGACTAATTAGGTACCACCGTTCATCCACAATCGGTACCGAAAGTGGAACTTGACAAGAATATCGTAGAAATTTCGGCGACGCCTGACGTCGTTCACAACCAACATAGCAAGGCAATGATTTTTTTCAAAGTAGACAATTTTTAGATTTACCTTGGAATTTACTTTTTAGATCGCAACAATAAACAATATAGCCGTAAAGAATATAATTCTAAAAAACAGAGTGTATTTGAGCACGTCTTTGACGACGCGTAGCGTCTCTTGTGAAAGGGTTAAGAAAATAATGATTAAAGCTTCTCCATTGGACATTCTTACTCTATACATGAAACATGTTAACGTTCGCCTTTCATTAACAGTTAGCCGAGGAAACATGTTTTAATGTTGGCGTGATGACGAGCTATCTGAATACAACAAGATATGCCATACATTGAGAACAGTGTGTTATATACCAGTGTAAGCAATGCAATTTCCATCGGGTGCCGTGGCGTACGTGGATCGTCAGCGCTTCGAGTGCTTAAGGTCTGGGGTTCGAGGCCCGTTACATACACACATTTTTTTTTCTCACCATATTCACACATTTATATCAATACATCAACGTGAATGAACACGGTTTATTTTTTAACCGTCAAACGGCTCGTTGTTACCACAAACGCTTTTTTGTTTCGCGATCGACCAATCAATCAATACAACCTAATGATAAAAACACTGAAAATTGAAAAAAAACATTGAAGGCGTTTTTTTTCTCAATTTTCGGAGTTTTTATCTTCAGATCGTATTCTTGGATGTTTTTTAATCTAATAAGACCCTCTGTTCGTAAATCCATCTATGTAAGGTGTTAGAATTACAATAAGATTGAATCGATATACATACATGCATTCATTGACACCAGTACAATATGTACCAGTCTAAGCGTTCCAACTTCCATCGAGTGGCGTGGCGTAGGCAAAAGCGACGACGACTAGTGTTTTCGCGGTCCGGGGTTCGAGACCCGTTACCGGCAAACTTTGTTTCTTCCATATTCAGAACAGAAAAGTTGAGAAGGGTTTACTAAGGGGAAATTTATTTTTCAAGAGCTCGTAGCTAAAAAACGGGTAATCCAAATTTGTTTTTTTATTTTTTTTATTTTTTTTGCGTTAATTATCTAGACATCCTGAAAACGAAAATATGCTGGGGGTCATACTTACAGAGATACAGGCGCCCAAAATTTCAAATTTTGTCTCAGAAGACCACAATCGGAGAAAAATGAAATTTTTATTTTTTATTATTTTTGAAAAAATACGAAACATATCAAGAGAGCAAAGAATAAGAAAGAACTGACAACCAAAAAATTCTATCTCAAACCGTTTACCCGTAAAAAAATAAAAACCTCAAAAAATCTACTATTTTGGTTACCTGAAGTTGGCGTCGCCTCACCACGACCTGTGCAAACCGACGCTACCGACGCTCAAACTACGTCACCAAGGATTCTTACTGACCTTAAGTTCGAAGTAACGACTAACTAGGTACCACCGTTCATCCACAATCGGTACCGAAAGTGGAACTTGACAAGAAAATCGTTGAAATTTCAGCGACGCCTGACGTCGTTCACAACAAACATAGCAAGACAATGATTTTTTTCAAAGTAGAAAATTTTTAAATTTAACTAGGAATTTACTTTTTAGATCGCAACAATTAACAATATAGCCTTAAAGAATATAATTCTAAAAAACAGAGTGTGTTTGAGCACGTCTTTGACGACGCGTAGCGTCTCTTGTGAAAGGGTTAAGAAAATAATGATTAAAGCTTCTCCATTGGACATTCTTACTCTATACATGAAACATGTTAACGTTCGCCTTTCATTAACAGTTAGCCGAGGAAACATGTTTTAATGTTGGCGTGATGACGAGCTATCTGAATTCAACAAGATATGCCATACATTGAGAACAGTGTGTTATATACCAGTGTAAGCAATGCGGTTTCCATCGGGTGCCGTGGCGTACGTGGATCGTCAGCGCTTCGAGTGCTTAAGGTCTGGGGTTCGAGGCCCGTTACATACACACATTTTTTTTTCTCACCATATTCACACATTTATATCAATACATCAACGTGAATGAACACGGTTTATTTTTTAACCGTCAAACGGCTCGTTGTTACCACAAACGCTTTTCTGTTTCGCGATCAACCAATCAATCAATACAACCTAATGATAAAAACACCGAAAATTGAAAAAAAAAACATTGAAGGCGTTTTTTTTTCTCAATTTTCGGAGTTTTTATCTTCAGATCGTATTCTTGGATGTTTTTTAATCTAATAAGACCCTCTGTTCGTAAATCCATCCATGTTAGGTGTTAGAATTACAATAAGAATGAATCGATATACATACATGCATTCATTGACACCAGTACAATATGTACCAGTCTAAGCGTTCCAACTTCCATCGAGTGGCGTGGCGTAGGCAGTAGCGACGCCGACTAGTGTTTTCGCGGTCCGGGGTTCGAGACCCGTTACCGGCAAACTTTTTTTCTTCCATATTCAGAACAGAAAAGTTGAGAAGGGTTTACTAAGGGGAAATTTATTTTTCAAGAGCTCGTAGCTAAAAAACGGGTATCCAAATTTGTTTTTTTATTTTTTTTATTTTTTTTGCGTTAATTATCTAGACATCCTGAAAACGAAAATATGCTGGGGGTTATACTTACAGAGATACAGGCGCCCAAAATTTCAAATTTTGTCTCAGAAGACCACAATCGGAGAAAAATGAAATTTTTATTTTTTATTATTTTTGAAAAAATACGAAACATATCAAGAGAGCAAAAAATAAGAAAGAACTGACAACCAAAAAATTCTATCTCAAACCGTTTACCCGTAAAAAAATAAAAACCTCAAAAAATCTACTATTTTGGTTACCTAAAGTTGGCGTCGCCTCACCACGACCTGTGCAAACCGACGCTACCGACGCTCAAACTACGTCACCAAGGATTCTTACTGACCTTAAGTTCGAAGTTACGACTAACTAGGTGCCACCGTTCATCCACAATCGGTACCGAAAGTGGAACTTGACAAGAAAATCGTTGAAATTTCAGCGACGCCTGACGTCGTTCACAACAAACATAGCAAGACAATGATTTTTTTCAAAGTAGAAAATTTTTAGATTTACCTTGGAATTTACTTTTTAGATCGCAACAATTAACAATATAGCCTTAAAGAATATAATTCTAAAAAACAGAGTGTATTTGAGCACGTCTTTGACGACGCGTAGCGTCTCTTGTTAAAGGGTTAAGAAAATAATGATTAGAGCTTCTCCATTGGACATTCTTACTCTATACATGGAACATGTTAATGTTCGCCTTTTATTAACAGTTAGCCGAGGAAACATGTTTTAATGTTGGCGTGATGACGAGCTATCTGAATTCAACAAGATATGCCATACATTGAGAACAGTGTGTTATATACCAGTGTAAGCAATGCGATTTCCTTCGGGGGCCGTGGCGTACGTGGATCGTCAGCGCTTCGAGTGCTTAAGGTCTGGGGTTCGAGGCCTGTTACATAGGCCTACACACATTTTTTTCTCACTATATTCACACATTTATATCAATACATCAACGTGAATGAACACGGTTTATTTTTTAACCGTCAAACGGCTCGTTGTTACCACAAACGCTTTTCTGTTTCGCGATCAACCAATCAATCAATACAACCTAATGATAAAAACACCGAAAATTGAAAAAAAAAAAAATGAAGGCGTTTTATTCCTCAATTTTCGGAGTTTTTATCTTCAGATCGTATTCTTGGATGTTTTTTTATCTAATAGTAATAAGACCTTCTGTTCGTAAATCCATCTATGTTAGGTGTTAGAATTACAATAAGAATGAATCGAGATACATACATGCATTCATTGACACCAGTACAATATGTACCAGTCTAAGCGTTCCAACTTCCATCGAGTGGCGTGGCGTAGGCAGTAGCGACGCCGACTAGTGTTTTCGCGGTCCGGGGTTCGAGACCCGTTACCGGCAAACTTTTTTTCTTCCATATTCAGAACAGAAAAGTTGAGAAGGGTTTACTAAGGGGAAATTTATTTTTCAAGAGCTCGTAGCTAAAAAACGGGTAATCCAAATTTGTTTTTTTATTTTTTTTATTTTTTTTGCGTTAATTATCTACACATCCTGAAAACGAAAATATGCTGGGGGTCATACTTACAGAGATACAGGCGCCCAAAATTTCAAATTTTGTCTCAGAAGACCACAATCGGAGAAAAATGAAATTTTTATTTTTTATTATTTTTGAAAAAATACGAAACATATCAAGAGAGCATAGAATAAGAAAGAACTGACAACCAAAAAGTTCTATCTCAAACCGTTTACCCGTAAAAAAATAAAAACCTCAAAAAATCTACTATTTTGGTTCCCTGAAGTTGGCGTCGCCTCACCACGACCTGTGCAAACCGACGCTACCGACGCTCAAACTAAGTCACCAAGGATTCTTACTGACCTTAAGTTCGAAGTTACGACTTACTAGGTACCACCGTTCATCCACAATCGGTACCGAAAGTGGAACTTGACAAGAAAATCGTTGAAATTTCAGCGACGCCTGACGTCGTTCACAACAAACATAGCAAGACAATGATTTTTTTCAAAGTAGAAAATTTTTAGATTTACCTTGGAATTTACTTTTTAGATCGCAACAATTAACAATATAGCCTTAAAGAATATAATTCTAAAAAACAGAGTGTATTTGAGCACGTCTTTGACGACGCGTAGCGTCTCTTGTGAAAGGGTTAAGAAAATAATGATTAAAGCTTCTCCATTGGACATTCTTACTCTATACATGAAACATGTTAACGTTCGCCTTTCATTAACAGTTAGCCGAGGAAACATGTTTTAATGTTGGCGTGATGACGAGCTATCTGAATTCAACAAGATATGCCATACATTGAGAACAGTGTGTTATATACTAGTGTAAGCAATGCGATTTCCATCGGGTGCCGTGGCGTACGTAGATCGTCAGCGCTTCGAGTGCTTAAGGTCTGGGGTTCGAGGCCCGTTACATACACACATTTTTTTTTCTCACCATATTCACACATTTATATCAATACATCAACGTGAATGAACACGGTTTATTTTTTAACCGTCAAACGGCTCGTTGTTACCACAAACGCTTTTCTGTTTCGCGATCAACCAATCAATCAATACAACCTAATGATAAAAACACCGAAAATTGAAAAAAAACATTGAAGGCGTTTTTTTTCTCAATTTTCGGAGTTTTTATCTTCAGATCGTATTCTTGGATGTTTTTTAATCTAATAAGACCCTCTGTTCGTAAATCCATCTATGTAAGGTGTTAGAATTACAATAAGAATGAATCGAGATACATACATGCATTCATTGACACCAGTACAATATGTAACAGTCTAAGCGTTCCAATTTCCATCGAGTGGCGTGGCGTAGGCAGTAGCGACGCCGACTAGTGTTTTCGCGGTCCGGGGTTCGAGACCCGTTACCGGCAAACTTTTTTCTTCCATTTTCAGAACAGAAAAGTTTAGAAGGGTTTACTAAGGGGAAATTTATTTTTCAAGAGCTCGTAGCTAAAAAACGGGTAATCCAAATTTTTTTTTTATTTTTTTTATTTTTTTTGCGTTAATTATCTAGACATCCTGAAAACGAAAATATGCTGGGGGTCATACTAACAGAGATACAGGCGCCCAAAATTTCAAATTTTGTCTCAGAAGACCACAATCGGAGAAATATGAAATTTTTATTTTTTATTATTTTTGAAAAAATACGAAACATATCAAGAGAGCTAAAAATAAGAAAGAACTGACAACCAAAAAATTCTATCTTAAACCGTTTACCCGTAAAAAAATAAAAACCTCAAAAAATCTACTATTTTGGTTACCTGAAGTTGGCGTCGCCCTACAACGACCTGTGCAAACCGACTCTACCGACGCTCGACCTACGTCACCAAGCATTCTTACTGACCTTAAGTTCGAAGTAACGACTAATTAGGTACCACCGTTCATCCACAATCGGTACCGAAAGTGGAACTTGACAAGAAAATCGTTGAAATTTCGGCGACGCCTGACGTCGTTCACAACCAACATAGCAAAGCAATGATTTTTTTCAAAGTAGACAATTTTTAGATTTACCTTGGAATTTACTTTTTAGATCGCAACAATAAACAATATAGCCGTAAAGAATATAATTCTAAAAAACAGAGTGTATTTGAGCACGTCTTTGACGACGCGTAGCGTCTCTTGTGAAAGGGTTAAGAAAATAATGATTAAAGCTTCTCCATTGGACATTCTTACTCTATACATGAAACATGTTAACGTTCGCCTTTCATTAACAGTTAGCCGAGGAAACATGTTTTAATGTTGGCGTGATGACGAGCTATCTGAATTAAACAAGATATGCCATACATTGAGAACAGTGTGTTATATACCAGTGTATGCAATGCAATTCCCATCGGGTGCCGTGGCGTACGTGGATCGTCAGCGCTTCGAGTGCTTAAGGTCTGGGGTTCGAGGCCCGTTACATACACACATTTTTTTTCTCACCATATTCACACATTTATATCAATACATCAACGTGAATGAACACGGTTTATTTTTTAACCGTCAAACGGCTAACGCTCACACAAACGCTTTTCTGTTTCGCGATCAACCAATCAATCAATACAACCTAATGATAAAAACACCGAAAATTGAAAAAAAAACATTGAAGGCGTTTTTTTTTCTCAATTTTCGGAGTTTTTATCTTCAGATCGTATTCTTGGATGTTTTTTAATCTAATAAGACCCTCTGTTCGTAAATCCATCCATGTTAGGTGTTAGAATTACAATAAGAATGAATCGATATACATACATGCATTCATTGACACCAGTACAATATGTACCAGTCTAAGCGTTCCAACTTCCATCGAGTGGCGTGGCGTAGGCAGTAGCGACGCCGACTAGTGTTTTCGCGGTCCGGGGTTCGAGACCCGTTACCGGCAAACTTTTTTTCTTCCATATTCAGAACAGAAAAGTTGAGAAGGGTTTACTAAGGGGAAATTTATTTTTCAAGCGCTCGTAGCTAAAAAACGGGTAATCCAAATTTGTTTTTTTATTTTTTTTATTTTTTTTGCGTTAATTATCTAGACATCCTGAAAACGAAAATATGCTGGGGGTCATACAAACAGAGATACAGGCGCCCAAAATTTCAAATTTTGTCTCAGAAGACCACAATCGGAGAAAAATGAAATGTTTATTTTTTATTATTTTTGAAAAAATACGAAACATATCAAGAGAGCAAAAAATAAGAAAGAACTGACAACCAAAAAATTCTATCTTAAACCGTTTACCCGTAAAAAAATAAAAACCTCAAAAAATCTACTATTTTGGTTCCCTGAAGTTGGCGTCGCCTCACCACGACCTGTGCAAACCGACGCTACCGACGCTCAAACTAAGTCACCAAGGATTCTTACTGACCTTAAGTTCGAAGTTACGACTTACTAGGTACCACCGTTCATCCACAATCGGTACCGAAAGTGGAACTTGACAAGAAAATCGTTGAAATTTCAGCGACGCCTGACGTCGTTCACAACAAACATAGCAAGACAATGATTTTTTTCAAAGTAGAAAATTTTTAGATTTACCTTGGAATTTACTTTTTAGATCGCAACAATTAACAATATAGCCTTAAAGAATATAATTCTAAAAAACAGAGTGTATTTGAGCACGTCTTTGACGACGCGTAGCGTCTCTTGTGAAAGGGTTAAGAAAATAATGATTAAAGCTTCTCCATTGGACATTCTTACTCTATACATGAAACATGTTAACGTTCGCCTTTCATTAACAGTTAGCCGAGGAAACATGTTTTAATGTTGGCGTGATGACGACCTATCTGAATTCAACAAGATATGCCATACATTGAGAACAGTGTGTTATATACTAGTGTAAGCAATGCGATTTCCATCGGGTGCCGTGGCGTACGTAGATCGTCAGCGCTTCGAGTGCTTAAGGTCTGGGGTTCGAGGCCCGTTACATACACACATTTTTTTTTCTCACCATATTCACACATTTATATCAATACATCAACGTGAATGAACACGGTTTATTTTTTAACCGTCAAACGGCTCGTTGTTACCACAAACGCTTTTCTGTTTCGCGATCAACCAATCAATCAATACAACCTAATGATAAAAACACCGAAAATTGAAAAAAAACATTGAAGGCGTTTTTTTTCTCAATTTTCGGAGTTTTTATCTTCAGATCGTATTCTTGGATGTTTTTTAATCTAATAAGACCCTCTGTTCGTAAATCCATCTATGTAAGGTGTTAGAATTACAATAAGAATGAATCGATATACATACATGCATTCATTGACACCAGTACAATATGTACCAGTCTAAGCGTTCCAACTTCCATCGAGTGGCGTGGCGTAGGCAGTAGCGACGCCGACTAGTGTTTTCGCGGTCCGGGGTTCGAGACCCGTTACCGGCAAACTTTTTTTCTTCCATATTCAGAACAGAAAAGTTGAGAATGGTTTACTAAGGGGAAATTTATTTTTCAAGAGCTCGTAGCTAAAAAACGGGTAATCCAAATTTGTTTTTTTATTTTTTTTATTTTTTTTGCGTTAATTATCTAGACATCCTGAAAACGAAAATATGCTGGGGGTCATACTAACAGAGATACAGGCGCCCAAAATTTCAAATTTTGTCTCAGAAGACCACAATCGGAGAAATATGAAATTTTTATTTTTTATTATTTTTGAAAAAATACGAAACATATCAAGAGAGCTAAAAACAAGAAAGAACTGACAACCAAAAAATTCTATCTTAAACCGTTTACCCGTAAAAAAATAAAAACCTCAAAAAATCTACTATTTTGGTTACCTGAAGTTGGCGTCGCCCTACAACGACCTGTGCAAACCGACTCTACCGACGCTCGACCTACGTCACCAAGCATTCTTACTGACCTTAAGTTCGAAGTAACGACTAATTAGGTACCACCGTTCATCCACAATCGGTACCGAAAGTGGAACTTGACAAGAAAATCGTTGAAATTTCGGCGACGCCTGACGTCGTTCACAACCAACATAGCAAAGCAATGATTTTTTTCAAAGTAGACAATTTTTAGATTTACCTTGGAATTTACTTTTTAGATCGCAACAATAAACAATATAGCCGTAAAGAATATAATTCTAAAAAACAGAGTGTATTTGAGCACGTCTTTGACGACGCGTAGCGTCTCTTGTGAAAGGGTTAAGAAAATAATGATTAAAGCTTCTCCATTGGACATTCTTACTCTATACATGAAACATGTTAACGTTCGCCTTTCATTAACAGTTAGCCGAGGAAACATGTTTTAATGTTGGCGTGATGACGAGCTATCTGAATTAAACAAGATATGCCATACATTGAGAACAGTGTGTTATATACCAGTGTAAGCAATGCAATTCCCATCGGGTGCCGTGGCGTACGTGGATCGTCAGCGCTTCGAGTGCTTAAGGTCTGGGGTTCGAGGCCCGTTACATACACACATTTTTTTTCTCACCATATTCACACATTTATATCAATACATCAACGTGAATGAACACGGTTTATTTTTTAACCGTCAAACGGCTAACGCTCACACAAACGCTTTTCTGTTTCGCGATCAACCAATCAATCAATACAACCTAATGATAAAAACACCGAAAATTGAAAAAAAAACATTGAAGGCGTTTTTTTTTCTCAATTTTCGGAGTTTTTATCTTCAGATCGTATTCTTGGATGTTTTTTAATCTAATAAGACCCTCTGTTCGTAAATCCATCCATGTTAGGTGTTAGAATTACAATAAGAATGAATCGATATACATACATGCATTCATTGACACCAGTACAATATGTACCAGTCTAAGCGTTCCAACTTCCATCGAGTGGCGTGGCGTAGGCAGTAGCGACGCCGACTAGTGTTTTCGCGGTCCGGGGTTCGAGACCCGTTACCGGCAAACTTTTTTTCTTCCATATTCAGAACAGAAAAGTTGAGAAGGGTTTACTAAGGGGAAATTTATTTTTCAAGCGCTCGTAGCTAAAAAACGGGTAATCCAAATTTGTTTTTTTATTTTTTTTATTTTTTTTGCGTTAATTATCTAGACATCCTGAAAACGAAAATATGCTGGGGGTCATACTAACAGAGATACAGGCGCCCAAAATTTCAAATTTTGTCTCAGAAGACCACAATCGGAGAAAAATGAAATGTTTATTTTTTATTATTTTTGAAAAAATACGAAACATATCAAGAGAGCAAAAAATAAGAAAGAACTGACAACCAAAAAATTCTATCTCAAACCGTTTACCCGTAAAAAAATAAAAACCTCAAAAAATCTACTATTTTGGTTACCTGAAGTTGGCGTCGCCTCACAACGACCTGTGCAAACCGACGCTACCGACGCTCGAACTACGTCACCAAGCATTCTTACTGACCTTAAGTTCGAAGTAACGACTAATTAGGTACCACCGTTCATCCACAATCGGTACCGAAAGTGGAACTTGACAAGAAAATCGTTGAAATTTCGGCGACGCCTGACGTCGTTCACAACCAACATAGCAAGGCAATGATTTTTTTCTAAATAGACAATTTTTAGATTTACCTTGGAATTTACTTTTTAGATCGCAACAATAAACAATATAGCCGTAAAGAATATAATTCTAAAAAACAGAGTGTATTTGAGCACGTCTTTGACGACGCGTTGCGTCTCTTGTGAAAGGGTTAAGAAAATAATGATTAAAGCTTCTCCATTGGACATTCTTACTCTATACATGAAACATGTTAACGTTCGCCTTTCATTAACAGTTAGCCGAGGAAACATGTTTTAATGTTGACGTGATGACGACCTATCTGAATTCAACAAGATATGCCATACATTGAGAACAGTGTGTTATATACCAGTGTAAGCAATGCGGTTTCCATCGGGTGCCGTGGCGTACGTGGATCGTCAGCGCTTCGAGTGCTTAAGGTCTGGGGTTCGAGGCCCGTTACATACACACATTTTTTTTTCTCACCATATTCACACATTTATATCAATACATCAACGTGAATGAACACGGTTTATTTTTTAACCGTCAAACGGCTCGTTGTTACCACAAACGCTTTTCTGTTTCGCGATCAACCAATCAATCAATACAACCTAATGATAAAAACACCGAAAATTGAAAAAAAACATTGAAGGCGTTTTTTTCTCAATTTTCGGAGTTTTTATCTTCAGATCGTATTCTTGGATGTTTTTTAATCTAATAAGACCCTCTGTTCGTAAATCCATCTATGTAAGGTGTTAGAATTACAATAAGAATGAATCGATATACATACATGCATTCATTGACACCAGTACAATATGTACCAGTCTAAGCGTTCCAACTTCCATCGAGTGGCGTGGCGTAGGCAGTAGCGACGCCGACTAGTGTTTTCGCGGTCCGGGGTTCGAGACCCGTTACCGGCAAACTTTTTTTCTTCCATATTCAGAACAGAAAAGTTGAGAATGGTTTACTAAGGGGAAATTTATTTTTCAAGAGCTCGTAGCTAAAAAACGGGTAATCCAAATTTGTTTTTTTATTTTTTTTATTTTTTTTGCGTTAATTATCTAGACATCCTGAAAACGAAAATATGCTGGGGGTCATACTAACAGAGATACAGGCGCCCAAAATTTCAAATTTTGTCTCAGAAGACCACAATCGGAGAAAAATGAAATTTTTATTTTTTATTATTTTTGAAAAAATACGAAACATATCGAGAGAGCAAAGAATAAGAAAGAACTGACAACCAAAAAATTCTATCTCCAACCGTTTACCCGTAAAAAAATAAAAACCTCAAAAAATCTACTATTTTGGTTACCTGAAGTTGGCGTCACCTCACCACGACCTGTGCAAACCGAGGCTACCGACGCTCAAACTACGTCACCAAGGATTCTTACTGACCTTAAGTTCGAAGTTACGACTAACTAGGTACCACCGTTCATCCACAATCGGTACCGAAAGTGGAACTTGACAAGAAAATCGTTGAAATTTCAGCGACGCCTGACGTCGTTCACAACAAACATAGCAAGACAATGATTTTTTTCAAAGTAGACAATTTTTAGATTTACCTTGGAATTTACTTTTTAGATCGCAACAATTAACAATATAGCCTTAAAGAATATAATTCTAAAAAACAGAGTGTATTTGAGCACGTCTTTGACGACGCGTAGCGTCTCTTGTTAAAGGGTTAAGAAAATAATGATTAGAGCTTCTCCATTGGACATTCTTACTCTATACATGGAACATGTTAATGTTCGCCTTTTATTAACAGTTAGCCGAGGAAACATGTTTTAATGTTGGCGTGATGACGAGCTATCTGAATTCAACAAGATATGCCATACATTGAGAACAGTGTGTTATATACCAGTGTAAGCAATGCGATTTCCTTCGGGGGCCGTGGCGTACGTGGATTGTCAGCGCTTCGAGTGCTTGAGGTCTGGGGTTCGAGGCCCGTTACATAGGCCTACACACATTTTTTTCTCACTATATTCACACATTTATATCAATACATCAACGTGAATGAACACGGTTTATTTTTTAACCGTCAAACGGCTCGTTGTTACCACAACACTTTTCTGTTTCGCGATCAACCAATCAATCAATACAACCTAATGATAAAAACACCGAAAATTGAAAAAAAAAATGAAGGCGTTTTATTCCTCAATTTTCGGAGTTTTTATCTTCAGATCGTATTCTTGGATGTTTTTTATCTAATAGTAATAAGACCTTCTGTTCGTAAATCCATCTATGTTAGGTGTTAGAATTACAATAAGAATGAATCGAGATACATACATGCATTCATTGACACCAGTACAATATGTACCAGTCTAAGCGTTCCAACTTCCATCGAGTGGCGTGGCGTAGGCAGTAGCGACGCCGACTAGTGTTTTCGCGGTCCGGGGTTCGAGACCCGTTACCGGCAAACTTTTTTTCTTCCATATTCAGAACAGAAAAGTTGAGAAGGGTTAACTAAGGGGAAATTTATTTTTCAAGAGCTCGTAGCTAAAAAACGGGTAATCCAAATTTGTTTTTTTATTTTTTTTACTTTTTTTGGCGTTAATTATCTAGACATCCTGAAAACGAAAATATGCTGGGGGTCATACTTACAGAGATACAGGCGCCCAAAATTTCAAATTTTGTCTTAGAAGACCACAATCGGAGAAAAATGAAATTTTTATTTTTTATTATTTTTGAAAAAATACGAAACATATCAAGAGAGCAAAGAATAAGAAAGAACTGACAACCAAAAAATTCTATCTCAAACCGTTTACCCGTAAAAAAATAAAAACCTCAAAAAATCTACTATTTTGGTTACCTGAAGTTGGCGTCGCCTCACCACGACCTGTGCAAACCGACGCTACCGACGCTCAAACTAAGTCACCAAGGATTCTTACTGACCTTAAGTTCGAAGTTACGACTTACTAGGTACCACCGTTCATCCACAATCGGTACCGAAAGTGGAACTTGACAAGAAAATCGTTGAAATTTCAGCGACGCCTGACGTCGTTCACAACAAACATAGCAAGACAATGATTTTTTTCAAAGTAGAAAATTTTTAGATTTACATTGGAATTTACTTTTTAGATCGCAACAATTAACAATATAGCCTTAAAGAATATAATTCTAAAAAACAGAGTGTATTTGAGCACGTCTTTGACGACGCGTAGCGTCTCTTGTGAAAGGGTTAAGAAAATAATGATTAAAGCTTCTCCATTGGACATTCTTACTCTATACATGAAACATGTTAACGTTCGCCTTTCATTAACAGTTAGCCGAGGAAACATGTTTTAATGTTGGCGTGATGACGAGCTATCTGAATTCAACAAGATATGCCATACATTGAGAACAGTGTGTTATATACTAGTGTAAGCAATGGGATTTCCATCGGGTGCCGTGGCGTACGTGGATCGTCAGCGCTTCGAGTGCTTAAGGTCTGGGGTTCGAGGCCCGTTACATACACACATTTTTTTTTCTCACCATATTCACACATTTATATCAATACATCAACGTGAATGAACACGGTTTATTTTTTAACCGTCAAACGGCTCGTTGTTACCACAAACGCTTTTCTGTTTCGCGATCAACCAATCAATCAATACAACCTAATGATAAAAACACCGAAAATTGAAAAAAAACATTGAAGGCGTTTTTTTTCTCAATTTTCGGAGTTTTTATCTTCAGATCGTATTCTTGGATGTTTTTTAATCTAATAAGACCCTCTGTTCGTAAATCCATCTATGTAAGGTGTTAGAATTACAATAAGAATGAATCGAGATACATACATGCATTCATTGACACCAGTACAATATGTAACAGTCTAAGCGTTCTAATTTCCATCGAGTGGCGTGGCGTAGGCAGTAGCGACGCCGACTAGTGTTTTCGCGGTCCGGGGTTCGAGACCCGTTACCGGCAAACTTTTTTCTTCCATATTCAGAACAGAAAAGTTTAGAAGGGTTTACTAAGGGGAAATTTATTTTTCAAGCGCTCGTAGCTAAAAAACGGGTAATCCAAATTTTTTTTTTTATTTTTTTTATTTTTTTTGCGTTAATTATCTAGACATCCTGAAAACGAAAATATGCTGGGGGTCATACTAACAGAGATACAGGCGCCCAAAATTTCAAATTTTGTCTCAGAAGACCACAATCGGAGAAATATGAAATTTTTATTTTTTATTATTTTTGAAAAAATACGAAACATATCAAGAGAGCTAAAAATAAGAAAGAACTGACAACCAAAAAATTCTATCTCAAACCGTTTACCCGTAAAAAAATAAAAACCTCAAAAAATCTACTATTTTGGTTACCTGAAGTTGGCGTCGCCCTACAACGACCTGTGCAAACCGACTCTACCGACGCTCGACCTACGTCACCAAGCATTCTTACTGACCTTAAGTTCGAAGTAACGACTAATTAGGTACCACCGTTCATCCACAATCGGTACCGAAAGTGGAACTTGACAAGAAAATCGTTGAAATTTCGGCGACGCCTGACGTCGTTCACAACCAACATAGCAAGGCAATGATTTTTTTCAAAGTAGACAATTTTTAGATTTACCTTGGAATTTACTTTTTAGATCGCAACAATAAACAATATAGCCGTAAAGAATATAATTCTAAAAAACAGAGTGTATTTGAGCACGTCTTTGACGACGCGTAGCGTCTCTTGTGAAAGGGTTAAGAAAATAATGATTAAAGCTTCTCCATTGGACATTCTTACTCTATACATGAAACATGTTAACGTTCGCCTTTCATTAACAGTTAGCCGAGGAAACATGTTTTAATGTTGGCGTGATGACGAGCTATCTGAATTAAACAAGATATGCCATACATTGAGAACAGTGTGTTATATACCAGTGTAAGCAATGCAATTCCCATCGGGTGCCGTGGCGTACGTGGATCGTCAGCGCTTCGAGTGCTTAAGGTCTGGGGTTCGAGGCCCGTTACATACACACATTTTTTTCTCACCATATTCACACATTTATATCAATACATCAACGTGAATGAACACGGTTTATTTTTTAACCGTCAAACGGCTAACGCTCACACAAACGCTTTTCTGTTTCGCGATCAACCAATCAATCAATACAATCTAATGATAAAAACACCGAAAATTGAAAAAAAAACATTGAAGGCGTTTTTTTTTCTCAATTTTCGGAGTTTTTATCTTCAGATCGTATTCTTGGATGTTTTTTAATCTAATAAGACCCTCTGTTCGTAAATCCATCCATGTTAGGTGTTAGAATTACAATAAGAATGAATCGATATACATACATGCATTCATTGACACCAGTACAATATGTACCAGTCTAAGCGTTCCAACTTCCATCGAGTGGCGTGGCGTAGGCAGTAGCGACGCCGACTAGTGTTTTCGCGGTCCGGGGTTCGAGACCCGTTACCGGCAAACTTTTTTTCTTCCATATTCAGAACAGAAAAGTTGAGAAGGGTTTACTAAGGGGAAATTTATTTTTCAAGAGCTCGTAGCTAAAAAACGGGTAATCCAAATTTGTTTTTTTATTTTTTTTATTTTTTTTTGCGTTAATTATCTAGACATCCTGAAAACGAAAATATGCTGGGGGTTATACTTACAGAGATACAGGCGCCCAAAATTTCAAATTTTGTCTCAGAAGACCACAATCGGAGAAAAATGAAATTTTTATTTTTTATTATTTTTGAAAAAATACGAAACATATCAAGAGAGCAAAAAATAAGAAAGAACTGACAACCAAAAAATTCTATCTCAAACCGTTTACCCGTAAAAAAATAAAAACCTCAAAAAATCTACTATTTTGGTTACCTAAAGTTGGCGTCGCCTCACCACGACCTGTGCAAACCGACGCTACCGACGCTCAAACTACGTCACCAAGGATTCTTACTGACCTTAAGTTCGAAGTAACGACTAACTAGGTACCACCGTTCATCCACAATCGGTACCGAAAGTGGAACTTGACAAGAAAATCGTTGAAATTTCAGCGACGCCTGACGTCGTTCACAACAAACATAGCAAGACAATGATTTTTTTCAAAGTAGAAAATTTTTAGATTTACCTTCGAATTTACTTTTTAGATCGCAACAATTAACAATATAGCCTTAAAGAATATAATTCTAAAAAACAGAGTGTATTTGAGCACGTCTTTGACGACGCGTAGCGTCTCTTGTTAAAGGGTTAAGAAAATAATGATTAGAGCTTCTCCATTGGACATTCTTACTCTATACATGGAACATGTTAATGTTCGCCTTTTATTAACAGTTAGCCGAGGAAACATGTTTTAATGTTGGCGTGATGACGAGCTATCTGAATTCAACAAGATATGCCATACATTGAGAACAGTGTGTTATATACCAGTGTAAGCAATGCGATTTCCTTCGGGGGCCGTGGCGTACGTGGATCGTCAGCGCTTCGAGTGCTTAAGGTCTGGGGTTCGAGGCCTGTTACATAGGCCTACACACATTTTTTTCTCACTATATTCACACATTTATATCAATACATCAACGTGAATGAACACGGTTTATTTTTTAACCGTCAAACGGCTCGTTGTTACCACAAACGCTTTTCTGTTTCGCGATCAACCAATCAATCAATACAACCTAAACATAAAAACACCGAAAATTGAAAAAAAAAAAATGAAGGCGTTTTATTCCTCAATTTTCGGAGTTTTTATCTTCAGATCGTATTCTTGGATGTTTTTTTATCTAATAGTAATAAGACCTTCTGTTCGTAAATCCATCTATGTTAGGTGTTAGAATTACAATAAGAATGAATCGAGATACATACATGCATTCATTGACACCAGTACAATATGTACCAGTCTAAGCGTTCCAACTTCCATCGAGTGGCGTGGCGTAGGCAGTAGCGACGCCGACTAGTGTTTTCGCGGTCCGGGGTTCGAGACCCGTTACCGGCAAACTTTTTTTCTTCCATATTCAGAACAGAAAAGTTGAGAAGGGTTTACTAAGGGGAAATTTATTTTTCAAGCGCTCGTAGCTAAAAAACGGGTAATCCAAATTTGTTTTTTTATTTTTTTTATTTTTTTTGCGTTAATTATCTAGACATCCTGAAAACGAAAATATGCTGGGGGTCATACTAACAGAGATACAGGCGCCCAAAATTTCAAATTTTGTCTCAGAAGACCACAATCGGAGAAAAATGAAATTTTTATTTTTTATTATTTTTGAAAAAATACGAAACATATCAAGAGAGCAAAAAATAAGAAAGAACTGACAACCAAAAAATTCTATCTCAAACCGTTTACCCGTAAAAAAATAAAAACCTCAAAAAATCTACTATTTTGGTTACCTGAAGTTGGCGTCGCCTCACAACGACCTGTGCAAACCGACGCTACCGACGCTCGAACTACGTCACCAAGCATTCTTACTGACCTTAAGTTCGAAGTAACGACTAATTAGGTACCACCGTTCATCCACAATCGGTACCGAAAGTGGAACTTGACAAGAAAATCGTTGAAATTTCGGCGACGCCTGACGTCGTTCACAACCAACATAGCAAGGCAATGATTTTTTTCTAAATAGACAATTTTTAGATTTACCTTGGAATTTACTTTTTAGATCGCAACAATAAACAATATAGCCGTAAAGAATATAATTCTAAAAAACAGAGTGTATTTGAGCACGTCTTTGACGACGCGTTGCGTCTCTTGTAAAAGGGTTAAGAAAATAATGATTAAAGCTTCTCCATTGGACATTCTTACTCTATACATGAAACATGTTAACGTTCGCCTTTCATTAACAGTTAGCCGAGGAAACATGTTTTAATGTTGGCGTGATGACGAGCTATCTGAATTCAACAAGATATGCCATACATTGAGAACAGTGTGTTATATACCAGTGTAAGCAATGCGGTTTCCATCGGGTGCCGTGGCGTACGTGGATCGTCAGCGCTTCGAGTGCTTAAGGTCTGGGGTTCGAGGCCCGTTACATACACACATTTTTTTTTCTCACCATATTCACACATTTATATCAATACATCAACGTGAATGAACACGGTTTATTTTTTAACCGTCAAACGGCTCGTTGTTACCACAAACGCTTTTCTGTTTCGCGATCAACCAATCAATCAATACAACCTAATGATAAAAACACCGAAAATTGAAAAAAAACATTGAAGGCGTTTTTTTTCTCAATTTTCGGAGTTTTTATCTTCAGATCGTATTCTTGGATGTTTTTTAATCTAATAAGACCCTCTGTTCGTAAATCCATCTATGTAAGGTGTTAGAATTACAATAAGAATGAATCGATATACATACATGCATTCATTGACACCAGTACAATATGTACCAGTCTAAGCGTTCCAACTTCCATCGAGTGGCGTGGCGTAGGCAGTAGCGACGCCGACTAGGGTTTTCGCGGTCCGGGGTTCGAGACCCGTTACCGGCAAACTTTTTTTCTTCCATATTCAGAACAGAAAAGTTGAGAATGGTTTACTAAGGGGAAATTTATTTTTCAAGAGCTCGTAGCTAAAAAACGGGTAATCCAAATTTGTTTTTTTATTTTTTTTATTTTTTTTGCGTTAATTATCTAGACATCCTGAAAACGAAAATATGCTGGGGGTCATACTAACAGAGATACAGGCGCCCAAAATTTCAAATTTTGTCTCAGAAGACCACAATCGGAGAAAAATGAAATTTTTATTTTTTATTATTTTTGAAAAAATACGAAACATATCGAGAGAGCAAAGAATAAGAAAGAACTGACAACCAAAAAATTCTATCTCAAACCGTTTACCCGTAAAAAAATAAAAACCTCAAAAAATCTACTATTTTGGTTACCTGAAGTTGGCGTCACCTCACCACGACCTGTGCAAACCGAGGCTACCGACGCTCAAACTACGTCACCAAGGATTCTTACTGACCTTAAGTTCGAAGTTACGACTAACTAGGTACCACCGTTCATCCACAATCGGTACCGAAAGTGGAACTTGACAAGAAAATCGTTGAAATTTCAGCGACGCCTGACGTCGTTCACAACAAACATAGCAAGACAATGATTTTTTTCAAAGTAGACAATTTTTAGATTTACCTTGGAATTTACTTTTTAGATCGCAACAATTAACAATATAGCCTTAAAGAATATAATTCTAAAAAACAGAGTGTATTTGAGCACGTCTTTGACGACGCGTAGCGTCTCTTGTTAAAGGGTTAAGAAAATAATGATTAGAGCTTCTCCATTGGACATTCTTACTCTATACATGGAACATGTTAATGTTCGCCTTTTATTAACAGTTAGCCGAGGAAACATGTTTTAATGTTGGCGTGATGACGAGCTATCTGAATTCAACAAGATATGCCATACATTGAGAACAGTGTGTTATATACCAGTGTAAGCAATGCGATTTCCTTCGGGGGCCGTGGCGTACGTGGATCGTCAGCGCTTCGAGTGCTTGAGGTCTGGGGTTCGAGGCCCGTTACATAGGCCTACACACATTTTTTTCTCACTATATTCACACATTTATATCAATACATCAACGTGAATGAACACGTTTTATTTTTTAACCGTCAAACGGCTCGTTGTTACCACAACACTTTTCTGTTTCGCGATCAACCAATCAATCAATACAACCTAATGATAAAAACACCGAAAATTGAAAAAAAAAATGAAGGCGTTTTATTCCTCAATTTTCGGAGTTTTTATCTTCAGATCGTATTCTTGGATGTTTTTTATCTAATAGTAATAAGACCTTCTGTTCGTAAATCCATCTATGTTAGGTGTTAGAATTACAATAAGAATGAATCGAGATACATACATGCATTCATTGACACCAGTACAATATGTACCAGTCTAAGCGTTCCAACTTCCATCGAGTGGCGTGGCGTAGGCAGTAGCGACGCCGACTAGTGTTTTCGCGGTCCGGGGTTCGAGACCCGTTACCGGCAAACTTTTTTTCTTCCATATTCAGAACAGAAAAGTTGAGAAGGGTTTACTAAGGGGAAATTTATTTTTCAAGAGCTCGTAGCTAAAAAACGGGTAATCCAAATTTGTTTTTTTATTTTTTTTACTTTTTTTGGCGTTAATTATCTAGACATCCTGAAAACGAAAATATGCTGGGGGTCATACTTACAGAGATACAGGCGCCCAAAATTTCAAATTTTGTCTTAGAAGACCACAATCGGAGAAAAATGAAATTTTTATTTTTTATTATTTTTGAAAAAATACGAAACATATCAAGAGAGCAAAGAATAAGAAAGAACTGACAACCAAAAAATTCTATCTCAAACCGTTTACCCGTAAAAAAATAAAAACCTCAAAAAATCTACTATTTTGGTTACCTGAAGTTGGCGTCGCCTCACCACGACCTGTGCAAACCGACGCTACCGACGCTCAAACTAAGTCACCAAGGATTCTTACTGACCTTAAGTTCGAAGTTACGACTTACTAGGTACCACCGTTCATCCACAATCGGTACCGAAAGTGGAACTTGACAAGAAAATCGTTGAAATTTCAGCGACGCCTGACGTCGTTCACAACAAACATAGCAAGACAATGATTTTTTTCAAAGTAGAAAATTTTTAGATTTACCTTGGAATTTACTTTTTAGATCGCAACAATTAACAATATAGCCTTAAAGAATATAATTCTAAAAAAACAGAGTGTATTTGAGCACGTCTTTGACGACGCGTAGCGTCTCTTGTGAAAGGGTTAAGAAAATAATGATTAAAGCTTCTCCATTGGACATTCTTACTCTATACATGAAACATGTTAACGTTCGCCTTTCATTAACAGTTAGCCGAGGAAACATGTTTTAATGTTGGCGTGATGACGAGCTATCTGAATTCAACAAGATATGCCATACATTGAGAACAGTGTGTTATATACTAGTGTAAGCAATGGGATTTCCATCGGGTGCCGTGGCGTACGTGGATCGTCAGCGCTTCGAGTGCTTAAGGTCTGGGGTTCGAGGCCCGTTACATACACACATTTTTTTTTCTCACCATATTCACACATTTATATCAATACATCAACGTGAATGAACACGGTTTATTTTTTAACCGTCAAACGGCTCGTTGTTACCACAAACGCTTTTCTGTTTCGCGATCAACCAATCAATCAATACAACCTAATGATAAAAACACCGAAAATTGAAAAAAAACATTGAAGGCGTTTTTTTTCTCAATTTTCGGAGTTTTTATCTTCAGATCGTATTCTTGGATGTTTTTTAATCTAATAAGACCCTCTGTTCGTAAATCCATCTATGTAAGGTGTTAGAATTACAATAAGAATGAATCGAGATACATACATGCATTCATTGACACCAGTACAATATGTAACAGTCTAAGCGTTCTAATTTCCATCGAGTGGCGTGGCGTAGGCAGTAGCGACGCCGACTAGTGTTTTCGCGGTCCGGGGTTCGAGACCCGTTACCGGCAAACTTTTTTCTTCCATATTCAGAACAGAAAAGTTTAGAAGGGTTTACTAAGGGAAAATTTATTTTTCAAGCGCTCGTAGCTAAAAAACGGGTAATCCAAATTTTTTTTTTTATTTTTTTTGCGTTAATTATCTAGACATCCTGAAAACGAAAATATGCTGGGGGTCATACTAACAGAGATACAGGCGCCCAAAATTTCAAATTTTGTCTCAGAAGACCACAATCGGAGAAATATGAAATTTTTATTTTTTATTATTTTTGAAAAAATACGAAACATATCAAGAGAGCTAAAAATAAGAAAGAACTGACAACCAAAAAATTCTATCTCAAACCGTTTACCCGTAAAAAAATAAAAACCTCAAAAAATCTACTATTTTGGTTACCTGAAGTTGGCGTCGCCCTACAACGACCTGTGCAAACCGACTCTACCGACGCTCGACCTACGTCACCAAGCATTCTTACTGACCTTAAGTTCGAAGTAACGACTAATTAGGTACCACCGTTCATCCACAATCGGTACCGAAAGTGGAACTTGACAAGAAAATCGTTGAAATTTCGGCGACGCCTGACGTCGTTCACAACCAACATAGCAAGGCAATGATTTTTTTCAAAGTAGACAATTTTTAGATTTACCTTGGAATTTACTTTTTAGATCGCAACAATAAACAATATAGCCGTAAAGAATATAATTCTAAAAAACAGAGTGTATTTGAGCACGTCTTTGACGACGCGTAGCGTCTCTTGTGAAAGGGTTAAGAAAATAATGATTAAAGCTTCTCCATTGGACATTCTTACTCTATACATGAAACATGTTAACGTTCGCCTTTCATTAACAGTTAGCCGAGGAAACATGTTTTAATGTTGGCGTGATGACGAGCTATCTGAATTAAACAAGATATGCCATACATTGAGAACAGTGTGTTATATACCAGTGTAAGCAATGCAATTCCCATCGGGTGCCGTGGCGTACGTGGATCGTCAGCGCTTCGAGTGCTTAAGGTCTGGGGTTCGAGGCCCGTTACATACACACATTTTTTTCTCACCATATTCACACATTTATATCAATACATCAACGTGAATGAACACGGTTTATTTTTTAACCGTCAAACGGCTAACGCTCACACAAACGCTTTTCTGTTTCGCGATCAACCAATCAATCAATACAACCTAATGATAAAAACACCGAAAATTGAAAAAAAAAACATTGAAGGCGTTTTTTTTTCTCAATTTTCGGAGTTTTTATCTTCAGATCGTATTCTTGGATGTTTTTTAATCTAATAAGACCCTCTGTTCGTAAATCCATCCATGTTAGGTGTTAGAATTACAATAAGAATGAATCGATATACATACATGCATTCATTGACACCAGTACAATATGTACCAGTCTAAGCGTTCCAACTTCCATCGAGTGGCGTGGCGTAGGCAGTAGCGACGCCGACTAGTGTTTTCGCGGTCCGGGGTTCGAGACCCGTTACCGGCAAACTTTTTTTCTTCCATATTCAGAACAGAAAAGTTGAGAAGGGTTTACTAAGGGGAAATTTATTTTTCAAGAGCTCGTAGCTAAAAAACGGGTAATCCAAATTTGTTTTTTTATTTTTTTTATTTTTTTTGCGTTAATTATCTAGACATCCTGAAAACGAAAATATGCTGGGGGTTATACTTACAGAGATACAGGCGCCCAAAATTTCAAATTTTGTCTCAGAAGACCACAATCGGAGAAAAATGAAATTTTTATTTTTTATTATTTTTGAAAAAATACGAAACATATCAAGAGAGCAAAAAATAAGAAAGAACTGACAACCAAAAAATTCTATCTCAAACCGTTTACCCGTAAAAAAATAAAAACCTCAAAAAATCTACTATTTTGGTTACCTAAAGTTGGCGTCGCCTCACCACGACCTGTGCAAACCGACGCTACCGACGCTCAAACTACGTCACCAAGGATTCTTACTGACCTTAAGTTCGAAGTTACGACTAACTAGGTACCACCGTTCATCCACAATCGGTACCGAAAGTGGAACTTGACAAGAAAATCGTTGAAATTTCAGCGACGCCTGACGTCGTTCACAACAAACATAGCAAGACAATGATTTTTTTCAAAGTAGAAAATTTTTAGATTTACCTTGGAATTTACTTTTTAGATCGCAACAATTAACAATATAGCCTTAAAGAATATAATTCTAAAAAACAGAGTGTATTTGAGCACGTCTTTGACGACGCGTAGCGTCTCTTGTTAAAGGGTTAAGAAAATAATGATTAGAGCTTCTCCATTGGACATTCTTACTCTATACATGGAACATGTTAATGTTCGCCTTTTATTAACAGTTAGCCGAGGAAACATGTTTTAATGTTGGCGTGATGACGAGCTATCTGAATTCAACAAGATATGCCATACATTGAGAACAGTGTGTTATATACCAGTGTAAGCAATGCGATTTCCTTCGGGGGCCGTGGCGTACGTGGATCGTCAGCGCTTCGAGTGCTTAAGGTCTGGGGTTCGAGGCCTGTTACATAGGCCTACACACATTTTTTTCTCACTATATTCACACATTTATATCAATACATCAACGTGAATGAACACGGTTTATTTTTTAACCGTCAAACGGCTCGTTGTTACCACAAACGCTTTTCTGTTTCGCGATCAACCAATCAATCAATACAACCTAATGATAAAAACACCGAAAATTGAAAAAAAAAAAAATGAAGGCGTTTTATTCCTCAATTTTCGGAGTTTTTATCTTCAGATCGTATTCTTGGATGTTTTTTTATCTAATAGTAATAAGACCTTCTGTTCGTAAATCCATCTATGTTAGGTGTTAGAATTACAATAAGAATGAATCGAGATACATACATGCATTCATTGACACCAGTACAATATGTACCAGTCTAAGCGTTCCAACTTCCATCGAGTGGCGTGGCGTAGGCAGTAGCGACGCCGACTAGTGTTTTCGCGGTCCGGGGTTCGAGACCCGTTACCGGCAAACTTTTTTTCTTCCATATTCAGAACAGAAAAGTTGAGAAGGGTTTACTAAGGGGAAATTTATTTTTCAAGCGCTCGTAGCTAAAAAACGGGTAATCCAAATTTGTTTTTTTATTTTTTTTATTTTTTTTGCGTTAATTATCTAGACATCCTGAAAACGAAAATATGCTGGGGGTCATACTAACAGAGATACAGGCGCCCAAAATTTCAAATTTTGTCTCAGAAGACCACAATCGGAGAAAAATGAAATTTTTATTTTTTATTATTTTTGAAAAAATACGAAACATATCATGAGAGCAAAAAATAAGAAAGAACTGACAACCAAAAAATTCTATCTCAAACCGTTTACCCGTAAAAAAATAAAAACCTCAAAAAATCTACTATTTTGGTTACCTGAAGTTGGCGTCGCCTCACAACGACCTGTGCAAACCGACGCTACCGACGCTCGAAGTACGTCACCAAGCATTCTTACTGACCTTAAGTTCGAAGTAACGACTAATTAGGTACCACCGTTCATCCACAATCGGTACCGAAAGTGGAACTTGACAAGAAAATCGTTGAAATTTCGGCGACGCCTGACGTCGTTCACAACCAACATAGCAAGGCAATGATTTTTTTCTAAATAGACAATTATTAGATTTACCTTGGAATTTACTTTTTAGATCGCAACAATAAACAATATAGCCGTAAAGAATATAATTCTAAAAAACAGAGTGTATTTGAGCACGTCTTTGACGACGCGTTGCGTCTCTTGTAAAAGGGTTAAGAAAATAATGATTAAAGCTTCTCCATTGGACATTCTTACTCTATACATGAAACATGTTAACGTTCGCCTTTCATTAACAGTTAGCCGAGGAAACATGTTTTAATGTTGGCGTGATGACGAGCTATCTGAATTCAACAAGATATGCCATACATTGAGAACAGTGTGTTATATACCAGTGTAAGCAATGCGGTTTCCATCGGGTGCCGTGGCGTACGTGGATCGTCAGCGCTTCGAGTGCTTAAGGTCTGGGGTTCGAGGCCCGTTACATACACACATTTTTTTTTCTCACCATATTCACACATTTATATCAATACATCAACGTGAATGAACACGGTTTATTTTTTAACCGTCAAACGGCTCGTTGTTACCACAAACGCTTTTCTGTTTCGCGATCAACCAATCAATCAATACAACCTAATGATAAAAACACCGAAAATTGAAAAAAACATTGAAGGCGTTTTTTTTCTCAATTATCGGAGTTTTTATCTTCAGATCGTATTCTTGGATGTTTTTTAATCTAATAAGACCCTCTGTTCGTAAATCCATCTATGTAAGGTGTTAGAATTACAATAAGAATGAATCGATATACATACATGCATTCATTGACACCAGTACAATATGTACCAGTCTAAGCGTTCCAACTTCCATCGAGTGGCGTGGCGTAGGCAGTAGCGACGCCGACTAGGGTTTTCGCGGTCCGGGGTTCGAGACCCGTTACCGGCAAACTTTTTTTCTTCCATATTCAGAACAGAAAAGTTGAGAATGGTTTACTAAGGGGAAATTTATTTTTCAAGAGCTCGTAGCTAAAAAACGGGTAATCCAAATTTGTTTTTTTATTTTTTTTATTTTTTTTGCGTTAATTATCTAGACATCCTGAAAACGAAAATATGCTGGGGGTCATACTAACAGAGATACAGGCGCCCAAAATTTCAAATTTTGTCTCAGAAGACCACAATCGGAGAAAAATGAAATTTTTATTTTTTATTATTTTTGAAAAAATACGAAACATATCAAGAGAGCAAAGAATAAGAAAGAACTGACAACCAAAAAATTCTATCTCAAACCGTTTACCCGTAAAAAAATAAAAACCTCAAAAAATCTACTATTTTGGTTACCTGAAGTTGGCGTCGCCTCACCACGACCTGTGCAAACCGAGGCTACCGACGCTCAAACTACGTCACCAAGGATTCTTACTGACCTTAAGTTCGAAGTTACGACTAACTAGGTACCACCGTTCATCCACAATCGGTACCGAAAGTGGAACTTGACAAGAAAATCGTTGAAATTTCAGCGACGCCTGACGTCGTTCACAACAAACATAGCAAGACAATGATTTTTTTCAAAGTAGACAATTTTTAGATTTACCTTGGAATTTACTTTTTAGATCGCAACAATTAACAATATAGCCTTAAAGAATATAATTCTAAAAAACAGAGTGTATTTGAGCACGTCTTTGACGACGCGTAGCGTCTCTTGTTAAAGGGTTAAGAAAATAATGATTAGAGCTTCTCCATTGGACATTCTTACTCTATACATGGAAAATGTTAATGTTCGCCTTTTATTAACAGTTAGCCGAGGAAACATGTTTTAATGTTGGCGTGATGACGAGCTATCTGAATTCAACAAGATATGCCATACATTGAGAACAGTGTGTTATATACCAGTGTAAGCAATGCGATTTCCTTCGGGGGCCGTGGCGTACGTGGATCGTCAGCGCTTCGAGTGCTTGAGGTCTGGGGTTAGAGGCCCGTTACATAGGCCTACACACATTTTTTTCTCACTATATTCACACATTTATATCAATACATCAACGTGAATGAACACGGTTTATTTTTTAACCGTCAAACGGCTCGTTGTTACCACAAACGCTTTTCTGTTTCGCGATCAACCAATCAATCAATACAACCTAATGATAAAAACACCGAAAATTGAAAAAAAAAAATGAAGGCGTTTTATTCCTCAATTTTCGGAGTTTTTATCTTCAGATCGTATTCTTGGATGTTTTTTATCTAATAGTAATAAGACCTTCTGTTCGTAAATCCATCTATGTTAGGTGTTAGAATTACAATAAGAATGAATCGAGATACATACATGCATTCATTGACACCAGTACAATATGTACCAGTCTAAGCGTTCCAACTTCCATCGAGTGGCGTGGCGTAGGCAGTAGCGACGCCGACTAGTGTTTTCGCGGTCCGGGGTTCGAAACCCGTTACCGGCAAACTTTTTTTCTTCTATATTCAGAACAGAAAAGTTGAGAAGGGTTTACTAAGGGGAAATTTATTTTTCAAGCGCTCGTAGCTAAAAAACGGGTAATCCAAATTTGTTTTTTTATTTTTTTTATTTTTTTTGCGTTAATTATCTAGACATCCTGAAAACGAAAATATGCTGGGGGTCATACTTACAGAGATACAGGCGCCCAAAATTTCAAATTTTGTCTCAGAAGACCACAATCGGAGAAAAATGAAATTTTTATTTTTTATTATTTTTGAAAAAATACGAAACATATCAAGAGAGCAAAGAATAAGAAAGAACTGACGACCAAAAAATTCTATCTCAAACCGTTTACACGTAAAAAAATAAAAACCTCAAAAAATCTACTATTTTGGTTACCTGAAGTTGGCGTCGCCTCACCACGACCTGTGCAAAGTGACGCTACCGACGCTCAAACTAAGTCACCAAGGATTCTTACTGACCTTAAGTTCGAAGTTACGACTTACTAGGTACCACCGTTCATCCACAATCGGTACCGAAAGTGGAACTTGACAAGAAAATCGTTGAAATTTCAGCGACGCCTGACGTCGTTCACAACAAACATAGCAAGACAATGATTTTTTTCAAAGTAGAAAATTTTTAGATTTACCTTGGAATTTACTTTTTAGATCGCAACAATTAACAATATAGCCTTAAAGAATATAATTCTAAAAAACAGAGTGTATTTGAGCACGTCTTTGACGACGCGTAGCGTCTCTTGTGAAAGGAATAAGAAAATAATGATTAAAGCTTCTCCATTGGACATTCTTACTCTATACATGAAACATGTTAACGTTCGCCTTTCATTAACAGTTAGCCGAGGAAACATGTTTTAATGTTGGCGTGATGACGAGCTATCTGAATTCAACAAGATATGCCATACATTGAGAACAGTGTGTTATATACTAGTGTAAGCAATGCGATTTCCATCGGGTGCCGTGGCGTACGTGGATCGTCAGCGCTTCGAGTGCTTAAGGTCTGGGGTTCGAGGCCCGTTACATACACACATTTTTTTTTCTCACCATATTCACACATTTATATCAATACATCAACGTGAATGAACACGGTTTATTTTTTAACCGTCAAACGGCTCGTTGTTACCACAAACGCTTTTCTGTTTCGCGATCAACCAATCAATCAATACAACCTAATGATAAAAACACCGAAAATTGAAAAAAAACATTGAAGGCGTTTTTTTTCTCAATTTTCGGAGTTTTTATCTTCAGATCGTATTCTTGGATGTTTTTTAATCTAATAAGACCCTCTGTTCGTAAATCCATCTATGTAAGGTGTTAGAATTACAATAAGAATGAATCGAGATACATACATGCATTCATTGACACCAGTACAATATGTAACAGTCTAAGCGTTCTAATTTCCATCGAGTGGCGTGGCGTAGGCAGTAGCGACGCCGACTAGTGTTTTCGCGGTCCGGGGTTCGAGACCCGTTACCGGCAAACTTTTTTCTTCCATATTCAGAACAGAAAAGTTTAGAAGGGTTTACTAAGGGGAAATTTATTTTTCAAGCGCTCGTAGCTAAAAAACGGGTAATCCAAATTTTTTTTTTTATTTTTTTTATTTTTTTTGCGTTAATTATCTAGACATCCTGAAAACGAAAATATGCTGGGGGTCATACTAACAGAGATACAGGCGCCCAAAATTTCAAATTTTGTCTCAGAAGACCACAATCGGAGAAATATGAAATTTTTATTTTTTATTATTTTTGAAAAAATACGAAACATATCAAGAGAGCTAAAAATAAGAAAGAACTGACAACCAAAAAATTCTATCTCAAACCGTTTACCCGTAAAAAAATAAAAACCTCAAAAAATCTACTATTTTGGTTACCTGAAGTTGGCGTCGCCCTACAACGACCTGTGCAAACCGACTCCACCGACGCTCGACCTACGTCACCAAGCATTCTTACTGACCTTAAGTTCGAAGTAACGACTAATTAGGTACCACCGTTCATCCACAATCGGTACCGAAAGTGGAACTTGACAAGAAAATCGTTGAAATTTCGGCGACGCCTGACGTCGTTCACAACCAACATAGCAAGGCAATGATTTTTTTCAAAGTAGACAATTTTTAGATTTACCTTGGAATTTACTTTTTAGATCGCAACAATAAACAATATAGCCGTAAAGAATATAATTCTAAAAAACAGAGTGTATTTGAGCACGTCTTTGACGACGCGTAGCGTCTCTTGTTAAAGGGTTAAGAAAATAATGATTAAAGCTTCTCCATTGGACATTCTTACTCTATACATGAAACATGTTAACGTTCGCCTTTCATTAACAGTTAGCCGAGGAAACATGTTTTAATGTTGGCGTGATGACGAGCTATCTGAATTAAACAAGATATGCCATACATTGAGAACAGTGTGTTATATACCAGTGTAAGCAATGCAATTCCCATCGGGTGCCGTGGCGTACGTGGATCGTCAGCGCTTCGAGTGCTTAAGGTCTGGGGTTCGAGGCCCGTTACATACACACATTTTTTTTCTCACCATATTCACACATTTATATCAATACATCAACGTGAATGAACACGGTTTATTTTTTAACCGTCAAACGGCTAACGCTCACACAAACGCTTTTCTGTTTCGCGATCAACCAATCAATCAATACAACCTAATGATAAAAACACCGAAAATTGAAAAAAAAACATTGAAGGCGTTTTTTTTTCTCAATTTTCGGAGTTTTTATCTTCAGATCGTATTCTTGGATGTTTTTTAATCTAATAAGACCCTCTGTTCGTAAATCCATCCATGTTAGGTGTTAGAATTACAATAAGAATGAATCGATATACATACATGCATTCATTGACACCAGTACAATATGTACCAGTCTAAGCGTTCCAACTTCCATCGAGTGGCGTGGCGTAGGCAGTAGCGACGCCGACTAGTGTTTTCGCGGTCCGGGGTTCGAGACCCGTTACCGGCAAACTTTTTTTCTTCCATATTCAGAACAGAAAAGTTGAGAAGGGTTAACTAAGGGGAAATTTATTTTTCAAGAGCTCGTAGCTAAAAAACGGGTAATCCAAATTTGTTTTTTTATTTTTTTTATTTTTTTTGCGTTAATTATCTAGACATCCTGAAAACGAAAATATGCTGGGGGTTATACTTACAGAGATACAGGCGCCCAAAATTTCAAATTTTGTCTCAGAAGACCACAATCGGAGAAAAATGAAATTTTTATTTTTTATTATTTTTGAAAAAATACGAAACATATCAAGAGAGCAAAAAATAAGAAAGAACTGACAACCAAAAAATTCTATCTCAAACCGTTTACCCGTAAAAAAATAAAAACCTCAAAAAATCTACTATTTTGGTTACCTAAAGTTGGCGTCGCCTCACCACGACCTGTGCAAACCGACGCTACCGACGCTCAAACTACGTCACCAAGGATTCTTACTGACCTTAAGTTCGAAGTTACGACTAACTAGGTACCACCGTTCATCCACAATCGGTACCGAAAGTGGAACTTGACAAGAAAATCGTTGAAATTTCAGCGACGCCTGACGTCGTTCACAACAAACATAGCAAGACAATAATTTTTTTCAAAGTAGAAAATTTTTAGATTTACCTTGGAATTTACTTTTTAGATCGCAACAATTAACAATATAGCCTTAAAGAGAATAATTCTAAAAAACAGAGTGTATTTGAGCACGTCTTTGACGACGCGTAGCGTCTCTTGTTAAAGGGTTAAGAAAATAATGATTAGAGCTTCTCCATTGGACATTCTTACTCTATACATGGAACATGTTAATGTTCGCCTTTTATTAACAGTTAGCCGAGGAAACATGTTTTAATGTTGGCGTGATGACGAGCTATCTGAATTCAACAAGATATGCCATACATTGAGAACAGTGTGTTATATACCAGTGTAAGCAATGCGATTTCCTTCGGGGGCCGTGGCGTACGTGGATCGTCAGCGCTTCGAGTGCTTAAGGTCTGGGGTTCGAGGCCTGTTACATAGGCCTACACACATTTTTTTCTCACTAGATTCACACATTTATATCAATACATCAACGTGAATGAACACGGTTTATTTTTTAACCGTCAAACGGCTCGTTGTTACCACAAACGCTTTTCTGTTTCGCGATCAACCAATCAATCAATACAACCTAATGATAAAAACACCGAAAATTGAAAAAAAAAAAAATGAAGGCGTTTTATTCCTCAATTTTCGGAGTTTTTATCTTCAGATCGTATTCTTGGATGTTTTTTTATCTAATAGTAATAAGACCTTCTGTTCGTAAATCCATCTATGTTAGGTGTTAGAATTACAATAAGAATGAATCGAGATACATACATGCATTCATTGACACCAGTACAATATGTACCAGTCTAAGCGTTCCAACTTCCATCGAGTGGCGTGGCGTAGGCAGTAGCGACGCCGACTAGTGTTTTCGCGGTCCGGGGTTCGAGACCCGTTACCGGCAAACTTTTTTTCTTCCATATTCAGAACAGAAAAGTTGAGAAGGGTTTACTAAGGGGAAATTTATTTTTCAAGAGCTCGTAGCTAAAAAACGGGTAATCCAAATTTGTTTTTTTATTTTTTTTATTTTTTTTGCGTTAATTATCTAGACATCCTGAAAACGAAAATATGCTGGGGGTCATACTTACAGAGATACAGGCGCCCAAAATTTCAAATTTTGTCTCAGAAGACCACAATCGGAGAAAAATGAAATTTTTATTTTTTATTATTTTTGAAAAAATACGAAACATATCAAGAGAGCAAAGAATAAGAAAGAACTGACAACCAAAAAATTCTATCTCAAACCGTTTACCCGTAAAAAAATAAAAACCTCAAAAAATCTACTATTTTGGTTACCTGAAGTTGGCGTCGCCTCACAACGACCTGTGCAAACCGACGCTACCGACGCTCGAACTACGTCACCAAGCATTCTTACTGACCTTAAGTTCGAAGTAACGACTAATTAGGTACCACCGTTCATCCACAATCGGTACCGAAAGTGGAACTTGACAAGAAAATCGTTGAAATTTCGGCGACGCCTGACGTCGTTCACAACCAACATAGCAAGGCAATGATTTTTTTCTAAATAGACAATTTTTAGATTTACCTTGGAATTTACTTTTTAGATCGCAACAATAAACAATATAGCCGTAAAGAATATAATTCTAAAAAACAGAGTGTATTTGAGCACGTCTTTGACGACGCGTAGCGTCTCTTGTGAAAGGGTTAAGAAAATAATGATTAAAGCTTCTCCATTGGACATTCTTACTCTATACATGAAACATGTTAACGTTCGCCTTTCATTAACAGTTAGCCGAGGAAACATGTTTTAATGTTGGCGTGATGACGAGCTATCTGAATTCAACAAGATATGCCATACATTGAGAACAGTGTGTTATATACTAGTGTAAGCAATGCGATTTCCATCGGGTGCCGTGGCGTACGTGGATCGTCAGCGCTTCGAGTGCTTAGGGTCTGGGGTTCGAGGCCCGTTACATACACACATTTTTTTTTCTCACCATATTCACACATTTATATCAATACATCAACGTGAATGAACACGGTTTATTTTTTAACCGTCAAACGGCTCGTTGTTACCACAAACGCTTTTCTGTTTCGCGATCAACCAATCAATCAATACAACCTAATGATAAAAACACCGAAAATTGAAAAAAAACATTGAAGGCGTTTTTTTTCTCAATTTTCGGAGTTTTTATCTTCAGATCGTATTCTTGGATGTTTTTTAATCTAATAAGACCCTCTGTTCGTAAATCCATCTATGTAAGGTGTTAGAATTACAATAAGAATGAATCGAGATACATACATGCATTCATTGACACCAGTTCAATATGTAACAGTCTAAGCGTTCTAATTTCCATCGAGTGGCGTGGCGTAGGCAGTAGCGACGCCGACTAGTGTTTTCGCGGTCCGGGGTTCGAGACCCGTTACCGGCAAACTTTTTTCTTCCATATTCAGAACAGAAAAGTTTAGAAGGGTTTACTAAGGGGAAATTTATTTTTCAAGCGCTCGTAGCTAAAAAACGGGTAATCCAAATTTTTTTTTTTATTTTTTTTTTTTTTTTTTGCGTTAATTATCTAGACATCCTGAAAACGAAAATATGCTGGGGGTCATACTAACAGAGATACAGGCGCCCAAAATTTCAAATTTTGTCTCAGAAGACCACAATCGGAGAAATATGAAATTTTTATTTTTTATTATTTTTGAAAAAATACGAAACATATCAAGAGAGCTAAAAATAAGAAAGAACTGACAACCAAAAAATTCTATCTCAAACCGTTTACCCGTAAAAAAATAAAAACCTCAAAAAATCTACTATTTTGGTTACCTGAAGTTGGCGTCGCCCTACAACAACCTGTGCAAACCGACTCCACCGACGCTCGACCTACGTCACCAAGCATTCTTACTGACCTTAAGTTCGAAGTAACGACTAATTAGGTACCACCGTTCATCCACAATCGGTACCGAAAGTGGAACTTGACAAGAAAATCGTTGAAATTTCGGCGACGCCTGACGTCGTTCACAACCAACATAGCAAGGCAATGATTTTTTTCAAAGTAGACAATTTTTAGATTTACCTTGGAATTTACTTTTTAGATCGCAACAATAAACAATATAGCCGTAAAGAATATAATTCTAAAAAACAGAGTGTATTTGAGCACGTCTTTGACGACGCGTAGCGTCTCTTGTGAAAGGGTTAAGAAAATAATGATTAAAGCTTCTCCATTGGACATTCTTACTCTATACATGAAACATGTTAACGTTCGCCTTTCATTAACAGTTAGCCGAGGAAACATGTTTTAATGTTGGCGTGATGACGAGCTATCTGAATTAAACAAGATATGCCATACATTGAGAACAGTGTGTTATATACCAGTGTAAGCAATGCAATTCCCATCGGGTGCCGTGGCGTACGTGGATCGTCAGCGCTTCGAGTGCTTAAGGTCTGGGGTTCGAGGCCCGTTACATACACACATTTTTTTTCTCACCATATTCACACATTTATATCAATACATCAACGTGAATGAACACGGTTTATTTTTTAACCGTCAAACGGCTAACGCTCACACAAACGCTTTTCTGTTTCGCGATCAACCAATCAATCAATACAACCTAATGATAAAAACACCGAAAATTGAAAAAAAAACATTGAAGGCGTTTTTTTTTCTCAATTTTCGGAGTTTTTATCTTCAGATCGTATTCTTGGATGTTTTTTAATCTAATAAGACCCTCTGTTCGTAAATCCATCCATGTTAGGTGTTAGAATTACAATAAGAATGAATCGATATACATACATGCATTCATTGACACCAGTACAATATGTACCAGTCTAAGCGTTCCAACTTCCATCGAGTGGCGTGGCGTAGGCAGTAGCGACGCCGACTAGTGTTTTCGCGGTCCGGGGTTCGAGACCCGTTACCGGCAAACTTTTTTTCTTCCATATTCAGAACAGAAAATTTGAAAAGGGTTTACTAAGGGGAAATTTATTTTTCAAGAGCTCGTAGCTAAAAAACGGGTAATCCAAATTTGTTTTTTTATTTTTTTTATTTTTTTTGCGTTAATTATCTAGACATCCTGAAAACGAAAATATGCTGGGGGTTATACTTACAGAGATACAGGCGCCCAAAATTTCAAATTTTGTCTCAGAAGACCACAATCGGAGAAAAATGAAATTTTTATTTTTTATTATTTTTGAAAAAATACGAAACATATCAAGAGAGCAAAAAATAAGAAAGAACTGACAACCAAAAAATTCTATCTCAAACCGTTTACCCGTAAAAAAATAAAAACCTCAAAAAATCTACTATTTTGGTTACCTAAAGTTGGCGTCGCCTCACCACGACCTGTGCAAACCGACGCTACCGACGCTCAAACTACGTCACCAAGGATTCTTACTGACCTTAAGTTCGAAGTTACGACTAACTAGGTACCACCGTTCATCCACAATCGGTACCGAAAGTGGAACTTGACAAGAAAATCGTTGAAATTTCAGCGACGCCTGACGTCGTTCACAACAAACATAGCAAGACAATGATTTTTTTCAAAGTAGAAAATTTTTAGATTTACCTTGGAATTTACTTTTTAGATCGCAACAATTAACAATATAGCCTTAAAGAATATAATTCTAAAAAACAGAGTGTATTTGAGCACGTCTTTGACGACGCGTAGCGTCTCTTGTTAAAGGGTTAAGAAAATAATGATTAGAGCTTCTCCATTGGACATTCTTACTCTATACATGGAACATGTTAATGTTCGCCTTTTATTAACAGTTAGCCGAGGAAACATGTTTTAATGTTGGCGTGATGACGAGCTATCTGAATTCAACAAGATATGCCATACATTGAGAACAGTGTGTTATATACCAGTGTAAGCAATGCGATTTCCTTCGGGGGCCGTGGCGTACGTGAATCGTCAGCGCTTCGAGTGCTTAAGGTCTGGGGTTCGAGGCCTGTTACATAGGCCTACACACATTTTTTTCTCACTATATTCACACATTTATATCAATACATCAACGTGAATGAACACGGTTTATTTTTTAACCGTCAAACGGCTCGTTGTTACCACAAACGCTTTTCTGTTTCGCGATCAACCAATCAATCAATACAACCTAATGATAAAAACACCGAAAATTGAAAAAAAAAAAAATGAAGGCGTTTTATTCCTCAATTTTCGGAGTTTTTATCTTCAGATCGTATTCTTGGATGTTTTTTTATCTAATAGTAATAAGACCTTCTGTTCGTAAATCCATCTATGTTAGGTGTTAGAATTACAATAAGAATGAATCGAGATACATACATGCATTCATTGACACCAGTACAATATGTACCAGTCTTAGCGTTCCAACTTCCATCGAGTGGCGTGGCGTAGGCAGTAGCGACGCCGACTAGTGTTTTCGCGGTCCGGGGTTCGAGACCCGTTACCGGCAAACTTTTTTTCTTCCATATTCAGAACAGAAAAGTTGAGAAGGGTTTACTAAGGGGAAATTTATTTTTCAAGCGCTCGTAGCTAAAAAACGGGTAATCCAAATTTGTTTTTTTATTTTTTTTATTTTTTTTGCGTTAATTATCTAGACATCCTGAAAACGAAAATATGCTGGGGGTCATACTAACAGAGATACAGGCGCCCAAAATTTCAAATTTTGTCTCAGAAGACCACAATCGGAGAAAAATGAAATTTTTATTTTTTATTATTTTTGAAAAAATACGAAACATATCAAGAGAGCAAAAAATAAGAAAGAACTGACAACCAAAAAATTCTATCTCAAACCGTTTACCCGTAAAAAAATAAAAACCTCAAAAAATCTACTATTTTGGTTACCTGAAGTTGGCGTCGCCTCACAACGACCTGTGCAAACCGACGCTACCGACGCTCGAACTACGTCACCAAGCATTCTTACTGACCTTAAGTTCGAAGTAACGACTAATTAAGTACCACCGTTCATCCACAATCGGTACCGAAAGTGGAACTTGACAAGAAAATCGTTGAAATTTCGGCGACGCCTGACGTCGTTCACAACCAACATAGCAAGGCAATGATTTTTTTCTAAATAGACAATTTTTAGATTTACCTTGGAATTTACTTTTTAGATCGCAACAATAAACAATATAGCCGTAAAGAATATAATTCTAAAAAACAGAGTGTATTTGAGCACGTCTTTGACGACGCGTAGCGTCTCTTGTGAAAGGGTTAAGAAAATAATGATTAAAGCTTCTCCATTGGACATTCTTACTCTATACATGAAACATGTTAACGTTCGCCTTTCATTAACAGTTAGCCGAGGAAACATGTTTTAATGTTGGCGTGATGACGAGCTATCTGAATTCAACAAGATATGCCATACATTGAGAACAGTGTGTTATATACCAGTGTAAGCAATGCGGTTTCCATCGGGTGCCGTGGCGTACGTGGATCGTCAGCGCTTCGAGTGCTTAAGGTCTGGGGTTCGAGGCCCGTTACATACACACATTTTTTTTTCTCACCATATTCACACATTTATATCAATACATCAACGTGAATGAACACGGTTTATTTTTTAACCGTCAAACGGCTCGTTGTTACCACAAACGCTTTTCTGTTTCGCGATCAACCAATCAATCAATACAACCTAATGATAAAAACACCGAAAATTGATAAAAAACATTGAAGGCGTTTTTTTTCTCAATTTTCGGAGTTTTTATCTTCAGATCGTATTCTTGGATGTTTTTTAATCTAATAAGACCCTCTGTTCGTAAATCCATCTATGTAAGGTGTTAGAATTACAATAAGAATGAATCGATATACATACATGCATTCATTGACACCAGTACAATATGTACCAGTCTAAGCGTTCCAACTTCCATCGAGTGGCGTGGCGTAGGCAGTAGCGACGCCGACTAGTGTTTTCGCGGTCCGGGGTTCGAGACCCGTTACCGGCAAACTTTTTTTCTTCCATATTCAGAACAGAAAAGTTGAGAATGGTTTACTAAGGGGAAATTTATTTTTCAAGAGCTCGTAGCTAAAAAACGGGTAATCCAAATTTGTTTTTTTATTTTTTTTATTTTTTTTGCGTTAATTATCTAGACATCCTGAAAACGAAAATATGCTGGGGGTCATACTAACAGAGATACAGGCGCCCAAAATTTCAAATTTTGTCTCAGAAGACCACAATCGGAGAAAAATGAAATTTTTATTTTTTATTATTTTTGAAAAAATACGAAACATATCAAGAGAGCAAAGAATAAGAAAGAACTGACAACCAAAAAATTCTATCTCAAACCGTTTACCCGTAAAAAAATAAAAACCTCAAAAAATCTACTATTTTGGTTACCTGAAGTTGGCGTCGCCTCACCACGACCTGTGCAAACCGAGGCTACCGACGCTCAAACTACGTCACCAAGGATTCTTACTGACCTTAAGTTCGAAGTTACGACTAACTAGGTACCACCGTTCATCCACAATCGGTACCGAAAGTGGAACTTGACAAGAAAATCGTTGAAATTTCAGCGACGCCTGACGTCGTTCACAACAAACATAGCAAGACAATGATTTTTTTCAAAGTAGACAATTTTTAGATTTACCTTGGAATTTACTTTTTAGATCGCAAAAATTAACAATATAGCCTTAAAGAATATAATTCTAAAAAACAGAGTGTATTTGAGCACGTCTTTGACGACGCGTAGCGTCTCTTGTTAAAGGGTTAAGAAAATAATGATTAGAGCTTCTCCATTGGACATTCTTACTCTATACATGGAACATGTTAATGTTCGCCTTTTATTAACAGTTAGCCGAGGAAACATGTTTTAATGTTGGCGTGATGACGAGCTATCTGAATTCAACAAGATATGCCATACATTGAGAACAGTGTGTTATATACCAGTGTAAGCAATGCGATTTCCTTCGGGGGCCGTGGCGTACGTGGATCGTCAGCGCTTCGAGTGCTTGAGGTCTGGGGTTCGAGGCCCGTTACATAGGCCTACACACATTTTTTTCTCACTATATTCACACATTTATATCAATACATCAACGTGAATGAACACGGTTTATTTTTTAACCGTCAAACGGCTCGTTGTTACCACAAACGCTTTTCTGTTTCGCGATCAACCAATCAATCAATACAACCTAATGATAAAAACACCGAAAATTGAAAAAAAAAATGAAGGCGTTTTATTCCTCAATTTTCGGAGTTTTTATCTTCAGATCGTATTCTTGGATGTTTTTTATCTAATAGTAATAAGACCTTCTGTTCGTAAATCCATCTATGTTAGGTGTTAGAATTACAATAAGAATGAATCGAGATACATACATGCATTCATTGACACCAGTACAATATGTATCAGTCTAAGCGTTCCAACTTCCATCGAGTGGCGTGGCGTATGCAGTAGCGACGCCGACTAGTGTTTTCGCGGTCCGGGGTTCGAAACCCGTTACCGGCAAACTTTTTTTCTTCCATATTCAGAACAGAAAAGTTGAGAAGGGTTTACTAAGGGGAAATTTATTTTTCAAGCGCTCGTAGCTAAAAAACGGGTGATCCAAATTTTTTTTTTTTTTTTTTATTTTTTTTGCGTTAATTATCTAGACATCCTGAAAACGAAAATATGCTGGGGGTCATACTTACAGAGATACAGGCGCCCAAAATTTCAAATTTTGTCTCAGAAGACCACAATCGGAGAAAAATGAAATTTTTATTTTTTATTATTTTTGAAAAAATACGAAACATATCAAGAGAGCAAAGAATAAGAAAGAACTGACGACCAAAAAATTCTATCTCAAACCGTTTACACGTAAAAAAATAAAAACCTCAAAAAATCTACTATTTTGGTTACCTGAAGTTGGCGTCGCCTCACAACGACCTGTGCAAACCGACGCTACCGACGCTCGAACTACGTCACCAAGCATTCTTACTGACCTTAAGTTCGAAGTAACGACTAATTAGGTACCACCGTTCATCCACAATCGGTACCGAAAGTGGAACTTGACAAGAAAATCGTTGAAATTTCGGCGACGCCTGACGTCGTTCACAACCAACATAGCAAGGCAATGATGTTTTTCGAAGTAGACAATTTTTAGATTTACCTTGGAAATTACTTTTTAGATCGCAACAATAAACAATATAGCCGTAAAGAATATAATTCTAAAAAACAGAGTGTATTTGAGCTCGTCTTTGACGACGCATAGCGTCTCTTGTGAAAGGGTTAAGAAAATAATGATTAAAGCTTCTCCATTGGACATTCTTACTCTATACATGAAACATGTTAACGTTCGCCTTTCATTAACAGTTAGCCGAGGAAACATGTTTTAATGTTGGCGTGATGACGAGCTATCTGAATTCAACAAGATATGCCATACATTGAGAACAGTGTGTTATATACCAGTGTAAGCAATGCGATTTCCATCGGGTGCCGTGGCGTACGTGGATCGTCAGCGCTTCGAGTGCTTAAGGACTGGGGTTCGAGGCCCGTTACATACACACATTTTTTTTCTCACTATATTCACACATTTATATCAATACATCAACGTGAATGAACACGGTTTATTTTATCCGTCAAACGGCTCGTTGTTATCACAAACGCTTTTCGGTTTCGCGATCAACCAATCAATCAATACAATCTAATGATAAAAACACAGAAAATTTGAAAAAAAAATTGAAGGCGTTTTTTTTCTCAATTATCGGAGTTTTTATCTTCAGATCGTATTCTTGGATATTTTTTAATCCAATAAGACCCTCTGCTCGTAAATCTATCTATGATAGGTGTTAGAATTACAATAGGAATGAATCGAGATACATACATGCATTCATTGACACCAGTACAATATGTACCAGTCTAAGCTTTCCAACTTCCATCGAGTGGCGTGGCGTAGGCAGTAGTGACGCCGACTAGTGTTTTCGCAGTCCGGGGTTCGAGACCCATTACCGGCAAACTTTTTTTCTTCCATATACAGAGCAGAAAAGTTGAGAAGGGTTTACTAAGGGGAAATTTATTTTTCAAGCGCTCGTAGCTAAAAAACGGGTAATCCAAATTTGTTTTTTTATTTTATTTTTTATTTTTTTTGTTAATTATCTAGACATTCTGAAAACGAAAATATGCTGGGGGTCATACTTACAGAGATACAGGCGCATAAAATTTCAAATTTTGTCTCAGAAGACCACAATCGGAGAAAAATGAAATTTTTATTTTTTATTATTTAAAAAAAAATACGTTACATATCAAGAGAGCAAAGAATAAGAAAGAACTGACAACCAAAAAATTCTATCTCAAACCGTTTACCCGTAAAAAATAAAAACCTCAAAAAATCTACTATTTTGGTTACCTGAAGCTGGCGTCGCCTCACCACGACCTGTGCAAACCGACGCTACCGAAGCTCAAACTACGTCACCAAGGATTCTTACTGACCTTAAGTTCGAAGTTACGACTAACTAGGTACCACCGTTCATCCACAATCGGTACCGAAAGTGGAACTTGACAAGAAAATCGTTGAAATTTCGGCGACGCCTGACGTCGTTCACAACAAACATAGCAAGGCAATGATTTTTTTAAAGTAGAAAATTATCAGTTCTAACTTGAGTATAAACTTCAAGATCTCCCAAGTAAACAATATAGCTGTAAAAAATTAAAAACTCAAAAACGCAGTGTATTTTAGCACATTTTTGACACCGCGTAGCGTCACGGATTAAAGGGTTAAGACAATAATGTCTACACTTTCTGCATTGTCCATCCCCAGTGTACTTATTGAACATGTTTTGGTTTGCCTATGATTCATGGTTAGCCCAGGAAACATGTTTTAATGTTGGCTGTTCAGTGATGTTCCCAACTTGAATTTACTGTGTCTTAAATAAAAGTCCCAAAACTGCGTTTTCTGTGGATGTGTATCAGGAGTTCAGACCGCTATAAGAGGTTATGATATAAGCTATCTGAATACCCCAAACAAAGCACAACATTGAGAGCAGTATGTCTTGTACCTGTGCAGTGTTGTGACTAGATAATTTATTTTTTATCTAGATAAAGATAAAGCTAATTCTCCAAAAATTTATCTAGATAAGATAAAAGATAAAGTGTAAAAAATGTATCTAGATAATAGATAAAAGATTAAAATAATTATCTAGATAATTTTGAAAAGATAAAAGATAATAATGATATTATTAAGTTATTGACATGTTTCTTAAAAAGCAATACTTACTTATTTTTTTTCCATATCTATCATTAACAAATTGCCGCCATTTTCAAAAAAGGGGAAAACCAGTAGAAGTATTTTTCATTTTGAAAAATGGTATATTTTATTATTTTTTGTATCTATATTATGGTTAAACATTTTATCTATTTTTTTTTTATCTAAAAGCTTAAAATTTTAGATAAGATAATCTGTATTTTTTATCTAGATAAAAGATAAAGATAATACCAAAAAAATTAGCTAGATAAAGATAATAGATAACAGATTTTATCTAGATACGTTATCTAGATAATTTTTTCTAGATAAGTCACAACACTGTACCTGTGTAAGCGCTGGAAGTATCATCGTGTGCTATGGCATATGCAGTAGCGCCGTCGGTTACCATGCTTGAGGTCTGGGGTTCGAGACCCGTCACCACCACTTTTTTTTCCATCCATATTCTCACAGTTATATCAATACATCAATGTGCATGGAGCCGCTTCAGACACGGTTTATTTATAAACGGTCAAATTGCTCGTTTTTGCCGAAAACGTGTGAGGTTTTGCAGTAACGTGGTCAACACCTATCGAATGCGATTTTAAACTGACAAGGTGTAGAAACTGGATTTTTGGACTTAGAAAAAAAAAACGGCTTCAATTTTGTTTTTCGTTTTTCAGAGTTTTTATCATCAGATCGCATTCGTGGATATATTATTAATCCAACGAGACCCTCAGTTAGTAAATCTGTCAATATTTGGAGTTACAATTACATTAAGAAGGTATAGAGTTTAGAGTTGAATAAAGATTAATTTTTTACAGCCAAACTGTTCGTTTCCGCAAAAAACGGTTTACAGTTTCGCGTTCAAGTGGTCAACATCTATTGAATGCGATCATAAAAAGACAAAGTGTTAAAATTGAAAATCTGAGAAGGGTACAGCCTTGATTGCAAAACGGCTTAAAAACGTTTTTTGCAATTTTTATGATTTAGATCGCATTCTTTGATAATTTTTGCATCCTGTGTGACCATCAGTTTGTAAATCCATCCATATTTGGAGTTATAATTACAATAAGAAGAATCGAGTAGAGTATTGATTATTTTTTTACAGACAAACGATTGGTTTCTGCCTAAACAGTTTCGCGATCAGGGGGTCAAGATCTATCAAATGCGATTTTAAAAAGACCATGTGTAAAAATTCATTTTTTGGACTTAAAAAAAACGGGTGCAAATTTTTTTTCAATTTTCAGAGTAAATCGTAATTCGTTCGTAAATCTATCTATATTTGGAGTTTAATTGCAATAATAATAATAATAATAATAATAATAATAATAATAATAATAATAATAAGAATCTAGTTAAATACTCCTATTTGTTTTGTAGTATGTTTATGAATGAATTTTTTTATAAGAAATCAACTAGTAACCACTGTACTTTCGGTGTGGTGAAATGGGTGGTACAACCTTACACTTTTAAATCTAAATGTGATTGGACATTATCCTTCACGGCAATGAAAATGGCACAAAATTAATTTATTTTGTTTCATCTTGAGGACGCTTCATAATATTGGGAATGTGAGAACTGCGTGCATTATGGTTTCGTAAGACCCCCCCCCCAAAAAAAAATCAACTATTTTTATTTAGTTTTTTTGTAACCTAAATTAATTTAGTCAATTACTAATTAGTAATTACTCGGCAAAGATAAAAACAAACTTGAAACTTTTAGAATCCAGTTTTTCCTTTTATATGAAACCACAATTTGCACAGTCATCACTTTTTTAATATTGCGTAGCTTTCTCACTCTCGACATTGAAATGACTTTAATTTCACGCGACTTTTATATTGAGACTTACCTTTCCCTTGATACGTTCAGGTCTTACTTCTTCCATGCCCGCACGGAACTTCTCTTTGCCGCTATGACTTCTTGTTTCAGTTGGTATTTCCAGGTGGTAGTTTAAGTTAGACAGCTCGCGTGGATCTCTGCATTAGTGAACAACTTGGCAGTCACATGGAAGTCTCGCCAGCAGCAACAATTTGCCACATCCCTCGAAGTTCTTGGGACAAAGGAAAACTGTATTTAAATTTGGAGTTGGAAGGATGGGAACTGAATTCAAAACCCAAACAGTGTAGGATAAAAGTTATTTTATTTTTATCTAGCGGCTTATAGTACATACGTAACTCCTAACATGACAAGACTCAATAAATAGTATAAGAATTATTACAAATGATATATTGCGTGTCACGATCTTTGATACCGCGTGGGGTTCTTCCATGGATGGCGTAAAACAGGCGAGCGAGCGCAAACCTTCGGCAGTACGCACACAAAAACCAGTTGGGCCTCTCCGAAAACACTAACGACAGTGGCGTTACGACGGCGGATGGGGGGAAGAGGCGGAGGGGGTTCGCAGTCCCCTCCAATTTGGACCGAGGGGGCGAGGGAGGACAAAAGAATGCAATGACAACTTTTGAATGTATGACCACTATTTCTAAAGCTGTGCATCTACATAGGAGTAAGACTCGTAGACATGATTGACAGTGGATGGGGAACAATGCATTTGTGAGGATGCTCTAAAATTTGTCAGTGTCGCGCAGAAACTCGCTTTCGTGATTTTAAGGTTTTCTGTTCGTATCATCGAAACGACTTTTAATATCGAAATCGCGCGAAGATAGCGCAGCTAGGTATTATCAGGGTGTACATACAACAAAAACAAATATACGCGAAATTCGTTACGATACATTCAAATGCGTTACTACGATATCGTTGTATCGTCGCGTATAATCTAAACCTAATGAATTTTGCATATATTTGTTATTGTTGTACCTGTAGACCCTTTCAATACTATCTATAGTTGAGAAACTGTAAGAATGACGGCCCCCTCCTTATCCCCTCCACAGCTACCCGACCCCCTCAACTCCATGAAACAACAAACTGAACAACTGAAACAAACTGATTTTCAGTTACGTATTTCATTTTGTCAGGTTGTCACGGAGTTGAGGGGGGTCGGGTAGCTGTGGAGGGGATATGGAGGGGGCCGTCATTCTTACAGTTTCTCAACTATAGCTGTGCTATCTTCCCACAATTTCGATTTTAAAAGTTGGCATACGAAGAGAAAACCTTGCTGCCGAGTCTTAATAAAAGTCCGCCAAAGAGCCCCTGGGTTTGTGTGCGGTCCTTGACATCGCCGCCCCTTAACGCCAGCACGTTTGCAACCCACGCACGGCACCACATCAAAGTCAGCACCATAAACGAAAAAACTAACGACACATTTGCGACGTGTTTTTGTACTCTCTTCGGTGACCAGTCACCGGGCACAATATCTATCTATCGTAGTCGACGACCAAACGAATGAATACAAAACTGCAATTAAATATAATATATATAAATTTATATATTTCTATGATTATAAAACTCGTTACCGGATTCGTTGATTGGTGTCGGGGATACGATCCGACGGCTTACCTTCTAAGTTGCCACACGTGTTGCGTCACTATTGCGTAATCCGTGATGACGCCACAACGAAAAAAAATTGATTCGACGCAACTATACATTCATTATTTTCGACGTTACTTTCAGTTCGTTGTACTATGAAGGTAAGCTGTTGGTTCCAACCCCAATACCAAAACTCAACTCCTCCAGTCGACTGGCGTCTATCAACATAACCTCAGTACTAGATTACATGCAAGCAGAATTTAGGGATAGGATCCAGCACCGTCCTACCTTCGTGTAAGATGTACACATCGAAAACACAAAAATAACGAGACGTTTCGGATGAGGTCTTGATCACTCAAGAGAAAGACGGCTATATTATAATTTAGACATTATATTATTATGTATAATTTTTTTGTGGCTAGGCGGTAGCCATCTTTCTGTTTGATCGAGAACTCGTGTCGAAACGTCTTGTTACCTTTGTATCGTCTTCGACATGTACTTTCGACTCTTAAATTCGTAATCTCACACGAAGAAGGTAAGCTGTTGGTTCCCTCCAGTGCATTCTACAAGTCCAGCGGATTGGCATCTATTAAAATAACCTAGATTACATACGAAAGCAGCAGGGCGTGAAATACGGATCCCTGTCGAAACGTGACTCGGGCAAAACGCAACCCCGAACTCGTCGCGTTTCGAGACCGGGCGTTTGTAGGTATGCAACGCGACATTGCCGACGTAACGCTTTTGACGAGGTAAAAAAAATAAACATGGCTCGGGTTCTTGGGCAGCGTCTCGACGCCCCCGAGAACCCGCGGGAAATAAATGCGCACGCACCGCTTGAAGGTAAAAAAAAAAAAAAAATAACGAAAAACGATTCGAAATCCAAATCGTGAAGATCGCGGCAAGGTAGAAAAACGAAATCATCAATGCTATAGCCTACAGATCGAAATGTCTTATTTAGATGAGCTACTCCGTGCTAGTTCAGGAGAGATTCGTTACTTATATGAAATTGTAAACGGAACGTTATTTGGCTGAGATAGATTGATCGGAGAAATTTACTTTCTCGTAATGAACACAGTTCTTTGTGCGGCAAGCAACTACGGCTAAGTTACTTGTATTTCTATGTAATATGTATACTATATACACAAGCTTTGTACAGTGGAAGAGTGCCCTGAATGGTGGACGCCATTTTATGCATTTAGCTTAGTGAGATTCTAGGCTAGAATATCTTAGAGGTGTGCAAAGGTACGTCCGTTTTGTTTAATACGAGAGTTCGGCTATGTAACCAAGTGGGAAACTACATGAACAGTTGTGACAGTGGATTAAATGTGAGTGGCTGCCAAGTATTGTTAACCCTTTTACTGGGTCATTAAAAACTCTCGGGAAAACTACTCGAACACACCCCAAAAATGAAATTTTTTTGGCCTAAATTTTTTTTTATTGTTATTTAGTCTTCCCCACAACCTACAACTTAAGTTTTAATTTTTCACAATTATTTTTATTGTTGTGATTTTTTCAAGGTAAAAAGCACAGGTAAAACATCCCAAAAATGAAATACAATTTTTGTAGGTAAAATATTTTTTAAATTTTTATTTGAAGTAGCTGAACAACGCCCGTTAACGAGCAATTGTTTTCGGAGTGATCGACTCGAGTCGAATTAGTGAATTACGCATCCAGCGTTTATCTTCCTACTTCGAGTAAAGTCGTTCTACGCAGCAAAGGGTCGGGGCCAATTATCGTATTTTAATCACAACTCAAGAACGATACAACCGATTGAGAAAATAAGAACGCCGAACCGTGTGGCTTTTTGTGTTTACGTACTGCATGCTAAATATTTCTAATTATATTTACAGTACCGTATTTTGATTTAATTTTGATTATAACGGATTTAATAAACATCCTCACTTCTTCGATAGCGTGGAGCATTCTTGAGATACGATTGAAGCACGATAATGACTACCGGAATAATCCCCCTTTAATTCAAATTTGAAATTTCAAGACACCTTAAAAAAAACAAATATGAATTATAAGAACATTAAAATGAAGTCTGTTGCACGGACTTCACCATTAGTTTGAATTATATACAAATTTGAATGAAAAGTGTTTAAATTAAAGGGGGATTATAATAGCAAGATCCAATAATTATTTTCGAGTAGGAAGCCAGAGAGAGAGAGAGAGAGACTGAAGAGAGCTTGGACCAACAGTTTGGAATGATGCTGCACGAACTAGAGGAGAGAGAGCGTTTACCAGCACACAAGTCACAAGCGTCCTGACTCGTGTCCTTGGAGGCCGTCTTTGCCACCAAACTCTAAAATTGGCACGGAGAAAGAATTTAACCTTGTTGTGCAGAACACCAAGATTGTTAGTCCTTTAAAATACAGCCTGTTTTTTTTTTTTAAATAAAATAGGTATTTGTGGTATTTTGTGTTATTTCTCCCTCATGTTTACTTTTAAAAATTCTAAACGATGCTTAAACAGTTGTCCTTCGTTAATTCAAACTCGGTTACTTCAAAATTATGTATAATTCAAACTATTGATATAGTCCCAGCAGAACATTTAGTTTAAGAATAGTTAGTAGAACATTACGAGTGCATAGTGTTAATGTTCTTTTAATTCAAAATTTTGTAATTCAAATTAGAGTTTTTAGGGTCCCTTGAAATTTGAACTGTATTTAATATCAAAATACAAAAAAAAAAAATTTTTTTATCATGACCTGATGTCACATGGCTACTGATCGCGCAACGTTGCCAAGCGGATCGACAGTACGTACGTACGAACGCAATCGACGCACCTCTGCACACCTCCGAGCCGAAAACTTCGCGAAATGTCGAGACAACCAACCAACACGTTCTATTTTAGAAGTAGAAACGTTCGTAGGTAGTACGGCGTTTTCCGTTTCCCGTACGGGCTACACTCCCACATCTGTCTTCCGCTAAGCGCCGCACTTTGCGGCGTT
>OX246747.1:28224212-28296712 GCA_945910005.1 Isoperla grammatica
TTCATTCAAGAAAGTGAGCTGAAAATTTCACAAATAATTATGGCGGGAAAAACAGGTCATGACGTCAGAACTGACTAACATCAATCAGCCAATCACACAAAGATAATCAAAGGCTGTATTTGTGCCGAATATTTCACTTAAATTAGAGTATTTATAGTATTATTTGGTTCCATAATGAATAATAATTGTTTGCAACAATTAATTTACACAATTGGCATGATTATTTGTAATAATGAAACATTATTTCAGTGAATAATAAGTTTGTGAAGAGATCGGACAACAATGAATACGTTGTCTTTCCGATAATTGTCTAGTGTTGCAAGGCGGTGATTGGCAAACACATTCATACACAGATGCTTACTCAGTTATGACGTAACCATCCGTTTCACGATAAAAGCCCGGGAAAGAAGAAATCCTATACTTTGTAACGTAATAAAAATCAAACTGTGACGTTTTGAAGTGCGAAAAGTAGTTTGCCGGTATTTGTAGATGAGGGCCTGTCAACTTCACATGATCGAACCAATATCGGGAAATGTGGTATATTCCCTATTGTTTCTTTAATTCATTCACACAGAAAGTACACACACAGTTAATGCCCCTTCGAAAAAATCTGTTTTATATTAGCTGATTTAGTAGTCCTAACATTTCTTAAATGGTCCCCTGTTCTCCCTCACAGCTGCAAAGAAGGAAAACACATGGAAGACTTGTCGATACTTCAGAGCTGTGATGAATGAGGGTCATTTACACCCCCCTTCAGACGCCCACCCAACCTCAAAACTTTTTTAATATAAACAGTACTAGTTTGTGGATCAAGCGGATGTCAAAATCCCAATTTTTATGATATTCCTCTTTATTTATTTAAACTTGATTAACAGATGATAACCCTGTGACAAATTTAATAACCTCTAACCGACCACTACACGTTTAAACGGTTTAACATTTAACCTTCCCATCCCTATTTGACAGTACCTGAATATCCCCTCGGTACTGGCGCCCTGCAGTTTGAGGATCTCTTCCGAGAGCGTCGTCTGTATCCACGGGAGTCTGCGATGGGGAAACCGTTCCTTCTGTAGCTGCATCACTTCTTGTAACGTGTTGCCAAACATGCTCGGTCTGAACACTTGCAACTGTAACAAGCGCACACAAACAGTTAAATAAATAAATAAATAAATTCACATTTAGAGTCTATACCCACTCAGTAACGAAACTGATTTTCAGTGTTATGGCCAAGTTGACGTGAGTAGTAGTGGTTTGCAAGAACTAGAAATTTCGAGCGGTTGTACACACCTGAAATCGGGGTTTTAATCAGAATTAAAATTAAAAATCGGATTTTTTTTAAGTATGCCAAAATCAACTTTTTAATTTAAATCAGATTTTAATTTATTGAAATCAACAGTAAGAAGCATTCCTCCTAATTGAAAATTCAGTTTTTATAACTGAATAGGATAGACATTAAAAAAAAAAAAAAAAAAAAAAAATAAATAAATAAATAAATAAATAAATAAATAAATAAATAAATAAATAAATAAATAAATAAATAAATAAATAAATAAATAAATAAATAAATAAATAAATAAATAAATAAATAAATAAATAAATAAATAAATAAATAAATAAATAAATAAATAAATAAATAAATAAATAAATAAATAAACTGATGCTAAATGTTAAGTGCATTTGTGCATGGCATGTGCTCCCTATTGGTGTCTAACTACGTCTGTCTACTCTGATAGCCAGAATATAAGACCCGGTCGGTAAAGTAATGACAGTTGCAGCTCCAAATCACATAAAATGCATTTTTGGTACCAGTGAAAAATACTGCTTACAAAGTGACGTAGTTATTATTATTATTTTTATTTTCAAAACCAAACATTTTTAAAAATTCTTTCGAACCACGATTTCTCCTTCCTAGTACTCACCCTGGCCTGTTTAATGTCAACGGTCGGCTTCCTCGCCTGCGCTTAAAATTAGAAATCGTGATTTTTTTTGTATGCCAAAATCAACTTTTTAATTTAAATCGTAGCGCTAAATCTAGCCTACTCTGGTAGCCAGAATACAAGACGCGATCGATAAAGTAGTGATCATTGTAGCTCCAAATCACATAAAATGCATTTTCAGTACCAGTGAAAAATACTGCTTACAAAGTGACAAAGTAACTTATTAGCTATTATTTTTATTTAAACCAAATATTTTTACAAATTGATTTGAACCATGGTACTCACCCTGGCCTGTTCGATCTCGTCTACGGTCGGCTTCCTCGCCTGCTTGCGTCCGTCCTTGCCTATCCTCTCCAGCCTCCGACACGCGACGGTCGCGTAGTGGGATATCTGCACGTGTATCGGCCACTTGCCAACCTCGGGGAAGTCGAAGGTCGGGTCGCGGTGACGGTTCATGTAGCCGTCCAGGTACGTCTGGAACTTGGCCGAGGGCGGAAAGAACGAGAGGCAGATCGCGAGCAGCTCCCAGCCTCGCCTCAGAGAGTCTCTGAAACGCACAGTAGGATAGACATTAGATAAATATATAAACAAATAAATAAATATATATATATAAATAAACAAATGAATAAATAAATTAATAGGTACATAAATAAATAAATAAATAAATAAATAAATAAATAAATAAATAAATAAATAAATAAAATAAAAAATAAATAAATAAATAAATAAATAAATAAATAAATAAATAAATAAATAAATAAATAAATAAATAAATAAATAAATAAATAAATAAATAAATAAATAAATAAATAAATAAATAAATAAATAGATAAATAAACACAAGCACGCAATCGGTCGCCTGTATTCTTCAACAGCGGTAAATAGTAGGGATGTAAAACGATCAAATAAAAATTATACACCATCGAAAAGATGTCTGCATTAGCAATCCATAATTAATTTACCAACAAACATGAAGCGATCTTTTGTGTGCAGAGTCCATGATATTATGTCCCCTTACCAAACGCATAACGACGTAGAACGTTTCTTGGACACATCTAACGTGACACTGTCGAGAGAAAACACACAAGAAGCCGGAGAGCCTTGTATTTTGGCGGTAACTTTGAGTATTTCAACACAGCAAAGGCTCAAGAAGAATGAGAAATGAGAAATGTAGGTACAGTGAAACTTTGATTTTACGTACCTTGAAACAACGAATTCCTTGATGGTAAATATTTTTTTCCTGGTCCCAAATAATTTCCATAACAACAACGTTCTTTGATTTTACGAATTCCTTGAATTAACGAATTTTTTTTATACCCCGTTACGTTCGTAAAATCAAAGTTTCACTGTAATACATTACTTACACGCATAAAAAAAAAACACAAAAAATCCTGAATTTATATTCATAAACATAGGATTTACTTGAGGTCCCAATTCACCAACTTCGACAAGCTCCGATTTAATAAGACGAGTTTGGTAACCAGGGTTTCACCAAATTACCAAGTTAATAAAGGATATGGGCTTATTTAAATCAAAATGTACTAACTGGATTAATGATATGATGGATGTAATTTAAGTTTCCTAGGTTTATACAGTGGTTTTGATTTGTTTATGTTTCCATGTAATATTAGGCCTATGCCCATACTGCAGTGTGATGAAAGCAATGGAAAAAGTAAGTTGTGTGAGTTCCAAATGGAGTCTATTTAATCTTAAACAAATATTTTAATTCTGATATTGTAATTGGGAGTGTGTTGTATCAATGTCATAATTGTATCGGAATGTAAAAAATTGCTAAATGAGCCAACAAATAAACATGCATACAAATACAAATAAACATTTTAGGGGTGTGTGAGTAGCACTTTTCCAAGTCGAGTTGAGTTCGAGTTCGAGTAGAAAATAACTCGCGAGTTTTATGTCGAGTTTTAGAGTAGTGCCTGAGTATAGTAAAAAGATACAGGAAAGGAATAACTAGGCCTACCGGTAGAGGACTAGGCAGACTAGACCTAGGAAAAATGTACACGGGTACCTGGCACAGGAGAAGGACTAGGCCTAGGCGTACACTGTACACGGGGACCTGGCACAGGAGAAGGACTAGGCCTAGGCACTGTACACGGGGACCTGGCACAGGAGAAGGACTAGGCCTAGGCCTACACTGTACACGGGGACCTGACACAGGAGAAGGACTAGGCCTAGGCTTACAGTGTACACGGGGACCTGGCACAGGAGAAGGACTAGGCCTAGGCCTACACTGTACACGGGGACCTGACACAGGAGAAGGACTAGGCCTAGGCTTACAGTGTACACGGGGACCTGGCACAGGAGAAGGACTAGGCCTAGGCCTACACTGTACAAGGGGACCTGGCACAGGAGAAGGACTAGGCCTAGGCCTACACTGTACACGGGGACCTGGCACAGGAGAAAGACTAGGCCTAGGCCTACACTGTACACGGGGACCTGACACAGGAGAAGGACTAGGCCTAGGCGTACACTGTACACGGGGACCTGACACAGGAGAAGGACTAGGCCTAGGCCTACACTGTACACGGGGACCTGACACAGGAGAAGGACTAGGCCTAGGCTTACAGTGTACACGGGGACCTGGCACAGGAGAAGGACTAGGCCTAGGCCTACACTGTACACGGGGACCTGGCACAGGAGAAAGACTAGGCCTAGGCCTACACTGTACACGGGGACCTGGCATAGGAGAAGGACTAGGCCTAGGCCTACACTGTACACGGGGACCTGACACAGGAGAAGGACTAGGCCTAGGCCTACACTGTACACGGGGACCTGACACAGGAGAAGGACTAGGCCTAGGCGTACACTGTACACGGGGACCTGACACAGGAGAAGGACTAGGCCTAGGCCTACACTGTACACGGGGACCTGACACAGGAGAAGGACTAGGCCTAGGCTTACAGTGTACACGGGGACCTGGCACAGGAGAAGGACTAGGCCTAGGCCTACACTGTACACGGGGACCTGGCACAGGAGAAAGACTAGGCCTAGGCCTACACTGTACACGGGGACCTGGCATAGGAGAAGGACTAGGCCTAGGCCTACACTGTACACGGGGACCTGACACAGGAGAAGGACTAGGCCTAGGCCTACACTGTACACGGGGACCTGGCACAGGAGAAGGACTAGGCCTAGGCGTACACTGTACACGGGGACCTGGCACAGGAGAAGGACTAGGCCTAGGAGTACACTGTACACGGGGACCTGGCACAGGAGAAGGACTAGGCCTAGGCCTACACTGTACACGGGGACCTGGCACAGGATAAGGACTAGGCCTTGGCGTACACTGTACACGGGGACCTGGCACAGGAGAAAGACTAGGCCTAGGCCTACACTGTACACGGGGACCTGGCACAGGAGAAGGACTAGGCCTTGGCGTACACTGTACACGGGGACCTGACACAGGAGAAGGACTAGGCCTAGGCCTACACTGTACACGGGGACCTGGCACAGGAGAAGGACTAGGCCTAGGCCTACACTGTACAAGGGGACCTGGCATAGGAGAAGGACTAGGCCTAGGCCTACACTGTACAAGGGGACCTGGCACAGGAGAAGGACTAGGCCTAGGCCTACAGTGTACACGGGGACCTGGCATAGGAGAAAGACTAGGCCTAGGCCTACAGTGTACACGGGGACCTGGCACAGGAGAAGGACTAGGCCTAGGCCTACACTGTACAAGGGGACCTGGCACAGGAGAAGGACTAGGCCTTGGCGTACACTGTACACGGGGACCTGACACAGGAGAAGGACTAGGCCTAGGCGTACACTGTACATGGGGACCTGGCACAGGAGAGGGACTAGGCCTACGTGTACACTGTTCATGGGGACCTGGCACAGGAGAGGGACTAGGCCTACGTGTACACTGTACATGGGGACCTGGCACAGGAGAGGGACTAGGCCTACGTGTACACTGTACATGGGGACCTGGCACAGGAGAGGGACTAGGCCTACGTGTACACTGTACATGGGGACCTGGCACAGGAGAGGGACTAGGCCTACGTGTACACTGTACATGGGGACCTGGCACAGGAGAGGGACTAGGCCTACGTGTACACTGTACATGGGGACCTGGCACAGGAGAAGGACTAGGCCTAGGCGTACACTGTACACGAGGACCTGGCACAGGAGAAGGACTAGGCCCTCACTGTACACGGGGACCTGGTACAGGAGATGGACTAGGCCTTGGCGTACACTGTACACGGGGACCTGGCATAGGAGAAGGACTAGGCCTAGGCCTACACTGTACACGGGGACCTGACACAGGAGAAAGACTAGGCCTAGGCCTACACTGTACACGGGGACCTGGCACAGGAGAAGGACTAGGCCTAGGACTACACTGTACACGGGGACCTGGCACAGGAGAAGGACTAGGCCTAGGCATAAAGGCCTAAAGGCTGCGTCAGCAAACTGGTAGGCCTAGTTCTCAAAGGTTCCCTTCCATTTGTTTGTTTGGCTGCCTCTTCTACATCATCCACAGTTTTATCAATTAGTTCACAAAAACCGCAGACCTTTTATGCGAATTTGCAGAAGTATAGGCCTAATAAGCGTCGTCTGCGCGGTCTGCGTGTATCGATCTGCTCGATAATGATCAATAGGTCACTTTTTCTTCAAAGTTGACTCTAAAATCGATACTTGAGCTATTTTCGGATACTGGCGCTGCCTATTGGCGGTATTTTTAACCAGTTGAATACGGCGGCTCAGTCGACCAAAACTACTAGAACTCGACTCGTTTTTCTTGAAAAACTCGATCACCTCGAGTCGAGTAGTAACTACTCGACTTTTCGAGTACTCGAACACCCCTACAAACATTACGTTAAAAATGCATGGTAGTGACAACGTTTGTTCGTAGCTGGTACCGGCCAGCCGTTATTAAGATATTTCTGTCTAGCTAACGTTACGTGGTGAAAGTATGCTTACCGTCTGGGATTCTCCGTCGTCTGCCTACATATCTGGATGTACAGCTCGTCCCTCAACGCCGGCTTCTGGTAGCCGAGAAGACAGATCTCGAGCGCTACGGAGTTGATGGTGGCTCCGAGCTTCGCCTTGCGGTCCGACATGTACATCTGTAGCAGCTTGAACAGCTCGCAAGCATCCTTCTTCAACGCCTTGTCAGACACCACCAGCATCGGCTTCCGTATCGGATCCTAGACAGACATCGGTGATGTAGTAACAAGGCAAACCAATCAACGGGTAAAGAACACGAAAGAAGATAGCTTTACCGAGATTGTTAGTATATGAAGTAGTGGGTTCGGTCATCTAGCTCCACAACACTGTTCTTTATATGAGACGTGAAAAACCAATTTGTGCAATGTTTTAACAAATTCTTATTAACCTACCAACAAGACTTAACTGTGTCTTAATAGTAGATATTAAAACAATGAATAAACTAGTAAAAATTTACATAATCTCATAAATTAATATAGGAGAATCAATCTACCTTGGTCACATATTATGTACAAGTCTCATTCTAAATTGCGTGTCTAAGTTACGGGCAATACAGCATTCAGCTGTCTTGTATCTATAGAAATTAAACATCATCTGCGTACGTCCATAAGTTTGTCTTTTTTCATGACATGTCAATCACTTGCTAGGTTTATGAAAATTCAAATACACATACCGATAGAGGTAGCTCAGTCAGCAGTAAAATAAAATGCGATAATCTCATTCAAGAGTTCGCCAGTTCGATTCCGACCGCCGGCAATCCCGATTGAAGATTTTCCCAGACATAAGACGAATACTAGAATAGAGTCCTACTAAAAGCCCTTGAACATTCCTTCCAAACTATTCACATATACTGGCCACGCCGTAAGAAGCGAGGTGTCCCCTAAAATTCTGAGAAGAGACGGTCGCTCCACACGGTCTATTTCAACGGTATTCAACTCGAGATTGCACGATAGCTGTATTGTTATTGTCCACTGTATTGACTGAACCAACCGTGAATGGAATGCGACCCCACCACGTCTGACAACATGCGGGCGATATTATCACTACAATACCTGAGGCAGGAGAACGGGATGCAACTAGATTTAAGTTGGTAGTTGTCACACGCATCACTTCACTATTACATAATCTGTGACGACAACACCTTGCAAGTTAACGCGTCGGGACTATATGTCTCTATAAGGTGTCTCGGAATAGCAATGTGTCGGAGCGTAGCAACATGTTTCTGAGTAGAGTCGACTGTGTCGTGTCTCAAGTTGTGTCATGTCGTGTAGACAACGTACCTTTGTCCACGAGAGCATGTCCCTGACGGAGAACTTCTTCCGGAAGAGACCCTTCTTGTGAATGTTGAGATTGTCTTGCGCGTACTTCTCGATGTCCGATTCAGACGGCAGCTTCTTCTCCCGCGATAACACCACGCGGCCACACTGACACAATAACACACAACGTTACACACAAACACACACACACACAACTGCTCTTAAACACAAAACTATTGTGTTTACAGTGTTGAACTTGAGACGTGTTGTCACATTCTAAAATGTCGTTTTTACAGCTTCAATAGTTATTATTATTAAATTGGACCCAGAGGTTTGGTAACAATACATTAACAGATTACACTTGTTTAATTAAAATGTGTTTATTAGTATCCTTGAAATAAAGTGTAGGGATATATATATATATATATAGGCCTATATATAATTTAATGGGTGAAACATGTAAAGCCATCTTAAAGTCATACTGAAAGAATTTTGAAACCATGATCATTAGGCTTAAGAGAAATTGAGACACATTTGTAGGTGGAATTATTATTTGAGTGAAAATTTGAAATTGAAAAAATATACTGTAACTCTGACTGAGAATTGATGGAACCAGGTCTCCCCCAACTTGCAGGGTGGCCACCTTGAAGCAAACAAGGGTTTATCATTCATATCTAGATAAGTTTTATCCGATCAATTTAACCACATGCCATACAAAGACGGCTCCCAGCCGTCGTTTGTTTGAAGTGCGTCGCGTACAAAGACGGCTGGGAGCCGTCGCCGCTCCAAGCACTTTGAATTTCGCGGTAGCTTATTCAATTTGCGTCGTAGACGCTTGCTGATTAGTTCTAGATTCTCCTATAACTTGCACCTACATTTTCATCCAATCAGAATGGTGGTATGTTTCCTGTACGCATTGCTACAAGGAAACATACGCAAAAACAACAGCCGATCCGCGCGCAACGTCTAGACAACGTTGTAGGTGTAGAAATGGCGACTACAAGACGTAAACAATTGACGGAGCGCGAGATTGTTGATAATACCCTTTGTGAGTGTGATGTTGAGGGTGATATATGTAGAGATGGTGATGAAGGGAGGGATTAGGTGTTATCATAGGGTTGCCATACGTCCCGGATTTGCCGGGACAGTACCGGTTTTCGTGATACTGTCCCGGTGTCCCGAAAATAATTTTTGGGACACCCAAATGTCCTGGAAACACAAGTTATGTTAAAATTTAACAAATAGGTCACTTTCTGGTTGTTGCTTTCAAATACTTCGTGCGTCGCAGGTTTGTGTATTACCAAATGGCTGGGGGCATCTAGGTTTCTGCCAACAGAGAAGGTGCATGCGCATCTGTCCATCTACAGCTCTACTGTCAAGGCCAAGGCAGCTAGCTAACCAGCAACCAAATTGCAAGTGACAGCAATTCTCAACTTGTCAATAGTCTTGTCGGCGAGTCATTCAGGGCAGAGTTGTTTTAGTGGTGTCTTCATTCCATAGCGTTGCTACAGACGTGAAAATGGCCAAACACAAGTGTCGATTTACAGACAAACTGAAGGAGGAATATCCGTTCCTGTCTCGAAATACACAAATTGAGGGTAAAGTTGATTGTTCTGTTTGACTAAGTGTGTTTGGAATAGAGCACGGGGGACGTTCAGATTTCTGGATCATTTGAAATCGAGGAAACACAAATTGGGTTTAGATGGAAGTGCACAAGTCGAAAAATTAGCGATTGTTTCACGAAAGTCGCTGCTGCAAATGATGAACTTTAGCGTTCGGCTAAAGAGGGAACGTTTTCGTATCACACAGTTATGCATAACCAGAGTTTTAATTCAATGAACTGTACCTCAAGCATTGTTAAAAAGTTGTTGAAAACAAATTTTGTTTTGCGCGAACGAAAACAGGCGATAACGTTGCGTGGCTGCTGCAGTATACTAAATCTAGTGTACAAAAATTAATATAACTAAATAGTAACTTATAGTTATAATAAAAATTATTAATATAAAATGTATAAAATATAGAGCTGATAGCAGCATAGTTTTTTTTTTCCAGCATCTGAATTGTTATTAATTATTTGTCCCGGATTTTGTATTTGAAAATATGGTAACCCTATGTTATCATCTTAGTCGGAAGTGGACGATGTGTTGTCAAATAGTGACAGTTCAATGGTGTAGGCCTAAGCCTAGGCCTAGCCGTCGCGCGCCCCTGTTTCAACTACCCGAGTGTTTCCTGCAGTACCACACCCTCAAATGACTAAAATAGTGTTCTAAGGGAAGCTCCAACACAACACCTCACCCCCCTATTTTTTTTATTTTTTTTTCGTAATAATATTTCAGGCTTTTTTTTTCGTTTTTGAATTATATTCCAAGGGGTTAAACAGTTTGTTTGATAATTGTATGTTCACTAGTATACAGTAAATAATGTGTGTAGGTAGGCTATGTTTTAATGTAGGTAATTTCTGACAAATTCTAGTACTAGGGCACGAAATCATTGTCGTCCCCTACCCCTAGGGGCGGACGCCTGTTGTTTCTAAGGATTTATTTTCTATATATGGGAAATTCAAATAACATGCTTTAAATTGTTACCTGGCAACAACGGGCGTCCCTAGGGGTAGGCCTAGGGGACAACTATGAATACGGACCTAAGTCTCTGGATGCTAATAAACAATACAAATATTACTAAAAGAATGTTCAAATTTAACAGTGCAGCAGTCTCACACCATAGCAGGCAAAGAGTAAATAAAAAAAAATTTAAAACTAATTAAAAATATAAAGTAAAGTAAGTAGGCCTACTAGTAGTGGGTAAAAGTAAATAAAAAGTAAATAATAATAGACCTGGTCATGCAGCGTTGCCGTGTCTTCACGAACGGGGGCCGGCAGGGAAGTGGGTCTGCACACGTCATGGCAACAGGGGACCGGGGGCTCACGGTCCCCATGGTAACAGGGGGCGGGCAGGGATGCGGGCCGACAGTTGCCGTAGCAACATACCTGTACGTGCGTGCAACATAGAACCATGCGTTCACTACACAATCATCTGCATGTAGGGAACGTGCAAGTGACGTAACAGCCGAACTACAACAATGGAATAAATGAATTGAACTGGTGGACAAACAACAAGCTGTCAAAGTAATATCTTTGCAAATAATGAGGAGAAACAATTAGGTAGCTGTAACGATAGTAACTGCTCGCCAGTTAAAACTCATGTTCAGTAATGGACAGCAACTATCTGGAAGTTTGTAAACGTTCTGTACGTTTGTTTTTTCCAACTTGAGTACTTCATATATTTTTTTGACAGCTTGTTTGTCCATCGGTTCAATTAATTTGTTTCATTGTTGTGTTTTGGTGTTGTGCGTACCCTATCCATGCTAGGTGTAAACAACGTACGAAACAAGGCTTCTACACATCTCACAGTGGAGACGGTTGTTTCTTGCAATGCACTATAAAATAATAAGAAGTGTAATGTAATGATAAGAAGTGTAACAAGCATTATCCTCAATTACCAACAACCAACTACACAAAATGATAGAGATAAAATGAAATCAGTACTTAAACAAGTGCTTTAGCTACACAATTGAAGAATTTATGGACAGTATGAAATTGTAGGCCTTAAAGTGTGACTGACTTTTAGTCTTTTATAATTACAATTTAGGGCAGATAGTATTATATTGTATTTCTGTTTATATGTGTGCATATATCTGTGATTGCTGTTACATAATTTTAGCATGCTAATTTCAATCATGTAAGCATTATGTACTACCGGTAGTATTTATTAGGGATGTCAAACGATATGAAATTCCATATCGATAATCGCAAAAAAAAATTTAAAAAATCGCGATATATCGTGATAATATCGCCATCAAAAAATATCGCGTCGATATTGCCTATTTAAATTAATATCGGGAATATCGTCACGATAATAGGCCTATTATGGGCCTATATAGTCAATAGGTATGGGTACATTGAGTATTCATTACTTTTTTAAAGTTTGTCTTATCGTCATCGACTTATTTTCGAGCGTAATGAAGCGCAAGAGTGGCTTGTGCGCTCCGAGCGTTGTTGGCGCTGGCTGATGAGTGGAAGGGGAGAGGGGGGGGTTCAATTCGTCCGAGCCGGCCGGTCTAGCGGCCGACCGGCCTCACCGCGATCACGCGTCGCGGCCAACGAAGCCGGCAACTGAGAACGACACAATACGCACGTGCTAGGGATAATGGGCCCGGTCAGACGGGCGGGCGCTGGCACGGTCGGCGGGTTGATGGGTTGGGTCGGGGGGGGGGGGGGGGGGGAAGGTTAGGGTAGTGTCGTAAAGCGATCTTGCGCGGCTGTGTAAGCCCTTTGATGGCGGACCGCCCGAAGTATATTATTTACTGAAAGGTAAAGCTAAAGCTATGAGGGCGCTCGACGGGCACACAAATTCAAATATAATATCCAGTCATTGCCGATTATCGGCATATCGCACAGAATTACATATCGTACGATTATCGCGATATGACCAGCCATATCGCGATATTATCGATAATCGATATTATCGATATTTATCGATATACGATTATCGTTGACATCCCTAGTATTTATAAATAATATAGACCTATGATTGTGTGCCTGTAGTTTTGATCTAGTTTCTGATAACTTCTATCTAGGCCTACAGAAAGAAGTCTATGTATGTACAAAATCTCTGGATGCCAATCAAAGTCCGTTTACACACTTTCCTAACATTTACGATTTAATATTTTGTTCGTAGACATGTATTTTCCAAATCGTTTTACTTAGGATCGCTACCATTGGCCAGATTTATAGAAGGACGCCTCTCATTGGCTGGGCTAAGAATTTTAGGGATTAAAGCTAACAAAACAAGTTACTATGGTTTCCTTAGCTGCTAAATCTTACGAAGTTATATGATGCTACTGCCTTGATGCTACTGGCTTGATTCAACTTCGTTAACCCTTAGGCCTAAATCTTAGGAAAGTGTATAAACTCAACTTAAAGTAAACAATACAGTGCAATGCAAGGGAGTCTACAGGGCACTGCTACGAGACCAACAGGCAAGTACTACATAACAACGGGTTCATTGGGTATTCACCAAACTGTGTGTACTATACAAGGCAAAATCAGGTCTTCCCGCCTGGGCCGAGATAAATAACAGACTACTGAAAGCAACCACTTTCATTGGCAAAAATTACCACAAAAACAAATTTTCCGTGCCACTTTATAGGACTGATGTTGGAAAAAAAACTCGTTAGTTGGCTCTGTCACAAGATTGTGGAATGGTTTGGATAAAAAAAAGTAGTAAACCCCCTACCCGACCACATATCAAAATTTAAAAGTATGCTCAAAAAATATCCTTACCAATAACTCTTGGCCCAATTCCCCTGATACTGTTTATCACATACAAAATTACTATATTCTATATATTGTACTATTTTACCCTTTTCTTGACCCTTAATTATCTTTATTAATTTATTTCATGCGAGCAACATATGGTAGGGATAAGTTCCTACCTAAATATTGTGATGTACTGTTAAAAAGCTGTAATTTCGTGCAAATGCTGTATGCCTGGTAAATGCTATTTGCTATGCTATTATATAAATGCTATGTAACAGAGCGGACGACCTCAAACCATGGTCAATATGAAAATAAGTAACGAGACTCACGTCTGCGTTGTTCTCTGGTATTGGCTGGTAGAGGGGATGACTGACGGGCGGATTGGGTGCCGCCTCCTTCTTGCGTTTGAGCGATGCGTGCTGTGTTTCCGGAACCACCGTCTGGCAGGGATGTTGGGCGCCGCCCCGGCATATCGGGGCCGTGGCGTTGATGTACTCGACGGGCGGAGGATCTGAAGTAATTCAATGACAATTTATAATCATTTTATTCCCAAAACAAATGCACTACAAAATAATAATATATATAGATATATCTTGAAGAAATGCAAGCAAAAAGACTGAGGGAAGACAGAAGTGGATGGCGTGAGCTGGTGGGAAGAAAAGAGAGTGAATTAGAAGAGGACATGACAGGCCTGGCAAGCCGGTGTTAGGAGCTCTTGAAGTGCCTTAGAATCCTGGTGGCTATAGCCACCCCCTGACCTAACTTAAAAGTTGGAAACAGGAGCCAGAGATATATATCTTGACCCCGTTTCTAACATTAATTATCGGGTAGGGGGGAGTAGCGAAGTACTCCATATCTTGGGCTAATGTCTTCGTTGCCGGCTAGCCAGGCCTGACACAACCACCTCCTCAACCTCTTCCTCGATCACTTCTTCCGTTACCAGAGGGGTAATAATAATCTTCAACTCAGTTCCAACTGTGTCGGGTTGAGTGGTGGCTCTCCACCTCCATCTACGGCATGAAACTTGTAGATACTGAGCTTGCCAGACTCGGTGTTTCCTCTTCCTTAGCCTCCTCCTCCCGTTTCTCCACCAAATTATTCCAGTCACAAAATAAAATAAAAAAATCTTTATGAACACACGAAAAATACTATTTCAATCAAAATAGGCTATTATTATTACCGTAATCAAAACATTATGAAATTTGCATTATCTGTTTTCAGTAGACTTTAAAAATATCTGTCTTGTGAATCTTTTAACAATATTTTAATTTTAAAAGCTCTTTCAAAGATACGAACAGAAAACCTTTAATTCCCACGTTCTGCAGCCGCATGCATACACATTAATATTCATCATCATCAATCATCATCATCTGTTACCACGTCCAACTCTGCGTTGGGTCGGCATTGATGATAAGCCTCTCCATCTTCTTCTACCCTGCCACCACTCTTCCCCCTTAACTACATTTCAGTCCCCTCCTCACATTTCCACATCCTTTCTCACTAATAATACATATTAAAAATAAATATTAAATTTGTAGAATTTTTCTATTTTTTAAATATTACTACTTTGTATTATTTTGTATATTTAATTTTTATATTATTTGTAATTGTATATAGGCCTATGTAGGCCTATGTCAGCGCTGACTCACCCCGGTACCCGCCCCCCCTATAGAGGTAGTGCGCCGTGTAGGTGTCAGCGATGCCGGCGGTGGTCGAGTCAGCGAGGTACTCCTGACTGGACGAGTCTCCCTCGAGGCTCTGGTTCGCCTCGTCGTCGGCAAACTCGTCCGAGTCGTCGTCGTGCCGACCCGACCGGCCGTCGACGTCCTCCTCGTCCTCCGACCGCAGAGAGTCGGCGTCGTCGGCGAGCGGGTCGCCAAACTTGTAGCAGCCTGAAACGTCAACAATAATAATAATTATAGGTTATTTTTTAAATTTTTTAAAATTTAAAAAAAATTTTACCCTTGCATTTTTTTTCTTTTTAAGCATGGAGTGGCCATGTTGTATATAAATAAATGGTTTTAATTTTTACACTTGAAAAACAGTGAAATAATCAATAAGTAATATGTAATGATTTTAAATTGCAAGTAGCCTAGAGGCCTCCCTATTTTGGATAGATAATTCATTATGGCCAAGGCATACAATATATAAACATATATGTTTATGTCATGAACAGAAAATTTATAGAAAGTTTCTTTAAATATTTATGACTTAATTTTAAAATACCACGGAAATCTCCGCTCTAATATTTTACTTAGACTAAATCGGTTTTTATTTACTTTTTTGACTCAAAATGTTCTTATTTCGTGTAAACCCTCAAATTTCATTTCATTAGTTTCATTTTGCAATTTGATTTCAACTCCTATTGACGCAATAAGTGGAGATATATGAAATAAACAGACGTAGCACACCAAATACACACTTTGTTTTACCGCACCTTGCGAATAACAAACACCTAGGCCTATAATAGTCAAATGCATTTTTTTTAAAGAAAATATACAACTTTTCAAAAACAGCTACGTCGTTTAGACGAGACCGAGTTCTGGGTTGCAAGTACACACACACAGACACTCACCCGATAGCTTGGCCTGCTCCAAGATGTATTGCTGTAGGGGTAGAAGTCTCGCCTGCATCTCCGCATCCATCACGTACGGATAGTCCAGGTTAGAATAGAGTGGGCTCTTGTCTTGCGTGGGAGGCGGATTGCCGTTGTTGCACACCTGCAAACAACACGACAGGTCTAAAACATGGTCTATTTCGGAGGCTTTCACAGCCGGAGTCAACTATACTATCGTGGTTTTCCGGGTACAACCGTGTCAAAAGGTGGAACCAATCCAACGTTTCGCCCATATTGCAATGGGCTTCTTCAGGGACCTTCGTGGAGTGTTGACACTGACACCAACAACTGTCACGAGGGGGAACTCTGATGCTAACAGAATAACACCCGCTATCGCAAAGCCGCTCAGCCACAAGCGCGCTCAGTTATATAGTTCCTCTACTTCCCCTCCATCCCCTCCTCGCCTATCAAAACACGACGCGTGCGGGTTGCAGCACGTCCGCGCAAGCAACAACACGTCTGCGTCATGAGTGCCTGCCCTGAAGAAGCCCATTGCAATATGGGCGAAACGTTGGATTGGTTCCACCTTTTGACACGGTTGTACCCGGAAAACCACGATAGTATAGGTCTATAACATGGTTACCACACACCCGAGCGAAGACACATCACGCACGCTTGCCATATGACACAACCTAGAACCATCGCATATACTCATTATCAATTTAATCACCATTCAGAAGAATAACTACTACTTACCTTGATATACTTTTTATCAATTTCATCACCATTTAGAAGAATAACGACGCTTCCATAGCAACACGGCAACACGTTTTTTCCGGACCGGCAGATCACGTGAACCAATCAGAAACTTGCCGTGCCTGCCCTGATTGCCGGTTCGGAAAAACGTGTTGCTATGAAAGCGCCTTTACTACTACTTACATTGATTTGGGCTTGGTGTTGTCGTATTAGAGTTACCATCCCGTCGCCTAGACTAACCTCGTAACTTTGGGATTGAATTACTTTGCATATCTGAAGACTTGTCTGACATTATTTAAAGAAACAAAAAAATCCAAATTTAAATATATAAAATAAAGAAGTATTTGCTGGAGGAATGTTATATTGATTGATACATGCCTCTCTATTATTACTGTACTAGCCTACTAAATTACAAGGCCTATCTAGGGTGCTTACATTTACTTGATCGGAGTTAACCGATCAGTTACTTTGCTTGTACGTAAAGTTGATCCGGTCGTACCATCCTTGTTCTTTTAGTTGACTTGATCACTCGTGAGATCACAAGATCTGTGATCTGTCTTTGGTGCAGATCATTTGGGTAGATCAGTATAAAAACGCGGTAAAAACGAGAATGACTGAAGCTGACCTGACAGCTGACCCAAGGCATACTGACTGACTGACTGACTGACCCAAGGCTACCTAACCTCACTTGAGGCTTTTGTGGAGCTAGGCCTAGGCTAGTCCTAGAGTAATGTAGGGGCCTACATCACCCGATCAGGCAGGAAAATTAATTATCAAGTAAGCCTATGTTGTAGAGGCCTACTCAAATTTGCCTATCCTCCTATCTATATTTTCTCGTATTCGTGTTGTCATTGTATCATTGCAATTACCGCGGTTCCCACCGCTTATACGTTCTTAAACCTCAAGTGATCGGATGAGCTGATCTGGAGACACTGATCAGATCAAGTACACGTAAGCACCCCTAGAAGATGATACCATATGTATACCATGTATGTCCACAGGATGGCATAAATAAATAAATAAATAAATAAATAAATAAATAAATAAATAAATAAATAAATAAATAAATAAATAAATAAATAAATAAATAAATAAATAAATAAATAAATAAATAAATAAATAAATAAATAAATAAATAAATAAATAAATAAATAAATAAATAAATAAATAAATAAATAAATAAATAAAATAAAGTAAAGTAAAATAAAATAAAATAAAATAAAATAAAATAAACAAAAAGGTCTAAGCTTACCTTGGCTTGGCTGGTTGTTGTCGTCAGACTTACCAACTACAGTGGAACTTCACTTACATAACCTAATCAAACACAACACTTTCAATTGTAACGTAGACTACGTATACCACGCAAGTTTAAGGCGCCTAGGATGAAGGCGCCTTGGTTCCAATCGGTTGCAGAGTGTGGTATACACGTCGAATTTACCTCAAAGCGGCGGCGATCCAACTCGCTTGGGCAAGCGAGTTGGAGGTTAGAATTCACTTTGATTTCAGTGATATACACGTCAAAGCGGCTCCGCGATGCACAGCCTGTGTTGTGATTGGCTGAATTCGCAGCCGGTGTAGATAAGGGCGCTTCAGATTGACGTGATATATGGAGCAGATTCCTCACTCGGCTTCCGATTGAAAGCAAGGCGCCTTCATCCCAAGCGCGTTAGAATTGCGTGATATACGTAGTCATTGTTCGTGTCACTCATGCGGGCCAAGAGGGCAAACACATTGAGTACTGCCGGTTCCACCGTAGTTGGTACACAGTCCTACCACCTACTGCGCTACACGTACCTTGTTCTCGGCGTGGCGCCGGATACCGGTGGCGCTGTCGTGGCTGTCGTCTGAACTATCCCCGGCGATGACGGGCGACGAGGGATTATGTCGGGCCTTACGTTCGCTACGCGGCGTTACGAGCTCCTGAAAGCGAAACACTCGACTCGTTGAATCCTCCGTCTGTCTGTAGCGACGTGATTTGTAATTGTTTCAGATTTCGCTGACAGAAAATAATACATACTTAAAAAGATACAATGATAACGAGTCTTTTGGGAGTCGCAAGGATTAGTACTAGCTAGTATTTAAAGTGAAGATCAGTCAAGTGGGGTAAACCGTACAACTATAAATTTAAATTAGTAATTCAATAGGCTAGGCCTATGTGGAGAAATGGTTTCAAAGTTACATTTTCCAATAAAAAATAAATTATAAATAAATTAACTACAATATTAAATTATAAATTAGGCCTGTGTATGGACAAATGTAGCTTAGGCCTAACGGTCTTCTTCACGAGAGTTGTTGCGATTAATAAATAGGCCTATAATTCTTTCCAACAGACTATTAGGCTAATCTAATAGTTTAACTGTGTACACTTTCACCTACCAACACCATCTTCATAGATTTTGATAGAAAGTTCTGAACATGGTCGTTTTCCAACACTGAGCAAATTTGTTAGCAAAGTCTACATAAAATGATGTAACGATATTGCCGAATACCCACGGACTTTCCCTAACCACAGTCAATATTATTTGAGCATTATTGTAGATTACTTCAGCTACTCAAGTGCTGAATACTGGAAAACGACCGATGCTTCAGAACTCGTTACTACACTGACTAGGCCTACTGCCAATGCATAAGTGATTAAATGAGTGCTAAAGCTCGGAATGCAAGCGAATGTGAAATGAGATCGTGCACTAAACAATAACATACGACAATATTTTTATGGTTTGTTACACCTTGAACTTGAACTACTCTGCGTGCCAACCTAAGAAGCACCCTGCCAATCACTACACACAAAGGGCGACTTAACCGTCACCTCCTTTGTTGACAGTTGTAAATATCAATCTTGTCTCAAAAATCTCAAGCAGCAGTCAACGGGGTGGACACCCAGTTACAAAAAGGGGACCTTCTCCTATATACAGGGAGCGATACCCGTCCGTAGTCGAGTCGAGGCGACATTCTTCACATTCAGCTGTCGGTACCGGCTGAGAAGGTCCAGTGCTTTGCTGAATAATGGCGATGATTGACATTTATGATCTCCACAGTGAGGTTAGTGATTAGCAGGGTGCTTCTTAGGTTGACACACTGAATAGAAAAGTAGCTTTGCAGTTAACGAGAGAAACTTGCATAGAACATAAGTGACAATCCTAGTGGGGCAACTCAACACTCTTCAAGTACTTAGACAGGTAGTAGCCTACCTTGAAACTAGGCCTACAAGTTTTAGCTGAGCATTTTCAAGTAGAGAATTTAAAAAGAGATGATAGTTAGGCAACAAGTTTTAGAAATTTTCTTCAATGTTTTACTATAAAAATCTCACATGAAATAAACAAAAACAAAATGAATAGGCCTAGAAAGCATGAAAGCATGAAAATCTTGTTTTTTATGCAATTTGTAAAAAAAAATTATGTAGGCCTACAGACCTAATTGGTTTATGTAAAATGTGCAACAGAATGATTGTCATACAAAACCAAATCTTTGTTTATAATCATTTAGTCTAGTATGGTAAACTTTAAAATCCCACCTCCAAAAATTTCTACTTAATTTTTGTCCACTGTCGCGAAATACCTGCCGATATGATTTTTTCACGCTGCTTTATCACCTTGCTCTGTCAAATTTTACACTGAAATACAGTGAGTGGTTTTATTCATCAGAGGAAAAATAATGAGATAATAATGTGAGATAATAATAATGAGACCCGCCCAACCATATTGAAACGAAACCATTTCGCCGCCGTCTCCAACCCAACTGGACTACCGGCCACGTAAATAAGTAAATAAAATAAATTCACATTTAGAGTCTACCCAGTCAGTAACAAAACTGATTTTCAGGGGGGGACTGACAGTGCAAACACCTGCGGACAAATGTCAGAATCAACTAGGCCGATTCAGAACAACTTTGAATTTATTGAGTGCTTCGTTGCTGGGACGGCTCCAAAGTCACCGTTTACTTATTCCTAAGACAAGAAGTAATGGAACTGAAACCTTAATAGAAGTTAAAAACCTTCTGTCTGAACCGGGATTTGAACCCGGGACCTTCTGCATTGGAAGCAGTGATGTTAACCACTGGACCAACGAACCACCTAGCCTACTGGACCAAATGAGCCATCTAATTATCATTATAATATTCTGTCGATATCCGTAGCTACAAGTTGACTTGTGTGACTTGTTTGTCTTGTTGTTATGACTTGTTTGTCCGCACATAAGCAAAATAGGCTGACGCGTCCGTTTGTTTTGTAAATCTCTTTATTGCGTCGAGGACTTCCTGGGAGAAGGTTAATTGGACAGCTCTAAGAAATGAGAAGATTTTCACAAGAATATAGCCTACTATTTTAAATTCTATGGGGGCTATGCGATGACGCTTCCGATCTGCTACAAGTGACCGACAAGTCCAAGATCAAGTGCCCCCTGGTCCGGAACAGAAGTCTGGTACCAAAAGTCGCCGCACCACGCCACGCTATCCAATTTTTTATATTGGATAGTTAGACAAAAGAATGGCTGAAAAAGCCATCTTGGCATAAGAAGGAAAAAAAACAAAATTCTATCTGTTTTTAATTGTATTGCTGGTAGTGTGCTAACCACTGGACCAACGAGACGCGTGCGTTGACTCACCGCCTTGCGTTCCATCGTGTCCAGCTTGTCGGCCGCTGTTCTCCTCGCAAGGCCGTGGGATCGCGTCGACGCCCCCTCTTCTTTGCTCTTTTGACTCTTGCGTTCGCTCGTCGAGGAGGCCGCGTGGTGAACCCTCGCTATCCGCTCCAGGTCTGCCACTGTAACATTCGCAGAGTAAGTCAGACGAACGCATTAACCCATCCGCATCGGTAAGCGGACTGGTACGCTTATACGAAACTGGCCACGGTAACCAGAAGCGGACTGGTACGCACTTGCGCGCGCTTCACTTTGAACATGTATAGTGGTGCTATCTAGCGTACGATATCGGAACTAATTCCTGCAATCTCTTGCTCAAGCTAGTGGCGATTCTAGTGTGCATTTCTTGAACTCTGTCGGCTTTTGTTTGTTCTTAAAATCGATTTTATCTCCGCTCATCTCGATCCGAAACTTAGATTAGCTGTCAAATTTGTCAAGATGGACTCGGGCCGGGAAGCAGTCGTTGTTTTCGGGGCAAAGAAAGTGACATTAGACAGATTTTAGACGTTCTAGGATCTGATTTTAGTGACAGTGATGGAGAAGGTGTTTACAACAACCCAAACTTACTAAATATTGTGGTTTCAAATGAGAGTGAGAGCAATTGTGAAATGGACAATGACAGTGACACTAGACCTAGGCCTAGGCCTAGGTCTCGCGTGTAGGCGTATGCCTAGAGATACGAATGTGCGTGTTCCCGCTAGAAAAACTGCTAGGTCTACTATTATCAGTGACAGTGATAGCGATGTGGACATTGGTATGGACATTGACGAAAGTGACAATGAAGACGTATTCGTGTAAACCTTGGCGCGCGCTAAAAGTGCGTGGTTTCCGGGGGCGGCCAGCCGAATGAGGCAACTGATGCGGATGGGTTAACAGCAGGGAACATAACTCTACCACCTACCTAGATTTCACTCATTCAAACCATTTTTCTTGTTTCACATACAGTTTTGTCATTGTATAAAAAATACATCTTTTTTACTAGGCCTACCTATGACCAAGGCCAAATCCACAGTCGAGCTAAGTATAGGATTTGTTTATGGTTGATACGGAGATTTTTTAAATTAATCTAATAAACCCCTTCTTAATTTGATTGTACATTTGGTCCAAAGACTGTTTTAGCATTAGACCTAATAATAAAACACAAAGACAAATACAATACAAATACAAATGATTAATAATAAATAGATAGGGCTAGCCTAATGGATAATGATGCTAAAACTAAATTAGTTTTGATTTTGAACTTCCTCATGAAATCCTCAAGAAATCCTGGACAGACAGCAAGGGAATAGCTTAAAAACAGATTGGTTGTCTGCGCAAACGAGAGTGTGACGTAAAAAGCACCCTCGAACGTAACTAATGCCACAGTATCCTCACCGAGTTTGGCCTTGTGATCCGGCTCCCTCTCTGCCCGAGGCTTTGAGGGCTGCTTCTCCAGCTGCAGCTCAAGGCCACGTGGAGACCTCGAGTGGGGCTTCGAGTGACTCTTATCGAGGTCCAACTCTAGGTCGCGAGGCGCTCTCGAGTGGGGCTTCGAGTGAGCCTTGTCGAGGTCCAACTCGAGGTCGCGAGGAGCCCTCGAGTGTGACTTCGAGTGAGCCTTGTCGAGGTCCAACTCGAGGTCTCGAGGCGCCCTCGAGTGAGGTTTCTCGAAGGTGCTCTCGGATGTGGCCATCAGGCGGTCGCGGTTGCCCATAGACTTGTCTCGGTCGGCGTGGCGGAAGTCGTAGGCCCAGTCGGCGCCCACCTGCGAAACAGACAAACAAATAAATAAACAAATAAATAAACAAATAAACAAATAAACAAATATATAAATATATAAATAATTTAAATAAATAAATAAATAAATAAACAAATATATAAATACATAAATAAATAAATAAATAAATAAATAAATACATAAATAAATAAATAAATAAATAAATAAATAAATAGATAAATAAATAAATAAATAAATACATAAATAAATAAATAAATAAATAAATAAATAAATAAATAAATAAATAAATAAATAAATAAATAAATAAATAAATAAATAAATAAATAAATAAATAAATAAATAAATAAATTCACATTCAGAGTCTACGCACTCAGTAACGAAACTGATTTGCAGTGGGGGACTTTAACTTAAAGCGACTAAACCAGCCCTGTAGGCTTCGAACACAATCGACGAGTGGGGGACTGAATTTAAAGTGACTAAACAAACCCTGTAGGCTCCAAACACCATCGACGAGTGAGCGATAACCAATCAAAGATCGATATTTCAAATACGAAACATATGAATCAGTGATTGGACAGTGCAAACATCTGCAGACAAATGCCAGAATCAACAAGGCCGATTCAGAACAACTTTGAATTTATTGAGTGCTTCGTTGCTGGGACGGCTCCAAAGTCACCGTTTACTTATTCCTAGGCCAAGAAGTAATGGAACTGAATCCTTATTAGAAGTTAAAAAACTTCTGCCTGAACCGGGATTTGAACCCGGGACCTTCTGCATTCGAAGCAGAGATGCTAGCTACTGGACCAACACATTCCCTCCCTCACACCACACAACAGACTAGGGATGTCATAGGGTACCCGGGTTACCCGAATCCAGAAATTACCCGAATCCATTTTTACGATTCGAATCTTAATCGGGTAGTAATTTTTGAAAAAAAAAAAAAAAAAACAGCATGCTTTTTTTCAGATTTTTGATTTTGAGGTGCATTCTTGAGATACTATAATTAAAACATAACAATTTGCTGCAGTTTTTGAAGTAAGGGTAGGCCTAGTCTTCACTAAACTTAAAATTGGCTTTCGGATATAGCCGCGTCGATTATTGCTTATAACTAAGCTTACGTTTCGGGCAGGTTACACTACCCATCTTCAGAGCTAAAACCTGAAGAAGTCACAGAATGAAACCTACTCGGTCCAGCTCCACTCTGTGACTGCGACAAGCCCTATTGTTTCCCGCGTATCCTGAGTGTTTAGGCCTATCCTTTGTTCTTAAGTGTTATGCTCTTACCTTCAGCAGACCTTGATAACCATTTTGAACTATACATAAATTTGAATTAACAGAGTTATCAATTAACGAGGTTTTACTGTAATGTGTGTGCGTGCGGATGGACATACCTTGTCCCTGGCCGCCTCCCTCAGCCAGCCGGCAGTGTTGCGATCTCTCTCGCTGGCCAGCTTAAGGTCGCCGGCGGGACTGGGCTGCTGTTTGCCGCGAGAGCCGTGATACCGGTGAGAGTCCAGGTTCTCCAGCACGAGACTCTTCTCCAGGACGCGCCGGTGAGACTCCAGATTCTCCAGGGTGAGGCTACGTTCAGCACCCACCCCTCTGCTACGCTGCGAGTCCGAGGGTTCCAGCGACAGGCCTGCGCACAGGTACACAAGACACCATGTAACATGACCACTCATCTCTGGCACCCTACTCTAAGTGTGATATCATTGGCCTAGTTTTAAAACCATGTCTGATCAGCCAAAACACAAAATGTTCAAGAATGACAAATAACAACATTTTTAATCATTTATTTTGATTCTGTTCTCCAACTCACAACACAATCAACACACACAACACAACTCATGAAAAACTATCAAAAAGTAATAGTGTATACAAGTGTTATATAATATTACACAATGGAATAATAATAAAAGAGTTACTTTAAATGCAATACACAGACTTTCTATCTCCAGCCAAGCGTAGGCCTACATATTTTGTTCTGTGACCTTCAGAGGCCTAATAACTCGCAAGTTTTTTTACATCTAGCTCTCTTAACTGCCGCAAGGTATATATTTCCAAGAGTACTAGACTTTAGCTGCGTTCCAGAATTCATCTCATAAGTAATCTCGGACTACCTGCCGTGATGCCAGGACATAAAAGGGACACTAATGAGATTTGTTTTGCTTCATAAATGGGGAGGGGGCGGGGGGGTTATCCAATAGAATTGATAACTCTTACTCAAAGATTGATTCTAGAACATGTAAGAAACAGTCCAGTATGAATATTGGACCTGCCCAGGAACCGCTATCTTGTCCTGGTGGACAGATTTGTGCGCTTTGATGATTCCTGGAGCTATGCCGGCGGAAGCGTATGCTTCTGGTAGGGCCACCTTAGCCGGACAGGTCGAGGGGGAGAAGCCCGACGAAATGCAGTCCACAACCTCCCCACTCCCTTTTCCTTTCCTCCCCGCCCTCCAAACAGCCCCCTATATCATCTTCATATTTCACCCGTCCATCACTTCGATTAGCCAAGTTGCAAAAATAAGAGACGCTAAACCCAAATATCATCATCATGAATATTGGAACACTTGGATTACGTACTGTTGGCCGACCTCAGTTGGAAAGCAGCGTGTACGTGTCCGCCATACAAGATAACGTACCCTTGTCTTGCGACCTTGTCGCCTGCAGGTGCCTCAGTGACTCCAGCCCCTTGTCTATCTGCCGCGAGCTGTAGTGCCTGAGCGAGGGCTCCGTCTGTCTCTCCTTGAGCGCTCGCTCGTACTTACCCTTGTCTTACGACCTTGACGCCTGCAGGTGCCTCAGTGACTCTAGGTTCTCGGCCGCCAGCCCCTTGTCTATCTGCCGCGAGCTGTAGTGCCTGAGCGAGCGCTCGCCGGGCTCCGTCTGTCTCTCCTTGAGCGCTCGCTCGTACGTACCCTTGTCCTGCGACCTTGACGCCTGCAGGTGCCTCAGTGACTCTAGGTTCTCGGCCGCCAGCCCCTTGTCTATCTGCCGCGAGCTGTAGTGCCTGAGCGCGGGCTCCGTCTGTCTCTCCTTGAGCGCTCGCTCGTACGTACCCTTGTCTTGCGACCTTGACGCCTGCAGGTGCCTCAGTGACTCTAGGTTCTCGGCCGCCAGTCCCTTGTCTATCTGCCGCGAGCTGTAGTGCCTGAGCGAGGGCTCCGTCTGTCTCTCCTTGAGCGCTCGCTCGTACGTACCCTTGTCTTGTGACCTTGACGCCTGCAGGTGCCTCAGTGACTCTAGGTTCTCGGCCGCCAGCCCCTTGTCTATCTGCCGCGAGCTGTAGTGCCTGAGCGAGGGCTCCGTCTGTCTCTCCTTGAGCGCTCGCTCGTACGTACCCTTGTCTTGCGACCTTGACGCCTGCAGGTGCCTCAGTGACTCCATGTTCTCTGCCGCCAGCCCTTTGTCTATCTGCCGCGAGCTGTAGTGCCTGAGCGAGGGCTCCGTCTGTCTCTCCTTGAGCGCTCGCTCGTACTTACCCTTGTCCTGCGACCTTGACGCCTGCAGGTGCCTCAGTGACTCCATGTTCTCTGCCGCCAGCCCTTTGTCTATCTGCCGCGAGCTGTAGTGCCTGAGCGAGGGCTCCGTCTGTCTCTCCTTGAGCGCTCGCTCGTACGTACCCTTGTCTTGCGACCTTGACGCCTGCAGGTGCCTCAGTGACTCCAGGTTCTCAGCCGCCAGTCCCTTGTCTATCTGCCGCGAGCTGTAGTGCCTGAGCGAGCGCTCGCCGGGCTCCGTCTGTCTCTCCTTGAGCGCTCGCTCATGAGCGTGCGGCTCCGGCCCTTCCGACTTATCCTGACTCCGAGACGGCGTCGAGGTCGCGTCCTGGAAACACACGGCGCAGAGTCAATAAAACAGAACTGTACTACATAAGTGCGTTGATTTATTTTGTTTTTTGTTGATTTATTAGCCTCTTTAAAGTTCAACAGGTATACATTATAGGATACTTAAGAACATTCGAGTTGTCATGTTGGTTAACAACATGTTTTACTGACATGGGAGCAAAATTTCCAAATACCCTTATGTTCCCTTGAATGATGAAACTGAAAGATGTCACTTTGTGGCATTTTTAAAGAACTTACTTTTTAACTTACGGTACGTCATAACTAAGAACATTAATACCATGAAAAGTGAGGTTAGGTCTAGACTAACTTAAAAATTTACTACATAACTAAGTACATAAAAACCATGAAAGGTGAGCTTAGGTCTAGACTTAGGCCTACGGTACTTAAAATTCACTCCATAACTAAGTACATATAAATACCATGAAAAGTGAGGTTAGGTCTAGACTTACTTTAAAATTCACTCCATAGGGTCTAACAAGTACATAAATTATACCATGAAAGTGAGGTTAGGTCTAGGCTGTTTTACCTATTTTTTGTTTTATATTTAAATTTTAAATTAAATCTTTTAAGACACAGGCCTATCTTTAGAAAACTACATCAAACTGAAAAAGTGAGGAAGAAGCACCCCGTGTAGTTTGGTAAGCACTACAGACTGAATGTTTAATATGTAGGCCTATTGATAATATTTCTGTATAACCCATAGGCCTAGAGTTGTCTTAGCCTAGACCAGAGTTTTATGTTAGTTATGTACCGATGTTAGATTTTCATTGGCCTGCTTATGTATAGCCTAGTTATGAGTTGACGATACTACCAATGAATATAGTGTTTCACAGTGCTTTTTTTCTAAAATAAAGTTAACCGGTACGTTCGGTATAATGTTTCATGTGACTGGCGTGGTATAGCTGGGGTCTGGGGCGAAGCCCCAGCCGCCGGAGGCAAATTCGCCGTAGGCGAAAAATTTTTGGGGTACTGCATTAAGTTTGATGGACAAAAACGCATTTTTAAGGCGGATTTGTATCGTAGATATCGACGAAATATGAAGCTTATGTTGCACAGCTCATGACTGGGATTAGATTCTGTGTCCACACGATCGCGCGTGAACTGGCGTCCGCAGAAAACATAAAATATCTTTTTTTTAAACGTGCCAATAGTGATGGTTTCATTGTAATAAGACGGAAACTAAAATTATTTTTTCAGACCCCCCCCCCCCCCCCCCGCCTCATGTTGAATCCGCCCCTGTTTAACGTGACCCAAACACGAGACGTGCATTTACTCACTACAAACTTAACAGTTACTATTTGTTTTAAAATAATTTATAACTCACCAAAATCGATGATATCGAATTCAAAGAAATTTCCAAACATGGCTCGTAGTCATGTTCTCGTCAGCAACACGTCGGTCTTTTGCTCTGTTTCGGGTATAGGTGGCGAGGTGACGACCCAAGAAGTTATTTTTCGGTTCATTTTTATTTTTTACACTCTCACTAAACACACACACACTCGCTAATCACGACGACATCTCCACTCGTCACCAGAGAGGAAACTGACCCGGCCACACACAACTTACAATCCCTTGACCACCGATCCCCCCCCCCCCCCCCCCCCCCCCGTTTCCTCCCACAACACAACCCAATTGTTGTCTGTAAATTGAAAAGGCGCTTTCCAGGAAAACAGAAAAGTAAGAATAGGTAAATTCTCTTTTGCGGTTCCCAGAAGCTACTCTTGACAGTTGACATTTTAGTCAAAACAACCCTAACTATCTTTCCTTAGAACTGATGACCCAAATGATAGAAAAGATTACTGTAGTGAGTGGCCGCCAAGAGTCTAAAAAGAAGTGATTTACTACATGTCACACCCATGTCACCAGCGGGTGGCAACATCCTTATATTACAAAATGAAACATATTTTGCAGTCACCAGCCTGTCACACTGCACAATTCAAAGTTATTCACGCGCTTCAAGGCTAATCGTAGCGTACCGGCTATAGTGTGACTTTATTGCCTTTTACCGGTACGCCTCTTGTGTTAGCCGGTACGCGTACCGGCTCGTACCGGCCGAAAAAAAGCCCTGGTGTTTCAGACTATGCATAATATCCTGATTGGCTGCTAGCCTAGCATCACTTGGATCTATGTGCAATAAATTACATCAAATCAAATCAAATCAAGTCTTAGTTTTGTTATAGTACTATTGAATGCGACCACGCACCTGTCTGGGGAACTCTGCGTCCGGCAGCCTGAGGTTCTCAGAGGTCCTGTGTTTCCGCCTCGCCTGCGGAGTGGACTCGACGGATCTAAGCCCCGCCCCGGCCGTCTGACCCAGGAAGTACTTCTCGTGCATCGAGTCTTCTTCGTCGCAGTATTTCTCCCTACGAGGCGGCACAGACAACACGCTGGCATTAAACCATTGAATTTCCACGACGAGGGATATTCGACTGCCAATCTACTCTAAGGAAGGTTCCATTAGAGCTACTAAGTGATGAATGACCAGGGGTCTGCAAATGTTGTTATACTAGTCCCAACGAAAGTATTCGCATAAATAAAATAAATAAATAAATTCGCATTTAGAGTCTACCCCCTCAGTAACTAAACTGATTTTCAGTGGGGGACTTAAATTTTAAGTGACTAAACCAACCCTGTAGGCTTCATACACCATCAACGAGTGAGCAATAACCAATCAAAGATCGATATTTCAAATATGAAACATATGAATCAGTGATTGGACTGTGCGAACACCTGCGGACAAATGTCAGAATCAACAAGGCCGATCCAGAACAACTTTGAATTTATTGAGTGCTTCGTTGCTAGGACGACTCCAAAGTCACCGTTTACTTATTCCTAAGACAAGAAGTAATGGAACTGAATCCTTATTAGAAGTTAAAAAATTTCTGCCTGAACCGGGATTTGAACCCGGGACCTTCTACATTGGAAGCAGGGATGCTAACCACTGGACCAACCAGCCACCTTCCGTCACAGGTGGGTGAGCGGCAGCCAACCAGCGACCGTGGCTAATTCAAATACCTGCTCGGGTTGGCCGAGACCGTAAACACGTCATCGATTGATGACGAAAGCATTACCGAAGTTGTTGTACGACGACTTTAGCCAGCCAGCTTAGTATGGGCGAGAACTGACTCAGAATAACGTGTGATGGTTGAAGAACTAGGCCTACCCTAGGCCCTAGCTTCTCATTATTAGTGTCTGACATAAACAGCTTGAAAAGCTAGGTACGGTATATTTTTTATTTTTATTTATAAATTTCCGTTTCAAAAATATAAATTTCAGAATAAATCAATGGTCGCCAATGGTGATCCTATTTGGGGACCCCCGATAATCACCACCATGCACGATGTATGAATGAGAGTGGAGGAATGTAAAACGTCACGCATATACTACGATTTTAGAACTGGAACGAATTTTCCGCTATCGATTTTTGCGGTACTGCCGTATCGATATGCTAGATGGGGTCGTTATGAGATGATGTGAGTGTACAACATGAATTACTATCATGCAGTAGGCTATGTACAAGTACAAGCACACTGTATGTGATATACTTTAGAAGAATATCTATACAAACCACCCGTCTGGCAGCATGAAAGGGGAAAAAAGGAAACAAACTCTATTCACACAATGGCAAGTAGTACACGTAATCCAAATGTGAGCATTTGAGAATATTACATTAAACTTTTCCATACGCCATGGTCGAAACTAAACTACAGTCGAGCCCACATGTAGCTAACTTTTATTGTTAGGCTACATTGGTATTTAAGATTTCATTATTATTAATTGTTTGCATAGTTCTATTTATTATCCTCCTTTTGACAATCAGTTTTTATAATAGGATAGACATTAAATAAATACAATTAAAATTTAAAAAAATAGTAAACATTTTTGTTATTTTAATAATTTTGCATTTATATAGACAAATTCCGAAATGTGCATAATGCACGTCCAATAACGAAATTACTACAATCAAGCCCACTTAATACGAACTTGAAGGTCCCGAGCTGATTTTTACTTTGTTAAAAAAGAACTTTGTTAAAACCAAACCAATTTGCATGTATTATTGTATAAGACAAATCAATGTTACTTTGTTAAAAATCCAGAATTTTGTTAAAAGAGTTCTTCAAAAGTGGGCCCTACTGTATTAAAAGCCCATGGTTGAAGAACAAATAATGATAGTAAATTCGCCTCGAGCTCGGTCACGATTGGACTCACCTCCTCTGCATGAACGAGAAACTCCGCGCCAGAGGTATAGGCTGGTTGGGCTTCGCGCCTCGCGTCGCCGACTTGGAGTTCTCTACGACGTCGAAGCTGCGCTGTTTCGACAGGTCCTTCGCTTTCTTCGTCGTCGACAGTAGGTCGTACTTGTCTAGGCTCCCTCGCTGCGAACACGGGACAACCGTAAGAAACTGTTCCTTACCCCTTCCTAGTAGATCATCACATTTATTTATTTATTTATTTATTGAAGAAAGCCTCTTTTACATTCTTTGAATTACATTGCAAAATGTACTTGAGCTAGGGGAGAAGGACAGGAAGGAACCAACAGCTTACCTTGAAGTAGTTGCGGCCTTCGGAGTCTATAGAAACACAAAGGTATATACACAAAACGTCGAGACAGTTTCGGCCTGACGTGGCCTTGATCACCTGACGAAGATGGAGGAAAGACTGGGTCGGAAGTCTCTATTGTCACGTGACTTCCGGTACGATTGAGTCGGAAGTCACGTGACAATAGAGACTTCCGACCCAGTCTTTCTTCCTCCTTCGTACACAAAGGTATATACACAAAACGTCGAGACAGTTTCGGCCTGACGTGGCCTTGATCACCTGACGAAGATGGAGGAAAGACTGGGTCGGAAGTCTCTATTGTCACGTGACTTCCGGTATGATTGAGTCGGAAGTCACGTGACAATAGAGACTTCCGACCCAGTCTTTCTTCCTCCTTCGTCAGGTGATCTAGGCCACGTCAGGCCGAAACTGTCTCGACGTTTTGTGTATATATCTTTGTGTTTCTATCGACTCCGAAGGCCGCAACTACTACAAGGTAAGCTGTTGGTTCCTTCCTGTCCATCTCCCCTAGTTCAATTTATTTATTTATTGAAGAAAGCCTCTTTTACATTCTTTGAAATACATTACGAAATGTACAGAATTTTTTAGTTGTCAAATGTTGAACTTAATCACTACTTAACCAACAACATAAATGAGACTACGTTCATATTTACATTAAATCATTTACACTAATACATTTATTTACATTCATTATTAACACCATTACTACCATATTGCTAGGATTTATTTATTGACACTGTTCCAATTAATATGTACAATCCTAATGATTTAAACTTAGTATTTACAGGTAGGTATTGTGTTTCTAGGCCGAGCCTACAGTGTGAGTGGTTCAGCAAAATATTTATTTATTTATTATTTATTTATTGAGCGTTTTACAGTGATTAAAAACAATTTCAATTCAAAAGGGTGCACGAGGCATCTGAATATTGAAACTTGTCATTTAAAAATTAAGCATAACATATTAGTAAAATACAGATAATAAATAAAGTTGACCTATCATTGCTACAATCAAAGAGCAGATAGCACATGTTTGACTTGTAACTACAGACATTAAATACATCTAAGAATTACTAGTCTCTAGATCAGTTCGTCGAGGGTGTAGACGGCATTTTTTCTCTTACAGAGTAAAAGCATCTCCTTAATAATGCGTCTCTAACAAGATGCTACTACTCTGTAAGGTATTTTGGTTGGTACCTACATGGTTCTTAAGTTGGGCATTATATTGACATGAGACATATGAATTTATGCCTACTTATCTACGTTTTTCTTCAGATACCTTGTAGGCCTATGAGAACATATTAAAATTATGTTGCCATTTTGTCCATTGTAGAATAAACCTGTAAGAACTAGGTAGGGTACATAAGTTTCTGGCGTCGTGGCATTAAAACTTAGGAACACAAAGTTGTAAGCATGTAGGCCTACTAAAATTTGAAATGAAGGTACTTCCTTAATTTAAGAAAACTTAGATTTCTTATTGGCTTATGCTCTACAATTATTAGCTGTTTAAAATACCTATTATATGTATGTCTTTGTTTTGTTGTGTACCATTAGTTTTAAGTAGGGATGGTCGAATATTCGAATTTTTCGAATAGTTCGACGAATAGTTCAGGAAATAATTCGATTCGAAACTCGAATACTAACTATTCGAAAATTCGAAGTATTCGAACATTCAAATATCCCGCCTTTTCGATAAACCGGAAATGCGACCTCCCACCATTCCGCCGACTACTGACTTGCATTTTTCAATATGGCCGCCTGTATTTCTGTAGAAATACATTTGCAGAAGCATTTCCGGTTCCAGGGTTATTTTAATTTCATTTATTGTGCACCATGAGTGAAGCTGAAGATGACAGAGGCCTAGGCCTAGGCCCAAGTGAGCCTGAGAGTAATACAAGAAAGAAAAGCGTGGTATGGGAGTTCTTTCTTGCTGGTTTAGGACTAGGTCTAGGCTAGGCCTAGGAAAGGTTAACTGGATCTAAATTGGGGTGTATATTTTTTTGCATCCAATAAACTGTGATGGGATAGGCTAGGCCTAGACCTAGGAAAAGTAAACTGGATCTAAATTGGGGTGTATATTTTTTTGTATCTAATAAACTGTGATGGGATAGGCTAAGCCCTAGGCTTAGGCCTAGGAAAGGTAAACTGGATCTAAATTGGGGTGTATATTTTTTTGTATCCAATAAACTGTGATGGGATAGACTAGGCCTGAGGCCTAGACATTATGTCCTAGCTCCTAACCCTATCCTCCAAGTTAAAAAAAAAACAGTAGACGTGTAGGCCTATACTGTATAGGCTTGGGCCTAGGCCTAGTAGGTCCCTACATTGTCTTTGAAATTCAATAAACAACCATGCTTATTTCTGTAGGCAAATTAATTAGGTTAGGGCCTCAACCATCCATATTATAACTGACTTGGTATTACAGTATTTCTTTATGCATCATACATTTACGTTCATGTCATTTACACAACTTGATTCCTTATGTATTAAAATGCCGATAACGTGCGAAATATTCGAATTCGAATTCGATATTCGAAATATTTTGGTCTTATTATTCGATATTCGTATTCGACTTTGAAAATTGGTATTCGCTCACCCCTAGTTTTAAGATATTTTTTATATTGACAATGTCCATACGTGTATTATGTATAGGCCAATGTCATAAATTGAAATTGAAATGTGCACTCCACTATCTATCTACCCTTCCCACAAAGTAGAGAAAGAGTAAAATCATTAGCCCACACATTCTATTCTACATAATTGATCAACTAACATAAACATTTGTGGGCGACATTAATTTTGAAACAGAAACCTGTGTTGTAGTTGCCGTAGTTGCCTCACCGTAGGCTACTACTAATTAAGAAAATGCCAACAAGTAGAGACAGGGAAAAAAATTGCCTTTTTAACGGTGGTGGTACATTTCTTTTTTGGAACGCTGGAGGAATTTCCAAAGATAAATATGTAGAATTTGCATCTGATGAGATGTCCAAGTCTTAAAGATGAAGTAGATGCCCTTCCACCTGGCATGAGCTATGAGGAAAAGGAAGCCTGTCTCTACTGGAAAACCAGAAAATGCATGATGGCCCAGTAAGCCAAAAATGCAGGCATAGGAAAAGAAGAAAGAAGGACAAGACTGTGGTGCGCCACTGCTACTGGTCACGCCTCTCCCAAGGCATCCACTATTCTTTGTTGGCGAGGGCGGCGAGGGACGGGGAGGTGACCAGATCACTGCAAGGTCGAGGCGAAGGGCAGTGGATCCCGGACTGCCGAAGCGCGTGGTTCGTGGAAGATTTTTGTCTGTCCTGTGTTAGATTGGGTGCCAGTAGGCCCCTCTCTATTAAGATATCGTGGCTCAAAAGTACACGGTAGTGGCAATTCCGTGTTTGTGTACTAGTAGCCTTGTGTTTTCAATAAACTTCTCAATTCATTAGTAAATATATTCTATTTATTCATAAACACCTACATCCCGGAGTGTCTGCTCCTCATCACTTGTGCAGCGAACACTTCAAGACTAATTAATATAACCCCCAGCTTACCTGCGTGTTGGCAGTCTTCTTGTAGATGGGTGCACTGGCCGACGGAGTGATGCCCGCCCTCTCATTGGCCGCCGCAACCATCGCCGCGGCGCTCTCGCTCGCCGTCGGCTGTCGCGGTGACTCTAGAAGGCGGTAGCCCGACTCGAGCGAACACCGACTCAGAGACACCGAGCTCGAGTCGCTCGAACGGCCAGAGTCCTGTAGGTACGTAACGTAAGTCTATACGGTAAGCTGTTGGGTTGGTCCTATCAATACTTGCGTTCATGTCAATATTTGTCCACAAGTAAATCTTTGTGGTAAGCTGTTGGTTTTTTATTTTTGTTCCATACAATACATGATAATACATCAGTCTTTACACAACATATAACACCTACACAAACACACAACACACATGTACATAATACACAACACATACACAACACATACATTAATATTCATCCATTAATAGGCCTATTCACCCACAAATCACTAAGCCAACCTTGAGGCACCTCTACAATACCTAGAGGTGCGAACAGTGTTTTGTTTAAGAGAGAGTATCGTTTTCTAATTAAAAATTTATTGTTTCATTCAGTACTTTATACTAGATTTCAACAGTTTTCTCCGCATTATGTAAAGTCGTTCACTTAAAAAGTGTTTAAAATTCAATTAAAAGAATTCATTAACATTAGGCATATATCCAAACTTTCTGCAGGGACTTCCATCAGTAGTTTGAATTTAACATACATTTGAATAAACAAAGGATATAGCTGAATACGGATCAATGCGCGGGATGGAGAACTATGACACGTACCTGCGAGTGAGCGGTCCGCGTGTTCCAGGCCCGGCCCAGGTTGTTGCTGCTGTTGCTATGGTTACGATGTCTGTGGTGGTGGTGACCGCGCCGAGTGGTGCGGGGCGACGCCGTCGGAGAGGTCTGGGTCTCGATCGCCACCGCCCGACCGTTGCGAGGCGATCTCAGGCACTCGCCCTTCGGCTGGGAACACGGGCGGCGATATCGTCAGCCTTGCTTACGCTAACAACTCTTAAGCAAGCGACACACGGGATATTTGTTTTGAAACTATACATTTCTTTGCTGCCACACAAATAAAATGTTTCCAGTATTGTGTATCTTGTTTTCAAAACATGTTGCAGATGTGTCGCTGACTTGATACAATACACTGTAGAGCTTATCAATATAATAATACAATAGGCCTACAATAAAAAAACTTGTCTTAGTGAATGTGTTAAGTGTGCCAGACGGCTTTGGATATTTAGTAGGGATGCACACGATAATCGATATTATCGATCGATATTCGATAATCAATATAATTTCGATTATCGATAAAGAAAATATTATCGAATTATTTATTCTATAATCAATACAGCGCCGATAATAGAAATATTATCGATATTTTTTATCTATCATGCGCTGACACGGCTCGACGGTACCTCAGCCGCCTCGATCCTGCATAGACTTGTTGTCCCCGACAGCCGGGGTTGCTGGCCAGCGAGTCAAGCAGTGAGAGAGCGCGCAAATGTCTATGAGCTAAAGAGGGACTGAGACAGCGCTATGTTTTGTAGCCACGGCAAGCCACCTGCTGTGTTTTCCTTTTAGTCCTTTCAATTCATTCATCGTGGTAAGTGGCAGAAAGAAAGATCGCGTAGACAAGTAAAAAGTTGTTTCGTGTTCCGTTTTGGTATTGGTGCTTGGTGCTATTAATTAATAATTAGTGAATATTAAACGCCAAATGGCCGTACTGTTTAATTTCCTGCCCGTGGTATCCCATTTCATCGAATGTTTGTTATATCAGCAATCAACAAACTGCCGAGACTCTTGTCGTCTGCTCACGGCTGGGATTTACGTAAGTGAGAGAGCACGCGGATGGGTATGAGCTAAAGAGCGAGTGAGATAGCGCGCCTCGTAGGCATCAGTCGGGCCAGCAGCGACCGAGCGGTGAGGGAGCGCGCAAATGGGTATGAGCGTAAGAGCGAGTGAGATAGCGCACCTCAGCCTCGGGGCTAGCAGCCGTGCAGTTTGCACTCGCCACTCGGGATCAACTCTCCGTCAAGAATTGCGTCTGTTCTGCCGACATTATCGTTCGATATTATCGATCGATAATGCAGTCACCTTTTCGATTATCGATAATTTTAATTTTATCGATGTGCATCCCTAATATTTAGCATGGGGGTGGATAGGAAAGAAACCAACAGCTTACTTTGTTGACCTAAAGAGTTGATAAACATAAAAATAAAAATGGACAAATAACGTCGAAACTGTTTCGGCCTGACGTCGCCTTGTTTACCCGACGAAGGTAGAGAGGAAACAGTTTCGTCGTTATTTGTCCATTCTTCTTTATGTTTCTATCAACTCGGAAGGTCAACAACAAGGTAAGCTGTTGGTTTCCTTCCTATCCACCCCCATGCTAAATATTCGTCTAAGGTAATTAATTAAATGATCACGCGATATAGCTATAACATTTGTGAAGGAAGTCGTGACAGTGAAGCTCCCCACTAGGTCGAAAGGCCACAACAACTAGTCTCGCACTCACCAGATTGAAAGTGGGCGTCGCCGGCTCGTCTGGCCCCCGCCCCTTCCTCTCTTTGTCGCCACCCCTCGGCCCGGGCGTCTGCGTGGCGACAGACTCCTTCTTCTTGGGTTCGCCCACCTCCACCGCCTTCTCGACGACCGGCTCCGTGTTCTGCTTGAGCGTCTGCAGCTTGGCCAGCGGGATGATGTCGCAGTCTAGAGGGCGGTGCCAGACGGTCTTCTGCGACGTCGCGTTGTAGTAGTAGAAGCGACAGGTGCTCTGGTCGAACAACTCCCACCACTGGTTGTTGTCCGTCTTCTTCCTGCAGGATCCATCAACACATAAATATATATCTGCTCCCTGTGTCCAACAATGAAGTCGGGTAGGGGATAGGAACTTAATCCCATCATATTCTGGCCCCTAGGTACATCGAAGCCGGCTGGCCATGCCTGACGCTTCCCTCATGTTAACTTCCTCCGGCTCCTGCTCTTCACATTCTTCTTCCTCTGCTTTTTCTACAAATTCTGTCCATACTTTTCTATCTTCCCACCATCGTTCCTGATTGACCTCTTCCCAAGTTGCATTTCTTCTTTCCACGTCCATTGCTATCACACATAAATAAAATAAATTGTGTTTTTTGTCTACCCATCAGTTACTGGGACTACTTTTCAGGGTAAAGCTTGCGCACAGCTGATCCGGTGTTCTACTCACTTTTTCACTTTTTTCGTTATAAACCACCAAAGTTGCGTTATAAAGTTGCGTCTCCGTGTAGGCCTAGACCTACCTCATTTCCCTTTATTGTGGTTCAAGATCAACATTCCCCCTGACCTTTTGAACGTCTCTGTGCTCTCGCTCGTATACCATATTGCCATATTTAACGTGATTCACTTGTCAAAACAATGTATTTTAAAAATGGAAATTAACTATCAAAATCGTACTATTTGTACAGAAAAAGTGGAATTATTATTAGTCTTTCTTTATTATTTATTATTAGTCTTTCCTCCATCTTCGTCGGGTGATCAAGGCCACGTCAGGCCGAAACAGTGTCGACGTTTTGTATATATCTTTTTGTGTTTCTATCGACTCCGAAGGCCGCAACTACTACCAGGTAAGCTGTTGGTTCCTTCCTATCCTTCCCCCCAAGCTCAGATAAATAATCAGATAATGTGTATGTACTACGTACGTAATCTATCTCCCAAAGGAAGAATACACAAAAAAAGTGAGTAGAAACCGGATCAGTTACATCAGAAGAAATACCATTTTCAGTGAGGGGCATAATACCATTTGCTATGTACCTCGTTGCTATGATGGCTCCAAAGTTACCGGTTACACACATTTACACCATCATACGAAAGAAGTAAATTTTCGAAGTTAAAAAACTCCAGCCTGAACAGTCTACTGCATTGGATTGGAAGCAGTAGTAAACCCACTAGACCAACGAGGTATTAACAAGATAGTCTTTACTGACATCTCTTGGGGTTGCATAGTTTATGATATAGGCATGAAACTGTAAGAATGACGGCCCCCTCCTTAACCCCTCCACTGCTACCCGACCCCCCTAAACTCCATGAAACAACAAACTGAACAAATGAAACAAACTGATTTTAAGTTACGGATTTCATTTTGTCAGGTTGTCACGGAGTTGAGGGGGGTCGAGTAGCTGTGGAGGGGATATGGAATAGAATGACGGCCCGTCATTCTAACAGTTTCTCAACTTTAGGTACTATACCAAGGGAACCAGGGAGCATAGACCATACCTTTCACATTTCAAGCTATAAAGAACATGGTCTTCGTAATATTTTGCTTTACATATTGGGGCGTATGCCGATTATTTTTGTTGTTTTTATCAATGAGGATTTATATCTTGGTTATTAAGCATTGCGCTTTCAAACATCTACTAGTCTACGACAGATAGAAGTACTCTGGACGTACGCTAGGGCCCAGATGGGACCGACATAAAATGATATTTAAATCTCAATCCAAAAGTAGATTATTGGTGGAAACGTGTAGGCTTAACCGAAGGTCAGTGCACAATAATCCAGAAAGAAACTTCAGTGAGAAATTTGGTTGGGAAATGATTTGAAATTGTCAGGTAACAGGAAATCTCCGTCGGGCTACTGGGCATCGATCTTACTGCACAATCTATCAAGTATGTCGATCGATTGCACAATATTGATAACCTAGGAATGAGGAGCTCTTTCTCGGATAGGCCTGACCGGAAAGTTGGCTATGAGTTAACAATTTCCAGTCGGGAAACAGGAAGTTCTCACATGTTGCTAGATCGTCAAGCCAAGCGTCATGCAACGGCAGAGGGCATCTCGGATTTTGGGTGTTGGCCCAGCATAGTTCTATCACTTGCTACTTGCAATTTAAGCTAACAGAAAAAGAGTTGCTCATTTTAGTTGAGTTCTCCTTCAGCTCTAGCCTAGGCTACTTGGTTGGCTTAGGCCTGAAGTGTCACAATGTCATTTTGGGCCAACATTTTTGCTCTAGATAACACTGCTAAAAGGCATCTAAAATTTACCAGGTCTTGGAGAGTATGCTTAATTTAAATGCCTTGAGGTAGATCAGCCTCGACCACTTTCATCTAGTTAATGTGGGCGTGAATTTGGCAATGTAGCCAAGTTTTGACACATTGTTGTGGGCGTGAATTGGTAAAGTGTAATTGTTGCATCTGCTGTCATTGCCCCCCAAGTTGAATTTCACTTACACTTCCACCCCGGGCGGAGGGTCCCAGACGCATTCTCCGGTCGTCAAATTCGCATACATGTGCTCTTTCGTCCGGGGCTCGATGATCTCCACCCATTCCATCCTAAAACGATAGGCAAATTACTTTACGAGGACCAGACTTGTCACAGATTCCTGGTCCATTCAATTTTGAGTATTGATTTTGGATTATCACGTGCAAGTAACACCGTATGACCGGTTTTAAAATATTAAGGAATGTATAATTTACCTTGAGATAGTTATTTTTGCGGTTTAAATAAAAACAATAACACTAAATATCACTCATAACGTAACGAGAATAACTGGTAAGACAGCTGCCAAAAGATCCTTCCTTCACATAGCGGCCATTTTTAGTTGTCAAGAAACAAGGTTTTTAATAATAAATGACAAACTTCTCATTAAAGTGGACATAACAAGTATTTAAATAACAAACCCTCATTTTTGACAATTATTTATAAATATCAAACCTAAAATATAACATTTAAATGTTTTAGTTTTTGTTTTGACTGAAATATTAGGTGTGGTATTTTTCCGTTTTGGTTTCTGGAAGGCATGCGAGCTCTACGGACGGGTCGACGGCTCCTAGCGTAGATACGATCCTCAAAGAACATCTGTTCCGTTCTTCATGGATTATTTCTGAACCTAGCCATGACTTAACGCTAGCGGTGATGTTTACAAAATAGGACAGAAGTGTCACAATATTGCTGAAAAGCTTAATTTTTCATCATGTCAGAGTATGAGGCAGTTTCAAAAGGTCGTCTCAAATTAAAAGGAGATGCTGGTGTCAAAAAGTAAGTAAACTAAACAATCAGGTTCTAGTCAAGGACTGTGTAGTAATGGATAGTTTTTGTACGATCGATTTTAGGTTATGTCTGTCAAGTCTGCACTTACTTGTTTCTTACTGGTGTGTCGTCGCTGTTGATCCTTTGGGTAGGCCTAGGCCTATGTGTTTTAACTCCCTTCTTGAGCCTTCTGTTCGTGATCGTCTTCCGCCACTCATTCCGATCTTTCCGGTGTCCTCCTTCGGCAGGGCTAGGCCTAGGCCTAGACGAGGCTGCCGGAACTTTCCAGACAACCACTAGGGCCTATCCTGCTCAGGAACGAGAACTTTCCTAGAACCACGTCCAAGCTTCCCTCTCTAGTTTGCCGCAATGTTCCCTTATCCTCTTTGATTGCATTTTTCCAACCAGTAGGTCTAGGCCTAGCAGATTCAGGGTGTGGTAGGCAATGGGGTCATCGCCCCATTAACAAACACATTGGAAATATGACTCTTATAACGTCAAGCACTTCTTGTTTTCAGAAAAAAGGGCAAGAAGAACAAACAAAAGTTGCTGGAGCAAGTGGTGAAGAACTCGGACGTTCAGAGGGAAGACAAGTCGAGGCCGTCAAACGTGCCGCAGCGAACCAAAGCGGAGGAAGCGTTTCAGAAGATGCAGGAGAAAATGGTACGTTTCTAGCGGAGGAGTGATCTAGACCTTGGGGTCAAGCACCTAGTAGCTCTCCTGTCATCATCATCATCTGTTGCCACGTCCAACTCTGCGTTGGGTCGGCATTGAAGATAAGACTCTCCATCTTCTTCTATCCTGCCACCACTTTTTCCCCTCAACTACATTCCAGTCCCCTCCTCGCATTTCCACATCCTTCCTCACTTTGTCGTGGTCTTCCTCTCGTTCTTCTACCTGGAATCTCCAGTTCTACCGTTCTCCTCAGCAATCTTTCTCTTCTAAAATAAAATCCTACTAACAATAATTTTAAAGATAAATTCATTGACAGTTGCCATTTGATCAACTAATAGTGTAGTTGGTAATTGTAAAATATGCATCTGCATGGATATCCTTGAGTGATTACTGTCTTAAGAGAGTACAGTAATTGTGCAGTGAACTCTCCCTTTTAGTGATCGCTTCATGTTCGTAAATTTATCATCATTTGATAATACAGTCATCTTTTCGATTATTGATCGTATTTATTTTATCGTTGTGTAGCCTATCCCTACTAAACACTAAGGAAAACCTTCAGGAACAGGATGGTAATGAAAGGAATTAATGTTCTGTGCAGCAAAAGGAGCGGATACTGCAGAAAGCGTCCATGACCCACAAACAGCGAGTGGAAGAATTCAACCGACACCTCGACTCCCTCACGGAACACTTTGACATACCCAAAGTCAGCTGGACGAAATAAAACAGACGACACTCTTGATTCAACTAAAATAACTTTTATTTAAAAATACTTAAATGTAATGTATGTATTCTAATGAACATTTAATACAATGGTAGATGTCTATTAACGTACACTACTTTGTTATTTACTTAGCCTAGGTGTAAATGTATCGTAAATTACAATAGCCAATAAAACTAAAAATTATACTCGACCTAATTGCTTCTGATAACTTTTGGTAAAATAGTGTTATACTAGGTGTTCTTATGAGTGCTTATACTATTTCTACAAACGAGTTCAATAAAATGAACTCATAAATGGTAAAAGTAAATTGGTTTTATGTCATTATTACATTGTTTCTGAGTAGGCCTACCTACATTTACTTAAACATATATTGGGAAATTGCACATACATAACACAAACATTTTAAAAAGTAAATAATTCCACAACACACTTCCATCTAGGTTCTAGTTGTCAGGCGGAGAATTGTTTACATTTCAAAACTTAGTAAAAATGTTACAACAAAGTTTGATAGTACCTACCACAGTGCCAAAAATAACTTTTTGTTTAAACGAAGTTTAGGTACACGGTACAGTAACTTGACAAAGTAAAGTTTCAATGCAGATACAGTAGTATTTTACTTTACAAAAGTTGGACGGAGAGTTACGAACGTATCGTTGTGCAAAGCTGCCCGAGTAAATGGAGTAGATGCTGCTTCTCTAAAATTGCATTGTGCAAGCGTATATTATTCCTACTTCTTATATGTAGAAGATTCTGGGCTAAAAACCCAGTTAGTTAATTTGTCTCAAATTCACATTACATGAAACTGTCGACATTAAAGCCATGCTGATGTTCGATGTTTTACAATATCATAATTATTGTATGGCTTGTTTGCTTGTGCGGTTTGATTCACGTTGGCTAAATTAATAATTTGCGGCTCTTTAAAAGTGTCGACGAGAGACCCTAAACGATTACTGTAGTCGTTTAGCTCTAGACGGATGTTTCAAGACTTCAGACATTTTATCTCGCACAATAATTCATTGTGTCTTTCTCTTAATCTCGTAACAAATCAAGACGGATAAGCCACTCTTACATTTCGTTCAGCTTCATGTTAAATTTATCACATATTGGACGGATATATTTTTAGTTGATTAGAAGTAAATCGTAAAGTAAGTGAAGTAAAATCAGTTACCTTCCTATCAGTATCAGCTGATTTGAATTACTTTTGGGAAGGGACAGCCCCCATCATCTGTAAACGAATATTTTTAAAAAAATGCTTCAAGATGCTAATCTTCAGGGGTCGAAATTAACTTTTTTGGCCACTAGCCCTCCGGGCTAGTTGCATCAATAGTTCTCTAGCCCGAGACCATTTTTACTAGTCCGTAATGAAATAGGTTATATTGATGTAAAACGATCATTATTCATACATGAAATTTTTGGGTCACAACACACTACAAAACATTTTGTTGACACCATCGTCGAAACGCAACGAAGTGTGAGCTGTTTTCCAACTTTCTTGGAATGTTCTAACCCTATTTTTTTCGTAGTCACTTGGTTGTTTAGCTTCTGCAACTTTAGATTTAGGTTTAGGCACTCCTTGAATATAACGCCACATATAATAACACCACGATTTTAGGAAGATAACCAAGTGACACTGATAGTTATTGATATTTGTAAACGAAATACGCTAGCTACAAGGCACTGTAGGCTTGGCTTCACGCTCACGGCACAGAACGAACTGCTGGTACTAGTGCGTGCATCAGTCGTCAGTGAACTGCGCAGAGCTAGTTCCAGGGTTGTAACACAGTATAAGGCCTTATACTGTGGTTGTAATTTATAAAAGTACCAATTTTCAATAATAAGTAGCGCACAAGTACTGGAAACTCGCAAGGTGATCGGCGCGAAATATTATGATTTTTTGAACGGCAATTGTAAGCTCTGGAAAACGTACTCGCCCGTCGGGCTAGTGAAATAAGATTTTTACTAGCCCGAGCAAAGTTTTACTAGCCTCGGGCGAGCGGGCGAGCGTTAATTTCGACCCCTGCTAATCTTACAAAAAAATGCGTTCCTATTGAGATTACGTAGTTGAGAATTGCGTTCTAACCCTTCACTTAGTAGTAGTACATAATTAAAATGATTTAAAATACATCTATAGACAACTCTCTATTAAAAGTGCAAGAAAAACTTGCATATTCAAGGTTTTGACGAAAAGAAAGAATAGCTGCCACAAAATGCAAAATTTAAAATAATGCATGCTAAATTTATAGCATATTAATGCTAAAAAGATACTAAATTTAGAGCAAATAAATGCTACAAAGACGTATCACCACAGATGTCCTCAATGCTGCCGGTGTCACGTGTTTAATCTAAAAATTATTAACTACCGTTACAACAGTTCGCTTACAAAAAAAAGAGTACCTAGCCTACAAAACTTAGTACATTGGTAGTACTATACAAAAAAAACAAAGCAGCATTAAGTCTAGTATCGTCAGATCTAACATGTTTGTACAACATGTTTACATACGTAAAACATGGGCGATTACTATTCCCAACGTTGTTGAGGCGAGCCAATATCATTCGGTCACCGTACAAGTAGACGAGATATCGTTGGACGGAATGTAATAAAATTGATTAAAAATATATCCAACTCGGATCTTGGTCCGACTACATTCACACGCACAAAATAGTTTCATACAACCGATCAATACAGTAAAACGTAAGCCTATTATTTCCATTATATCCTAATTAATTGTACAACACGGACGGTTAGTTTACTATCCCCTTCTCCCTTCATTAGCAAGTTCGTTGTTGTTGGTAAACATTAGAGCACTTTAAGTTGATGCTTCGGACACCGACGTCACTTCCCAGAATCCTGCCTAATCAAGGCTTGCGCTTTTGTTAGAGATACGAGAAAATAGCATTAATAATTTGATTTCATCACTCTAGGCCTACTATTTAATAAACAGCATTTTTTTCAAGATAATTCTCTATCCCTATTGCATTTCACAGATATTGAATTAAATTGTAAATTTGTAAACATAAAATATAGGTAGGGGTTTAAATACCACAAAACATATTAAAATATAAATTATTTAGCAATGTGGGAGGATAGGAAGGAAACCAGCAGCTTACCTTGTTGCTGACAACCTTCAGAGTTGGTAGACACATATGAAGACTAAACAATATCGTCGATACTATTTCGGCCTGGCGTGGCCTTGTTCACCCGACGAAGGTGGAGAGGAGAAGCCGTTAGGCACTCTAAAATATTATAAAGTATGGACAAAAAAATGATTTGGAAACCAATTATTTTTCCATCACATCATATCTTTTTGCTATTTTCCCGTATCTCTAACGGTTCTCGACGATCCCTTCTTCGAAGCCGTCGGTCCGCGGGCGTACGGGCGCGACTAGAGCCTGCGAACGAGGCAGGTGACGCCCACGGCGAGCGCGACGGTAGACACGGACATGGCTACGGCCGCCGCGCCGTCACCGAAGTGGAACACCTTGATGAAGTTCTCGGTCTGCACCCACGGGTTGGAGCCGTCGTCGAAGTGCATCGGACACTGGTCCCCTGCGCGACAAACACGACGCCGTTAAGAACAGGGCACCATTTTAACTACTACACACGTACCGGTAGGCGTGGCTCGGCGGTAAGACGCGAGACTCTAATTCGGAAGGTCGCCGGTTCGATTCCGGCCACCGGCAGTCCTGACTGAAGGTTTTTTCCGAGGTGTTCCTCAGTCGTAAAGGCGAATGCTGGAATTGAGTCCTAATAACAGCCCTCGGACATTCCTTCCCAGCTATCCAAACACCCTAATAACCTATAGTTAGTCACCTGAACAGGGGCACATCAGGTAAAGCTGGTGTGCACCCTAGAACAGGTATTCCTACGAAAAATTATTATTATTACTACACATGTGGAGAGTTGTATTATACTTATGGGGATATGATGCCAACAGTTTACCTGAGGAGAGTGAGGGTAACCTGTGATGGAAGAACGTAAAAGACACATATCAAACAAAACTTAACATTTTTGGTGAGAGCAACCTTCCTCCGTACCTAAATACAGGTATTATGAGCTGACCACATTTTAAGTTAATTGTTTGTTATCGTGGCTTACTATCACTCTATTAATGTAAGCTGTTGGCATCTTATCCCTCTAAGCTTACATTACAATACATACTAGGTCATGCATGAACCAGATAGGTACATGGAAACTTATTTTAGACAATTTAATAATTTTTATTTGGCCAAGTCATTAGTAGGGACCACGAAAAATAATTACGAATACAGTAATTGCTTGTTAACACACAACTTATCAAACAATGGTTAAATTTGAAATCAACTCTAAACCCAATTTTATTACATCTAGCAAATTTTTAGTTTTAACTAAAAAAAGAAAAGAAACATTTCATTAGGAAACGATCGAACAGGTAGACACCCGTGGGTGTGTGGGCGTACTCACTCTCTCTCTCGTACTCCTGCATCTCTAGCGCGACGGACGCTCCCTCCGTGTAGTTCCACGAGGTGACGTCCTGATTGAGATAATAATAATAATAATAAAGTGGAGCCCGTGGGCGTGTGGGCGTACTCACTCTCTCTCTCGTACTCCTGCATCTCTAGCGCGACGGACGCTCCCTCCGTGTAGTTCCACGAGGTGACGTCCTGATTGAGATAATAATAATAATAATAAAGTGACGCCCGTGGGCGTGTGGGCGTACTCACTCTCTCTCTCGTACTCCTGCATCTCTAGCGCGACGGACGCTCCCTCCGTGTAGTTCCACGAGGTGACGTCCTGATTGAGATAATAATAATAATAATAAAGTGACGCCCGTGGGCGTGTGGGCGTACTCACTCTCTCTCTCGTACTCCTGCATCTCTAGCGCGACGGACGCTCCCTCCGTGTAGTTCCACGAGGTGACGTCCTGATTGAGATAATAATAATAATACTAAAGTGCCGCTCGTGGGCGTGTGGGCGTACTCACTCTCTCTCTCGTACTCCTGCATCTCTAGCGCGACGGACGCTCCCTCCGTGTAGTTCCACGAGGTGACATCCTAGTAATAATGATAATAATAATAATAATACTAAAGTGCCGCTCGTGGGCGTGTGGGCGTACTCACTCTCTCTCTCGTACTCCTGCATCTCTAGCGCGACGGACGCTCCCTCCGTGTAGTTCCACGAGGTGACATCCTAGTAATAATGATAATAATAATAATAATACTAAAGTGCCGCTCGTGGGCGTGTGGGCGTACTCACTCTCTCTCTCGTACTCCTGCATCTCTAGCGCGACGGACGCTCCCTCCGTGTAGTTCCACGAGGTGACATCCTAGTAATAATGATAATAATAATAATAATACTAAAGTGCCGCTCGTGGGCGTGTGGGCGTACTCACTCTCTCTCTCGTACTCCTGCATCTCTAGCGCGACGGACGCTCCCTCCGTGTAGTTCCACGAGGTGACATCCTAGTAATAATGATAATAATAATAATAATACTAAAGTGCCGCTCGTGGGCGTGTGGGCGTACTCACTCTCTCTCTCGTACTCCTGCATCTCTAGCGCGACGGACGCTCCCTCCGTGTAGTTCCACGAGGTGACATCCTAGTAATAATGATAATAATAATAATAATACTAAAGTGCCGCTCGTGGGCGTGTGGGCGTACTCACTCTCTCTCTCGTACTCCTGCATCTCTAGCGCGACGGACGCTCCCTCCGTGTAGTTCCACGAGGTGACATCCTGTTTGAGATCGCAGAACGGTCCGATCGCCTGAGACATCAGCACGCGGTTCAAGTCCGCGCGTTGGTACACCTGCGAGCAGAGCACACAGTTACGCTACATGGCTTTAAATTTTACTGCTTCCTAATCGATGCCAGTTTTGATTCCAATAGACTTGATTCCAGGAGAATATATGAAAAAAACATCGAAGGAAGATATGGAAGGAAAAGATTGCTGAGACCTACAGATTAGAGAACTGGGAGCAAGTAGAGGAAGTAAGATTGTGGGAAGATAGGAATTCCTATCTTCCCACAATTCCCCTGCCAGAAGCAGGAAACGGCGATGGATAATGATGATGATGAGATTTGTTTCTTTCTTTGTAGCTTACAAAACATTATGGGCAGGACATTTATAAAAAGTTTACACTTACGTCTTTAGGCCTATCTTTGGTTCAAATTTTCTAAACGCTTATTTTATTTTATTTCACCATGCGATTTGTACAGAATACAAATATTGGTAAAAACTACAAATATAGATAGGTAGGTCCTACTACTAAACATAGAAAACAAAATATACATACAAAACTACAAAATACAATGTATAGGACTACATTCAGAAATGACAGTAGGCCTAAGGATGGGTCAGAGATTGGGAATTTAAGTTGTTAATTATCAAAAAATTCTTTCAAAGTGTACAGTGGTACTAAGAAAACGACATTACAAATGGGTTTCATTGAAGTTGAATAAACAACTCCGCTTATTTGCAACGTGTTCAGTCAGGTCTCGGTAAACTCACCCAACAGCGATACTTGCTGAACGCGTCGAGCTCGTCGTAAGTGATGAGATACGACTTGAGATTCTCCTTCCAGAAGCCGATGCATTTCATCTTGTAGTCGGGGTCGCTGTAGATGTCTACGGGTCGCCCCAGATGGTCCACGGAGAGGCAGTACGTCTCGTCTATTGCCACCTGGACACAGAGTAAAATTGATTTAAATCAGATGATTTTTATTAAAAAAATGATTGATTTAAATCAAAAATCTAAAAACCATGTTTAAAATGTGTCCCAGCACTGTTCCGTTGTAGTCTAGGCATAGGCTTGCTAAAGCTACCTTAGAAATAGTTACTGGCCTATTTGTGAGGCCTAGGCCTATGGGGAGGCGTAGCAAGTGCACAGGGAGCGTTGCGAGCGATCCGGCCAACAGTCACTGAATATTGGATTCAGTACCTGGATTTGAGACTGAGTTGTGAACCAAGTCAAGCTTGCTGTTTCCACAATAGATGTTATACAGACAAACACACGACCTTGAATCTTTCCTCATCGACAACAGTTGGTTCACCGAGAGACGGTACGTCTCGTCTATTGCCACCTGGACACAGAGTTGTGAACCAAGTCAAGCTTGCTGTTTCCACAATAGATATTATACAGACAAACATGGACGTCGACAACAGTCGATACTCTCTGCACGAATACTTGTCTGTCCACCTTACCAGTCAAACCCTTCCTGAGCTGGCACTCTTGCTGTCAACTTTCCACGAAGACCAAGCTTACATGCAAGTGCAGGTTCTTATTGTATAATATTACATTCTCCTATATTCTACATTTTGCACAGTCCAGTCTGTCAGTTGATCAAGTTAGCCTGAGGTTTCTAATTTTGACACTTTATGTTAACAGCCCTCTGGTAACGGAAGAAGTGATCGAGGAAGAGGTTGAGGAGGTGGTTGTGTCAGGCCTGGCTAGCCGGCAACAAAGACATTAGCCCAAGACATGGAGTACTCTGCTACTCCCCCCTACCCGATAAATTAATGTTGGAAACGGGGTCAAGATATATATATATATATATATACAGTAAAACCCCGATGGATCGTTCCCGCATCGGTCGTTTTCCCCGCCATGATCGCTATATTTAGAAAGTTTTTGTAAACGTCCCATTTAAACAATGTTAAATTTTCCCGCATCCACCGTTCCTCAATCGATCGTTTTCCTCGCTGTATCGTTCAAAATGTTGCCATTCTCAATGTTAAATTTACCCTAATGGATCGTTTTCGACCAACCGAGCGAGTATGTGTGGCCTGTGCTGTTCCACCACTGATATCTCCTTCCACCCGCTACTGAACTGGCAACAGCGGACTGGCTATAAATAGACCGCCAATGAATAGACCGGTTCCTCCCCCCCCCCCCCTCCCACATTCCGGAGCGCGCCCAAGCATCGTCGCATCGTTGAGTCATTGTGTTTGTACAATGCTCGAGCCTTCACAACAGCTAGCCAACCCCCTCCCTCCACTTTCAACCTGTTGCTGCAGGCTTTGTTTGTTCAGTCCAGTTCAGTCTTTCCGAGTTCACCGACCGTGTTTAGTTAAAATGGCAGTGTGTTTCATTTACCCGCGAGTGTTTTGCTAATAATATTGCGAAGTTCTAGTGTCGTGTTTTCTAAGAGATTGTATTTTTGTTTTATTGAGTTGAGGCATGAAGTCGAGTGCGTCGAACTGTGGACTCGTGGAGATTAGTTATCTGTGCGTAGAGTGATTTGTTAGCTTTCTCAACTTGTCCAGCTGTTGGAGGGCGTGGCCTCCACTGTCGTCTGCACTGTGTGCCCGAGTGGCAGAGTAGGCGGGCCTGACACATCGCGAATGTGGCGGCCAGCTGTAGCTTATAGTTGCCTACAGTACAACGTACGGTAGGCTTAGCCGTCTGAATTAACTTACTTCACATACATATTTTAACTTCATTGTGCATATTTAACTTACTTATTAACACCATTAAATAACTAAATTGGTATATTCTTGTGTGACTAATTATTTCAAATGAAAAACCCTAGAAAAATCCTTTTTTTTTTTTTTTTTTATATACCTAACTAGGCTTATTACATCGTTTTATTGAATTTCCCGTTTTGACCGTTTTCCTCGATCCATCGTTTTTTTGTACTCTACCATGGAAAACGATCGATAGGGGTTTTACTGTATATATATATATATATATGTACCAATCTACAGGCTATTCACACTCACTCTCTCTCTATCTGGAGAAGAATCAAAATATGTAGGCCTAAATAAATAAATTAAATAAAGTTATTATTATACAGTAGTTCCTCGCTACTTCGAACTGTGTTACGTACTTTAAAATGTGAAAACTATCCATTGATTTACTCGACAACCATGATTAAATGATGGTGTTCGGCTACCCGGGTAGTCTGGGTAGTGGTCCAGGGTGTCGACCCCTCCTACTCACCTCCTTCTGGTCCGTGTCGCACACTGAGAAGTCGCTGATGTTTTGTTTGCAGTAGAGGTTGGGTCGCGGAGACAATGTCACTCCACCTAATAGATAGACAGACAGACAAGACACATTAATACTTGTAAAAAAAACGCTGAATAGTTTTTTTTTTATTAATCGCATATGAGTGAGGAAGGATGTGGAAATGCGAGAAGGGGACTGGAATGTAGTTGAGGGGGAAGAGTGGTGGCAGGATAGAAGAAGATGGAGAGGCTTATCTTCAATGCCGACCCAACGCAGAGTTGGACGTGGCAACAGATAATGATGATGAATCGCATATATGCCTAATTCATCGATGTCGCTACTTTCGTCAATATTGTCAAGTCTAACACATACATATTTATAATCCCTATAGTCCGGGAGGGGTCATTTCATTGAAAATGGTCCAATTTTGAATTAATTGGTTGCTGACCCATCTCAGATATTTTTTTAACTTTTACCATTTGTTCCTCTATGTGTTTGGACTCTAGCCCCAAATTTTAAGATTTTTTTTATGACTCACTAAAAAGTTATAGGCTTTAGAAGCCAGGCGGTTGCAGCAAAAATCACCTTTTTGGACTTCTGCGTTACATCGTGTAACTTGTAAACTATTCGTCCAATCAGAACAGAGCACTGGACATATTTTGTTTAAAAGAGTCAGAACATTCCAAATGTGTTCCTAAAATAAAGTATATGTCAGCCATATTGGTTCTATCCAAGGTCAAACATCGACTTCGGAAATCATTTTTCCATCAAGTTTGAAGCTATATTACTTGATAGGGGTTGAAGATAAATGATAACTGTTTTTTTCTCCTTGCACATTGGGAATATATTTACCAGGGAAAAAATAAAAATCCTTGTTTTTCTATCCCTAAATGGGTGAAAAAAAATCCCCAAAATGGGAAAAACTCAAATTTTGACATGTTCAAGGTCATGTATCTCCAATGGGGGTGAAGATAAAAAATTGAAAATAAGGGAATATTTTGCCCTTATGTAGGTCTGTCAGTGACTAAAAAGTTTGGGTTGTTATTCAACACAGTTTAGAAAATACAGCATTTAGAAAATCAGTCAAAACAACGTTACGCACATGTATTCTTATCATAAGAAGTGTACTTACAATAGCTCATGATTGTCTGAAATACAGCAGAAAACAATAATATTGTTACCTGGCTATAATTGATGGTTCTTCAACACTTCACTTGAACTTCATTTTCATTTATGTGTTGTCTATTTCTTCTTTTAAACGCTCGCTGATCGACTCGTTCAACTGGTTGCAGTTGAAAGTTCCAGGGCGGACAGTACTCATAACATATTTGTATAAGGCACCCATGTCTCATCATTTCTTGTTAATTGGAATGATGTCATAGGTCTGGGAGGGCTGAAGGAATGAACGTAGGCCTAATAGTCGTTGTCAGTTTCCTTATGTTTTAGCACTTTGCTTTCCCTAAATACCAACGGTCATTATATACACACGCGACGTTATCGTACATTTTATTGTCCATGAGGATAACTTTACACACAGCTTTATCCACATAATTAATTGAAGCAGATGTGTTGCAAACTAGCATTGTACAGGCCTACTACTTATCTTTTGGGAAAACACAGTGTGATTTTCTCTAGTGCGAGATATGGTAAAGGACATGTTGAAATCTTGTTGTAAGCGCAACTTTGTTAGTTTCAATTTCTTGTATCAATGTAGTTGTTAAATTTCTTCTCAATTTCTTCAAAAGATGAACTGTTAAGATACCAATGTAATCTATAGGCCTTCTCAGCGGGTTACAACTGACAGATGTGACTGACACACAGTACGACTGCAGTAGGCTACATTAATTCTAGAAACATGTCATTAATCGACTTAAAATTGTTGCTCCTAATGTAAACAAGATTTGCTACTTTTTATTTTCAAACATAAAATCAATTTTGGAATGGAAGTAGAGTGGCATTTTAGCATAGGAGGTACAGTGAAAAGGCTAGTTACAAAAGCAAGTTTTCAGCTTAGTACATCCAACCACATCATGAAACCACAAGACATGTTCAGCTTCTGCAATAAAAAAATTATAGGAATAACATATCTTTACGTAGATTCTTAAGAAATTGAAACTAACAAAGTTGCATTTACGTGATGAAAGTAGGTGCCAATCGGCTGGATATTTATATTTATATTTGTATTATGTTTATATGTGTATTTCAAACTCGCAAATCCGTCTTCTTACACGAAGGTGGGCTGTTGTATCCTTTCCTCACATTATATACCAAAGTTGCACTTACAATAAGATTTAACATGCTCTTGCCATACCTTGCACTATAGAAAATCACACTGTTTTATCCCAAAAGATGAGTCTACAATGCTAGTTTGCAACACATCTGCTTCAATTAATTGTGTGGATGAAACTGTGTGTAAAGTTATCCCCATGGACATAAAAATGTATGATAACGTCACATGTGTATATAATGACCGTTGGTATTTAGGGAAAGTGCTAAAACATTAGGAAGCAGACGACGACTATTAGGCCTACGTTCATTCCTTCAGCCCTCCCGGACCTATGACATCATTCCAATTAACAAGAAATGACAAGACATGGGTGCCATAAATACAAACATGCTATGAGTACTGTCCGCCCTGGAACTTTCAACTGCGACCAGTCGAACGCATAACATCAGCGAGCGTTTAAAAGAAGAAATAGACACGTTAATGAAATCGAAGTTCAAGTGAAATGTTGAAGAACCATCAATTATAGCCAGGTAACAATATTGTTGTTTTCTGCTGTATTTCAGACAAACATGAGCTATTGTAAGTACACTTCTTATGATAAGAATACATGTGCGTAACGTTGTTTTGACCGATTTTCTAAATGCTGTATTTTCTAAACCGTGTTGAATAACAACCCAAACGTTTTAGTCACTGACAGACCTACATAAGGGCAAAATATTCCCCCATTTTCAATTTTTTATCTTTACCCCCATTGGAGATACATGACCTTGAACATGTCAAAATTTGTATTTTTCCCATTTTGGAGATTTTTTTTCACCCATTTAGGGATAAAAAATCAAGAATTATTATTTTTTCCCTGGTAAATATATACCCAATGTGCAAGGAGAAAAAAACAGCAATCATTTACCTTCAACCCCAATCAAGTAATATAGCTTCAAACTTGATGGAAAAATGATTTCCGAAGTCGATGTTTGACCTTGGATAGAACCAATATGGCTGACATATACTTAATTTTAGGAACACATTTGGAATGTTCTGACTCTTTTAAACAAAATATGTCCAGTGCTCTGTTCTGATTGGACTGATAGTTTACGAGTTACAGGATGTAACGCAGAAGTCCAAAATGGTGATTTTTGCTGCGACCGCCTGGCTTCTAAAGCCTGTAACTTTTTAGTGAGTCATAAAAAAAATCTAAAAATTTGGGGCTAGAGTCCAAACACATATAGGAACAAATGGTAAAAGTTAAAAAAATATCTGAGATGGGTCAGCAACCACCCTTGGACCATATTCAATGAAATGACCCGGAGGCTATTTCCACAGCAGTCGGCCAATAGCAAGAGTAATACTAATAACCACGTAGATATCACTTAAAGTGAGTATTGTCACCGTGAGACAACTTCCAGGAATAGCCCCCTTGAATGGTAAACATCTCAGAGAAAATGTGCACTTATTAACACTTTACGTTTTTCGTCAATACCACGAAAGGAATGTAAGGTGTGTGAGAGACCGAACAGCGTACTCACCCAAGATTCTGGTCTCGAACGGAACGTCCCCGCGCTGTGTGAAGTTGTACTTGCCGGCCACCGGGCAGCGAACGGGAACGGGATTCTTGGCTGAAACACGGAGCGAGTAACGTTTACAAGAGCCGAGCGCAACAACATAAAACGCAACATAACTTACAACGTGAAACAATATGACAATACAATTTGACGGAAACAAAGCGGGGCATTCACATGAAATAAAAAACTTTCACAAGTCAAGAGAACAGAAGAATAAAATATACAGTTGAGCCCACTTATAAAGAACCTGCTTTTAAGGAAGTTCCACTTTTAAGGAAGTCAGATACATTCCCCTTCAAAGGTGAAAGTACATAATATTTCAGTCCAGCCCACTTATAACGAACTTGAAGGGAGCTAATTTTTACTTTGTTAAAAAAGTACTTTGTTAAAACAGAACCTATTTGCATGTATTTTTGTTTAAGATGAATCAAAATTACTTAATTAAATCCAGAATTTTGTGAAAAAAGAGTTCTTTAAAAGTGGGCTCGACTGTAAACCTTATATAAGGAAGCTCGGTTTTAACTAAGTAATTTTAAATCCCCTTCAGCTCCGTTAAAAGTGGGCTTGACTGTATTAAAATAAATAGAATATGGTAGGAGTCTGACTCTGAAGGACTGCTTCCTTTCCCCCAAACTTAGAGAAAAGAAAGATCTTAAATGTGTGTGTAGAACAAAAAAAACAACTCTACAAGTTAAAAACAAGTCAATGTGGAGGAGACTCACCCAGGTAAAGGTCGTACTTCCACGCGTCCTCGTTCTTAAACTGGACCCACGAGCACGCCGTATAAAAGTTGTCGTTGATGACGGCCACGCCTCGTCTGTAGCGGATGATGTTGTGGTGTTGCGGCACAAAGTCGAAGCATACGTAGTCCTTCTGGCTGCAATCAGACAACAAACACTTGTCAACATCATAGAAAGTGAAACTAGCTTATAACCAAAAATATAAGCCTTAGAGAAGGAACTCACAATTTTTCTGCTTATAACACTTTGCAAGCCATAGAGAATAAGATGTTAAGAGTGGGAATAGCGGCAACGACCTCAACATAAAGACCGGGCAATTGGGTATAAGGGTTTGTTCTGTGGCCCAATAGGCAATAACTCAATTGGCAAGAGCATCGGTACAAAAAACTGGATGGAGGTTTTGGGTTAGATCCCCAGGTGGCATACATTTTTACAACAATTGCTACCATATGGCAGCATCGATATGATTAGACAACAAATAATACAAATGGCTTAGGAATAAGTCTTATTGGCTTAGGAATTAGTACACGGTGACTTTGGAGCCGTCCTAGCCACGAAGCACTCAATAAATTCAAAGTTGTTCTGAATCGACCTTGTTGATTCTGGCATTAGTCCACAGGTGTTCACACCGTCCAATCACCGATTCATGGGTTTAGTATTTGAAATATAGATCTTTGATCGGTTATCGCTCACTCGTCGACGGTGTTCGGAGCCTACAGGGTTGGTTTGGTCGCCTTAAATTAAAGTATCCCCCACTGAAAATCAGTCTCGTTACTAAGTGGGTAGACTGTCAATACGAATTTATTTTTTTGATTTGATTATTTATTTATTTACTGTCCAATCACTGATTCATATATATGTTTCGTATTTGAAATATAGATCTTTGATCGGTTATCGCTCACTTGTCGATGGGGTTTGGAGCCTTAAGTCCCACACTGAAAATCAGTCTTGTTATTGAGTGGGTAGACTGTAAATACAAATTCATTTTATTTTATTATTTATTTTTTATTAGTTTACGCACCACCCGTCAACCGTGAGCCTGGCCATCATGTATCGCGTGTCTCTCTGCTCGCGACAGACGTAGATGGTGCGGCGATATCGCCCCTCGTCGGGATACCACGTCTCGATGATGTGAGTTAATCATTATCTATTAGTACGCACCATCCGTCCACCGTGAGCCTGGCCATCATGTATCGTGTGTCTCTCTGCTCGCGACACACGTAGATGGTGCGGCGATATCGCCCCTCGTCGGGATACCACGTCTCGATGATGTGAGTTAATCATTATCTAAGTACATACCATCCGTCGACCGTAAGCCTGGCCATCATGTATCGGGTGTCTCTCTGCTCGCGACACACGTAGATGGTGCGACGGTATCGCCCCTCGTCGGGATACCACGTCTCTATGATGTGAGTTAATCATTATCTATTAGTACGTACCACCCATCCACCGTGAGCCTGGCCATCATGTATCGTGTGTCCCTCTGCTCGCGGCACACGTAGATGGTGCGGCGATATCGCCCCTCGTCGGGATACCACGTCTCGATGATGTGAGTTAATCATTATCTATTAGTACGCACCACCCATCCACTGTGAGCCTGGCCATCATGTATCGTGTGTCTCTCTGCTCGCGACACACGTAGATGGTGCGGCGATATCGCCCCTCGTCGGGATACCACGTCTCGATGATGTGAGTTAATCATTATCTATTAGTACGCACCACCCATCCACTGTGAGCCTGGCCATCATGTATCGTGTGTCTCTCTGCTCGCGACACACGTAGATGGTGCGGCGATATCGCCCCTCGTCGGGATACCACGTCTCGATGATGTGAGTTAATCATTATCTATTAGTACGTACCACCCATCCACTGTGAGCCTGGCCATCATGTATCGTGTGTCTCTCTGCTCGCGACACACGTAGATGGTGCGGCGATATCGCCCCTCGTCGGGATACCACGTCTCGATGATGTGAGTTAATTATTATCTATTAGTACGTACCACCCATCCACCGTGAGCCTGGCCATCATGTATTGAGTGTCTCTCTGCTCGCGACACACGTAGATGGTGCGGCGATATCGCCCCTCGTCGGGATACCACGTCTCGATGATGTGAGTAAATCATTATCTATTAGTACGCACCATCCGTCCACCGTCAGCCTGGCCATCATGTATCGGGTGTCTCTCTGCTCGCGACACACGTAGATGGTGCGGCGATATCGCCCCTCGTCGGGATACCACGTCTCTATGATGTGAGTTAGAATCATTATCTAAGTACATACCATCCGTCCACTGTGAGCCTGGCCATCATGTATCGTGTGTCTCTCTGCTCGCGACACACGTAGATGGTGCTGCGGTATCGCCCCTCGTCGGGATACCACGTCTCGATGATGTGAGTTAGAATCATTATCTAAGTACATACCATCCATCTACTGTGAGCCTGGCCATCATGTATCGGGTGTCTCTCTGCTCGCGACACACGTAGATGGTGCGGCGGTATCGCCCCTCGTCGGGATACCACGTCTCTATGATGTGAGTTAATCATTATCTATTAGTACGTACCATCCGTCTACGGTGAGCCTGGCCATCATGTATCGAGTGTCTCTCTGCTCGCGACACACGTAGATGGTGCGGCGATATCGCCCCTCGTCGGGATACCACGTCTCGATGATGTGAGTTAGAATCATTATCTAAGTACATACCATCCATCTACTGTGAGCCTGGCCATCATGTATCGGGTGTCTCTCTGCTCGCGACACACGTAGATGGTGCGACGGTATCGCCCCTCGTCGGGATACCACGTCTCTATGATGTGAGTTAATCATTATCTATTAGTACGTACCACCCATCCACCGTGAGCCTGGCCATCATGTATCGAGTGTCTCTCTGCTCGCGACACACGTAGATGGTGCGGTGATATCGCCCCTCGTCTGGATACCACGTCTCTATGATGTGAGTTAATCATTATCTATTAGTACGCACCACCCGTCAACCGTGAGTCTGGCCATCATGTATCGTGTGTCTCTCTGCTCGCGACACACGTAGATGGTGCGGCGGTATCGCCCCTCGTCGGGATGCCACGTCTCTATGATGTGAGTTAATCATTATCTATTAGTACGCACCACCCGTCAACCGTGAGTCTGGCCATCATGTATCGAGTGTCTCTCTGCTCGCGACACACGTAGATGGTGCGGCGATATCGCCCCTCGTCGGGATACCACGTCTCTATGATGTGAGTTAATTGTTATTAGTTTACGCACCACCCGTCTACGGTGAGCCTGGCCATCATGTATCGTGTGTCTCTCTGCTCGCGACACACGTAGATGGTGCGGCGATATCGCCCCTCGTCTGGATACCACGTCTCTATGATGTGAGTTAATCATTATCTATTAGTACGCACCACCCGTCAACCGTGAGTCTGGCCATCATGTATCGTGTGTCTCTCTGCTCGCGACACACGTAGATGGTGCGGCGGTATCGCCCCTCGTCGGGATACCACGTCTCGATGATGTGAGTTAATCATTATCTATTAGTACGTACCACCCATCCACTGTGAGCCTGGCCATCATGTATCGAGTGTCTCTCTGCTCGCGACACACGTAGATGGTGCGGCGATATCGCCCCTCGTCGGGATACCACGTCTCGATGATGTGAGTTAATCATTATCTATTAGTACGCACCATCCGTCCACGGTGAGCCTGGCCATCATGTATCGAGTGTCTCTCTGCTCGCGACACACGTAGATGGTGCGGCGGTATCGCCCCTCGTCGGGATACCACGTCTCGATGATGTGAGTCTCGTTGATGAAGATGTCCGCGTCAATGTTTGCCGTGTTGATCCAGTCTCCGCTGAAGTTTTGCGGCAGTCGACAGCCCGGCTCGACGATCTCCGACTTGACTGGAACCGAGAGAAGCGGGAATCACGACCGGTGGCCACACTTACCCACTTGTAATTATATTCTCATTATCATGTAATCATGTAATTATGTCCACCACCTTCCAAACACCCTAAATTACAAGGTTTGTTTTTTAACTAACTTAAGGGTCAAGGCAAAATGTGTATTTACTATATATGTATGTGTATGTGTACTATAAATACTATATAATATTACTATGTAGGCCTATATTCTGTAAGCATTTTGTGTTGGAAATAAACTTACTAACTTAATATTACTTTGTATGATTTTGGATTGGAATATATACCAGTAGTCTATCTTAATCAGTTATGAACTGATTTACAAAGGAGGACAGTAGGGCCTAGGCCTAAATAAAATTATAACATTTACAATCATGTAATAAAGAAACACTGAACAAAATAAAACAGGAATTAAAATAATGCACTTCAACAAAACAAATTAAAAGGAAAGACAACCTTTGTAGGATAACTAATATAAATTGATTGGGGAACAAATTTAAATTTAACATTGAGAAAAAAATTAAATATTAAAGTGACACCAGAACAGAGATGATAAGGAAAGCAAGAACTCTATACAATGTACACAAAATGAACAAGAATAGGGAGAGAGAAACTGTTTATTAAATTATTACTGCAATTGTATCAGATCACTCTATTAGGCCTACCAACTTTGATCACCGTTTAGTACGTAGTAGGCTTCTATGCTTGTGTGGATGATTGTGTGGATCGACCAAGTTTTCGATTATAAATACAGCCGACATTCGGATAAACGAGGTCTTGCCCAGTAGGCCTACTCACCTGGGGTGACTCTCAGCCTCTCGGGCGACTTTTCCGGAGTCTTGAGCGTGTTGCACTCAGCCGTTATACTCGCGCCGATGTAGAGATCGTCGTCACGATTCTTGAGGAAGCACCGATACTTCTCGTCCTTCCGAGACTCCTTCGTGTTGGCCACGGCGAAGAAGTGGTTCTTGTCGACGAACCAATCTCCCAGGCAGCTGTACTCCACCACTACGACAAACCACACACATCATCTAGCTTGCACAAAACTTTCTTAGCGTGAAGACTGAAGAGTTTGGCTACAAATTCTAACAGCACAAAACATATTTCAGAAGTTCTAGCATTGAGTTCATTAGTGTAGGGTAGAGTCCCAGTGGCCATTGGCGACTGTCGACCCATAAATCGCCCCGGTACGCTAGTAGTACTGGGGGGAGCCGCTAGGTGCCACCACACATACCCACTGATTAGGCCGCGCTGATGTGGCGGCACCTAGCGGCTCCCCCCAGTACATGGTACGGTACGGTACAGTACAGTACAGTACAGATTATAATTTATAGCTAATGCTAACTCTTTTATTTTACTTATGATTTAATGTTATCACTGATATAATTATTAACTTGCTTATTTTGTTTGTATTGTATTCTTCCTCTTTATCTCTGTACAATTACCGTACTATTATTAGACTAGGCCTATATAAAACAGGACAACAATACAGATCACTGTATCTGTCATCAAATATGTATCATTATTATGTAATGAAGGCTACATGTATATGTTGTCCAATAAACTAAACTAAACTAAGTACACGGGCGATTTATGGGTAGACAGTCGCCAATGGCCGCTGGGCCTCTACCCTACACTAATAAACTCAATGGTTCTAGGCCTAAATGAGTCCTAATTTCATTCAAATTGATCCCATTTTCAATTACAAGATTTGAATTAAAAGAACATTTAACACTACCAGTAAGTTTTAATGTGCCCAAACCTTCTGCAGTGAATTCATCAGGTTTAAATTACATGCTAAATATTAAATAAATTTTACAAACATAAGCACATCATACTGAATGTTAAATATTAATTACAAATAGGCCTAATCTGTAAGATTGTTATTTTAATATTAATCAAGCTACGGATTTAATAAACAAAATATAGGCCTAGTTGATTGAAATGTCCCAGTTTCTTTAGTCTTAAAGATGAAGTAGATGCCCTTCCACCTGGCATGAGCTATGAGGAAAAGGAAGCCTGTCTCTACTTGAAAACAAGAAAATGCATGATGGCCCAGTAAGCCAAAAATGCGGGCATAGGAAAAGAAGAAGAAGATTTATCTTCTCATTTCACGTGTCCAACAATGACCTACATACTTTCTAAGGTAAGCTGTCATCCTTCAGTTCCTTAACCTTTCCCCATTGGAGCGTGTTTGTTAATTTGTTTCAATTATTTGAAGCTAGAAGCACGCCACATGATCACATAAGCACATGATCGCTAAGCTTCAATAGAATTTGATGAAAACATATATTGTTCCTTGATATTCACATAGCCTAAGGACCTTCAATTTTACAATTTTTCAGTTTTTTTTGCATGATCAACTAAATGAGTAATAATATGGTAGGCTATTCTGATTTAAAAAATACAGTTATTTTACAGCTGTACTCTCGAGTATATATAAGACTTGTTGGAGAGTAACTCACCGCCATCGAATGTCTCCGTCATCCCCTCGCACTTCTTGTACGTGATGTTAAACTTCTGGTTGGTGATCAGGAACTGAGTTCCGGCCGTCTGACACGATCGTATCTGAGCGTCCGGGTTGTTACACTCGCCGGTGAAGCGGAAACGATTCTGTCAACAAAATCGTTAACACCATTAACAAGTAGCAATCAAACATTTCGTTAAGAAACAAGTACATCATAGGTCATAAATGAGCATGTTTTTAACACCCAAAGATATAAAAGTGCCTATGTAACACAAAGTAACATTCTACTACATGAAAACTCTACGATTTAAAATATACTGGTATGTGTAGATTACATATATTCAATGCTGTATATTCTACTAGTCCAACTCAACAAACTATCTCTTACACACAAGAATGCATAATAGCCAAATGTGGACATTGACTCCCTGCCCTACTCCATGAGCAGGACAGAGAAGGAGGCAGCCTTATATTGGATAGCAAGAAAGAAGAATGGTTGAAGAGGCCAACTCTGCACAGGACAAAAAAAAAAAATCCTATATTTATTAGAACTACAGTAGTCCCCGGAAAATTCGAACTCGCTTACTTCGAAAACTCATGTAGATTGAAGAGGTTTCCATGTCCCAGAAAAACTACAAGTTATTTTCATCTGTTAATTCGAAATTCAGCTATTTCGTAATTCGAAGTGAATTTCAGAACGAAGGTACTGACATTCTTTCATTTGAAGTCGTTTATTTCAAAATAAATGACGGTGACTGTAGTGCAGCTTGAGCCATTTCCCGGTAATTCCAGTTTTTGTAAACAACGCAACGACAATAGCGAGCGGTCGCCCCGAGATGCGTTGCCTGCCTGCAACATTCCACCCCCCCCCTCCCCCTCCCCAATCCTAATAGCTGTTGCCGACCGACCACAGATGGGCAGCCTCGAAGCAAGTCGGCCGGACGGACGCCTGCGCATGCGCTGGCATTGACTCATCACTTGTTGTTGTTCGAGTGAGCTGGTAGCAAGTGTGGTCGAGTGTGTTGTTTGGAGCATATCAGTGTATCAAGTGTGTGATAGTGAACATCGAACTGTGTGAAAAATGTCGGCAACCAAACGAAAGTACAACGAGACTACAATATCAAGTATTACAATATACAATATCGAGTATTTCAGTCGCGCCCGTGTTGCGAATATACCCTTGACTGAGTGTAATTTTAAAACAACAAGCGGACATGATCGCGCTCAAATTAAAGATCGATGGGTTTCAATGTTCAAGTGGGTGGTTATGGCGTTTCCATCGGCGATACAACATAGGTTCTTTGGCGATATGCGGCGAGGAAATTTATATATTTCGAATTTTTATATTTCGAAGTTGGTATTTTGAGGCGCCCCTGAATTTCGAATTAAAGGGGGACTACTGTATACAGATGATATCCTATTATTAAGTTACATATAATAAACCCGATACCCGACACTGGTGGAAATGTATTTTTCTGTTGTGAATAACGTCTTTCATCACATCAGGACTAAGATTCCATGACACCCACTGCAAGGCGCCCATTAGGTGCAGCCAATGGCAGCTGATGTCTCACTCACCTGGTAGGCAAACTGCCAGACACCCTCAAGGCTCGAGCGACAGTTGACCGGCACGTAGTTCTCAGAGAAGAGCGTGATCAGCTGTTGGTCTCGGTTGAGTCGCGAACACACGCGATCGACCGTCGGCTCTTGGCCAGGAGCGAGGTTAACGCAGCCGGCTGTAAAGAGAGAGAGAGAGGTGTAAAATATTGTCCTTAATAGGTCTGTTCATTTGTCCTGTGATCATCATAACTCCAGTAGTACGGTATTGACAAAACATCAGTTTTTGTCGAGGAAGTGCACTGGGAGAAACCGTGAGGTGTTCCTTTGTCCAGTGGTAAGTTATTACAACTGTGATTGGACCACGGAATGTTTTTACACCTGCTTTTCGAGTAGGAGTAGGAACAACCGGTTTAAAACGATCACAACTGTGACAACTTTGTGTTTTTTTCATGTAGGGGTAACGTGATTTCTACTCCCATTTCCATTACAATTAGCCTACCCTATATGTATTCCCAGAGTACTCCTGGCATGCAATAGGCTACCCTGGTTGAGACCGGACAAACGAATGAATCTAATGACTTGGGTTGGGTCATATCTGTGTTGTTTCTCCCTCAACACAGCAACACAGCTGTAGGGAGAGAATCCAGTTTAACGATTAAGAGATTTTACCAACACCAAATCCATCCCGTATAAAATACGATCGAATGCTTACTCTCGATCTTCTCCAGAACGTTGACCGTCCTCACGAGGAGTTTGATGCAGTGGTAGCAACGGTCTTGTTGGAACACGAACGTGTAGTTAACATGGAAGTCTTCTTTCACCGCAATGCAATGACCTGAAACAAAGACGTGCGTTTGATGTAATTGGCAGCAGTGTTGCGGAAGGAACTTTTGAAAAACTATATTCTTTGACGAATTGAATTTTTTTAAAAGTTCTTTTAAAAGGAACTTCCCCACTCTGAGTAGGCCTATTTTTACTGTTGAGGTTTCAAATGGTTCTACACAAATCTGGAATCCATCAATGTGGGGCCACAAGAGGTAATAGAATATAAAGTTAAGCCACGCATAAACGTCATTGGGGTGCATCTGTCAGTCATATCAGTAGTCCAACATTCATCTTTTTATTTATTTATTTATTTATTTATTTAGTCTTGCATCATTATACAATTTTTGATTGTGATTGTGTTTGTTGTGTTTTGTTGTGTCGGTATTGTCTAGCGACTTTTATTTGAGTGTAGTTACGTTTCTCTGAGCTGTGTTATTTACCTTTCCCGGACATGGTTTCCGCATTGATCTCGGTGAGGGTGTTGCGGCCGTTCTCCCAGGAGAACCACGCCCCGCGGATGATCACGGGGATGAAGCATGACCCTGTTGCGCTGTCCACTGAAACAACGTAAACACATGAATCAGGCCGGAGCGCGACAATCAGTATGCCTAGGCTTGTTTCATATTGTCCAGACTTCAGATTGCATTTCTATACATTGCTAGGTCTCAAAATCATCCAGCTGCTGCCTCTAGACTCAATTATATAACAGATATGCTGAGGTGTAGGTATAGGCCCCCTAGGCCTAGGCTAGGCCTAGGCCGTACAAGAGTCTAGGCTCATGGAGGCCTGAAATCACAGATCGCGGGCTATTAACCATGTGCTACTAGCTAAGCCGTTCAAGACCGCTACATCAGTGTTGGAAAAAATGAATGCACGCTAGGAATTATGCCAAATTTTGAATTTTTGTTATTGCCACACCTTGCTTGCGATGTGTCATCAACGGTCAACAGAAACAAGCAACTATCTCAACAATAATAGAAGATACTTACATAAAAGTACGACGCCTAAGCACAAAAATGCTAAATGCAAGCGTGAAAATCGGTTTTGAATCACCATTATTACTAATTAACGATAAATAACTAATAACTAAAGACGCCAAACACAGAACTTGTCATCACAACAACAGGTATTTGCAGGTTATATTCGACTTCGACCAACATTGAGGTCGTAACGAAATCGACAGTCGAACTTTTACATCCAGCTTTCAATTACCGACACAGAGCGCTAGTGGCAACTATTTTTAAATACCGGCGGTTCTTTATTCTAAAGTGAAAGTAGTCGTTCCACTTTTACTCCTTGTTGATTTTAAAAGGTAAACAATATACGTATCCGGTGGAATCACTTGCTTTAACCTTCAGTCACACCTCAAGTCTCTTTACAGTAAGCAGCTATGAAGCTGACGGGTTCTCTTTTGTTTGATATCTTTTTCTTAACATTGGGTTTAGGTTCGACGCAGAGAATCAACATTTCACAGAATGGTGAGTACATTAAACATTACCCTACTTTATGACTGTTTGAAATCATTGCATTTTGAGTACTGGGCTCGAACCACGGCCTTTAGTTAGTAACTGTCAACGCCCACTCATGCTAGCCTTCCACGTATGTATTCGTAGGTATAGTCTATAACAACTTTTATTCGAATGTGTGGTTACGTTTCTCAGATACGTATAGACGAATATAAAAATCGATCACAAAATGATCTATTGATTTAGGTGGGATTCAAACCCATATCCCTTGATGACAAACACTGCGGGATTGAGTCCACATTTATGAGGATCACTCCACTGATGATTTCTATAAGACAATATTACACAAATAATACCGTATACAATTAAAACAAAATGTCTCCAATGAAAATTAGTGTTCAAAGTAAAGTAGGCCTACGTATTACGCGGTGCATTCAATGCATTTTATTCAATCTTAAAAGGATGATGATGATACTAACTTGTTGCATAACGACTTCTACACGACACGAAAAGATGACGATGAATATTTATTTTTTGGGTTCAATTTTACATTTTGATGACAATAATTTGTGTATTGTATTACCCTTATTTGTGGCCTGACTTGTAGTGTTTGGCCTATATATTAAGTAAGAACATTTCATAAAGATAAAGATAATTAATAAGAACATTTCATAAAGATAAAGATAATTGTGTATATAGGCTATACTTAATTCTAGATATTATATATACATTTTTGTTTGTCCTAATTCATGGCCTAGCTAGTTTTGGCCTAGCTATGTCTAGGTATATATTCATTTAACTTATCTAATTGTAGTCTATTTATATAATACTTTGCACAATATTTAGAAACACAATATTTAGCTAAATACTAAAATCTAAAGAGGTAGGTTAACAATTACAAAAAGAAAACCTATGTCTTATGCGAGATTCAAACCTACATCATAATGTAATGGTGTAGCTTAGGACCTGCGCTACAACGCACAAGCCACCGCCAGACACCTTAACAACTGTTATTATAACCTTTCTTTTTTTAATGAGTACTGTTTAGTCTAGTATAGTAGGCTACCCCAAATAAAATTACCATTTATATCGTCATGCATACTCAAAACGTGGAATTATAAACTGAATGTAATGAGTAGTTGCCCGTTCAACTTTGCATTCAATCATAAGTGATCAGGTTTTGGGTTACGCATATTATTATAGTACAGGGCCCGGATTCACAAGAGGTCCTGTCTTTTTTCGGTCTTAACTCTAAGACCGGCCTAACTTTGAATCTCTTGTGAATCCGGTCCCATGTCTGAGAACGAATCATGTAAAACATATTATTGGATTGTTCATTGCGTCTTTGTTCCGACCAGGAATATGTAACTTTTTCATGTGACCTAGGCCTGGATTCACAAGAGGTTCCAAGTTGGGCCGGTCTTAAGAGTTAAGACAAAAACAAAACTTATTAAAATTACTTATTACGACCTCTTGTAAATCTGGGCCCAGTAGTTTTGTGTATACTAAGCTTAAAATGTATACTCTGCTAAGAGAAACACTAATATAGTATTGCACTAAAACACTTAGAATTCATTAGTGAATGCAAAAAGAAAAAACTGAACAAAATATTGAACCGTGTAAACTGGCCTAAAACGTAACTACTTTAGTTGACACGAATGTATGACCTTCAAACGGGTCCAAAACAAGGAAAGGTTAAAACATGATATGCACCACCATATAGCCTTGAATATCGTATTGAGAGCTTCTGAAAAACCCACAAGGTTAAAAGTGTGTCCACACACATTTCAAGTGGGCCAATGCAATTGAAGGCTGGTCCACACAGATTTTTAAAACAGGAGATTTAAGGTTTAGCGCGTAGTCGTAAAGTTGGATGATGAGAAAAACGAACTGGCGTTCACACAAAGATTTAGTTTCAAGAAGTTGTTTTTATGCGTTATTGATTGTCATAAAGTTGGGCAATGTTCAACTTTACGCTTAAATCTTAAAACAATTAAGTTACTAAAATCTCAAGTCAACGGACCATCTACTTTCATAATAATTACGAATTAACTGTAGTTGTAAGATATGCAGGAATTGTTGTAAACAAGGCTATCATAATCAATTATGTATAATACGAATAATAAAACATCATTGAATCACAATGATGTTTTAACTGAGGATAAAACGCTACAAAGTACTTCACTTGACTAGGCCTATCTTGAACGAAACGAAACTATCTGAACCAGAGCCCTAAAAACAGCGTCTTAAAACCTTAAGTTATGCATTATGTCTTAAAAATCTGTTCAGACCAGCCAGCCTTTAGGATAACACGTGGAAGGTTGTCACGTGATCTATGACCATTGTTTGTAGGAAACCTACCCAGGGACAATTCATGTCCCTCTTCAAGTGACTGTACTGAACTTTACTTTACCAGTAAAGGGCGAAATGCTCCCTCCTTTAGCCTGATGAGTGATGAGGAAGGGAGGAGGGGACGCCTAGTACCGGCACTTAGCCTACTCCTGTTTAATTGTAAGGAAGCCAGCCAGCGCTTTTTGGTTCCGAGATGAATACAAGGGGGGGGGGGGGGGGGGGAGGTGGCCTTGCAGATCAGACATCTATATCCTGTTAAATTGTTCCTCGATATGTTTCATTAATTACTTTATTCTAATTAAGGCCAGTGTAGGGCACAACGCCCTCTTTAGCCTGATGAGTGATGATGGATGAATGATTGTTTTTATTTTGTCACAATTTAATCGTCCTGCCTCCTACAGCACAATTAACATAAAAACTGCCTACGCACAAATCCCTTGGGATTTTGTAGGCTTCCTACTGTTTTCTTGTCTGTATTTAACTATTTATGTCTGTAAACTTCCATCAACAGTACGAATAAAATACATCTGAATCTGAATCTGATTATGAGGGAGGGAGGAGGGGAAGTATGGTACCGGCACGTAGCCTTGGTAGTTATTGTCACCAGGCCCGCAGCCAGGATTTTGAATCGTGTGATCAAAGGGAGGAGGGGGGGGGGAGGGGGGGGGGGGAGAAATCTCGCCCCTCAATAATAATAACAAGGATTGCAGCCATTATATTTGATTTGGACTTAATAGATGCAAGTTTAGACAGGTTTATTACAATTTATAATGTTATAATAATTTTTGTAGGGTGCACACCGTCCAGCTTTACCTGATGTGCCCCTCTTCAGGTGACTAACTAGGTTATTAGGGTGTGTGGATAGCTGGGAAGGAATGTCCGAGGGCTAATAGTAGGACTCAATCCCAGCATTCGCCTTTACGACTGAGGAAAACCTCGGAAAAAACCTTCAGTCAGGACTGCCGGTGGCCGGAATCGAACCGGCGACCTCCCGAATTAGAGTCTCGCGTCTTACCGCTGAGCCACCTCTATCGGTTATAATGTTATGAATAAATTACATTAAATATGGTCAATTTTGTATTTCGGGGGGGGGGGGGGGGTCGATCATAATGTTTAATTTGGACCGATTAGATGTAAGTTTAGAAAGGTTTATTACAATTTATAATGTTATGAATAAATTACATTAAATATGGTTCATTTTGTATTTCGAGGGGGGGGGGGGGCTGTGTAACATTCTGATCCCCCCCCCCTCGCCGCTACGCCCCTATTGTCACAAAACATTGCCCCGAGTGGGTATCGAACCAGGTCCCGCTAGAACCACGCCCATAATGGAAGTATCATCAAGCAGCGCACATTCCACATACCTCGGCGCATATCTTTAGTAGCTCTTATTGCCATGTTTGTCTCGTCGGCCAGCCGTACTTTCTACTGTAGGTACAAACTGTACTACACAACTATTTCCTGCGTCTGCTCAGCTTTCATCCGTTCGTGCACAGACAATGTGCTTTGCTTGATTAGTTTGCGCTACCTATAGAGATAGACACAGTGGCGTAACTACTGGGGTAGCAGTGCTACCGGGCCCGTGCCCCACAATCACTCTAAGGCACTAGTTTTTTTCAAAAGCGGTAATTCTAAAACTTGTGTAACTATAAATCATGAGGATCGAGATGCGACTGGCAACAAATAATAATAATAATAATAATAATAATAATAATAATAATAATTTGTATTATTATTATTATTTTATTGTTGCAATACATACAAACTCGGTCAAAACCGGCATAAACATGTTTATTATTATTATTATTATTATTATTATTATTATTATAATTATTATTATTATTATTATTATTATTATTATTATTATTATTATTATTATTATTATTATTATTATTATTATTATTATTATTATTATTATTATTATTATTATTATTATTATTATTATTATTATTATTATTATTATCATTATTATTATCATCGTAATGTATTATATTCCACACATCCTATTCAGAGCTTCGTTACTCATTTTCTGCCAAACTCTATTCAAATGTCTCAACGTTTTCTTCTCTGCATGTTCTCTGGCAAAAGAACATGTAATTATATCTAAACACATAACGTTGAAACAACACGAATTTCTTCATCCCACACATAGTTAAATTACAATTAACAATATGAGGAGGTGAGGGCCCAAATTTTTTTTTGCTGGGGGCCCACTGCCAGGTTCTTACGCCACTGCAAGAACACAATACTATCACTATGATCAGAGCACATTAACACTGTGGTATAATAACCGTAATGCGATGACTGTCAATTCTAGGACGAAGCACTTCCGCCAACATTAAAACACCGTGAAATTAATTTTTTTTTAGTTTTTTTTAACACAGAAAAAGTGAAAACAGAGAAAAGTTTTCATTCATGACAACAGCTATAACAATAATGTAAGAATCAGGGTTGGTATTTCAAATTAACTTTGTGATTACGTAAAATATGGCGAAAAACTATACTACATTATATTTATCAAGTACGGTTTTTATAGTGAGCTACAACAATGGGGTTATTATAATGTGACTTAAGACAGAAAGTAAACGAAATCGCCCGATATATAAATTGATAGAGAAGGCTCAGTGCGTACTGCATAGCACACGAGATTGTTATTCGGGAGGTCGCCGGTTCGATACCGGCTACCGGCAATCCTGACTGAACGTATTTCTAGGTTTTCCTCGATCACTGCGGTTAACTAACAGACTTCGGACATTCCTCCCTAACTATTCCAAATACCGCAATACCTAGACAAAGCTTGTGTAACAGCTTCGTTCTCGTCAAATGCTCGGCAGTCCAGTTTAGTTGGAGGTCAAAGTTACACCGTCCTTTCAGATGTGACGTTAAGACGATGGTCCCTTTGGTACTTATCGACAGGAGTATTTGATGTAGAGTTTTAGCTTACTAATGTGTAGATTAGCAGCCGCTTTTTGTATTTATATCTGTGCTCTTTTCTGTGCCAAACCCATTTAATAAACAATTGAAATAGATTTAATGTAGCATACGCCGAAAATGTTTGACCTAGAATAAAATTTAAAAAAATAAAAAGTACTTAAACAATTCCACACGAATACAAACTGTTGTAACCAAGGTCACTCGTTTACACTCGTATGGTTCTCACGGTTTTGCGGATGTGATTGTGTCAACGGTTTGTTCGTGTTATCGAACTATCGATAGTTTTCAAACAACTCTCAGGGCCAGTTTCAACAAACTTTAATCCGGCGATTTTCTGTAAATCGGAGATCAAGAATGACGCCCGGTAGAAGCCACCCACCATGCATTTTGTGTGTAATGTTTGTTGAATGAAACCATGGTAACCAATCCGAGATTAGTAAATCGGCCGAATAAAAAGTTTGGTAAATTCGCATCGCAACAATTATTTCCTCTTTTCTGTCAGTCTTATAACTTCTAGATATTATTGTCTGTTACATAGAACTCATGTTATCCTAGATAATCTGTTACACATACTCCAATCTTGATCTACCTATACGACGCAATGTAGCCTGTTATCTGTGTCTCTACTAGGGATGACATCGGGTACCCGGGTAGCCCGGGTACCCAGCTCCAACAATTTACCCGGAGCTGTTTTTCAGGTCCGGGTAACTTTTTAGTCCGTTTATAGGATAACTTTATGCCCCAGTATTGCGTGCGCCGACCCTTCCACAACACGTGACTCGGCGGGGAACAGAACAGACGCGAGCCGACTTGCATTCGTTACTGTTTGTTCTTTGTTTAACATTGTGATGAACATGCTGGCTAATACTTGTGCTATTACTGTGTATATTTTCCTTAAAAATCGTGTTTTATGTAAGCGCTTCAGTTGTATATTGAGAAATGATTTTTTTACTCGACGTGATTACTGCTGGCGTATTCCGAGAGGGTAACCGAGCAAGTGGCATGCATATCATTCGTCCCTCGCCTTCGCACCCCGCGCACT
>OX246747.1:28299212-28331712 GCA_945910005.1 Isoperla grammatica
TAACAATATATTCCACGTACCTTCAGAGCTGTATAAAATTCATGCACATTCCCTCACGGCCCTCTAGATCTTCAATAACAACAATGCACAACAGTGGAAAATGCAACTTAACATAACTATCAAGGACCCTTAAATAGAGCTAATCACGGCTTAATAGATCAATTCTGAGACCCATCTATTATCTCATATAGTCAGGAAGTCAGCTCAATGGGCAATGCAATTCGAGGGGGGGTGGGGGGGCTAATTGCTCCACAGGCAACCCTTTTTACTATGGTTTTAAGCTCTTTTAGCTCTTTTTTGTCTGCTGAATGTGGTAATCGAATACACATGATGTTATCTGGAAACACAAAACGATCTAGCCAAGAAGAATTGTAACATTTATACTTTGCAAAGACTGCCAAGTTTGACGCTTCATAGATATAAATGCGGTGATTGTTATGTTCAAACCCCCCATATTACTGTCTGATATAATATACATAAGTTAACATACATATAACACAACACTGACATGACTTTACTGCAACGGAATTATGTGCAAAGACAAGGTAGGCCCTACATTGTTGTGTACCTTCTTGTCTTGGGAATAAGTAAACGGTGACTTTGGAGCCGTCCTAGCAACGAAGCACTCGATAAATTCAAAGTTGTTCTGAATCAGCCTTGTTGATTCTGACATTTGTCCGCAGGTGTTCGCACTGTCCAGTCACTGATTCATGTGTTTCATATTTGAAATATCGATCTTTGATTGGTTATCGCTCACTCGTCGATGGTGTTCGTAGAATACAGGGTTGGTTTAGTCGCTTTAAATTTAAGTCCCCCACTGAAAATCAGTTTCGTTACTGAGTGGGTAGACTATTGTGAATTTATTTATTTATTTATTTATTTATTTGTGTTCTTACGCATAATCTTAGAGATTATTGCAGTGCTTGTTTTGTTTTGTTCAAAACCCCCTGATGTATTAAATAACATTACATGACTGACATAACTTGATAACGAGATACATCTATGTTTCAGGAGAGGCCCTCATGTTCCCTAGGTCTATCGGGATCAGGAACAGGATCGCCCTCAGGATGCAGGGGAGGAGGCAACAAAGGAAGACAGTCTGCTACGGTGAGTGGAGGAGAGAGAGAGAGAGAGAGAGAGAGAGAGAGAGAGAGAGAGAGAGAGAGAGAGAGAGAGAGAGAGAGAGAGAGAGAGAGAGAATGATATTTTTGGCGGGATAAGGTCTCTGGGGAGTTGTATTGTATCAATCAAACTTTGTATATAAAGCATGAAACGCAATAAGATATATCTATTATAAATAGTAAGTAAAAAAAATTATGAACAATACAATTCTAACAATGCTGTCGTTATCACAAGAAATTACACAGCACGCTATCAAAAGCTCAAGACAGCCTGTAGATTATTATGAGATTAGAATAGATGTAGATTATTGATGTTATAGAAAAGGCGTTTCTATGAGCATCTCTAATATCAGTTGGAAGAGCATTATGTTTAAAAAACTGAACAGTAGTTAGAGAAAGAGACTCCCAAGTCCTTGGGAACTCTTGTATTGTCTTAAAACACAACAACTACATGTTATAACGACAGCAAGACGATCTTCTGGCCTTGAGAAAATAACATAGGGTCATGTCAAGACATGTATTGAAAATTTAAACGTGTTACAGGAAATGTTACAAACAAACCCGTCACACATTCGTGCATCGAACTCTTCAGAATATTACTCTGGCATCACGTATTTAACTTCATCTACTATCATAGTACATAGATACAGTGGCGTAACTAGGAATTATTTCGGGGGGGGGGTTAATTTTGGAAAAGTGAGATGAGGGGACTGAAAGGGGTCTGGGGCGAAGCCCCAGCCGCCGGAGGCCATTTCGCCGAAGGCGAAATTTTTTTCACTTCTATAATTATTATTTCGTGTCTTTTAGACTCAAATAATACTACTCGAACCACTACTCGTTTGTTTGTATTATATTGAAGTTACAATGTAACAGTAGGTATTAATTAAAATTTTAATTCACAGAGTCCTATTGTAATATTAGATGAATGCATTTTATTTATAAGCACCCTTACTTTTACTGGTTCGAGCGAAAGGTATATTAGTTGTAGATGAACACATACATATAATTGAATTATAGAAGGAAATTATACATCTTATCTAAGTGAAGTGGAAATATAATGAAAATACTATTTGTTGCGATTGTTATACACTGAAGTGGTTTAGGGATCTTAGTAGTAGTAGTATTAAGTACAGCCATTCTCAATGTAGTTTCGGGGGGGGGGGGGTTAAACCCCCTAACCCCCCCCCCCCCTAGTTACGCCACTGCATAGATAGTACATTCCATAAACACCTAGAGTACTGGAAAAACTGTAGTTGTCTCTAACTGCAGTTTGCTGTTGTTGTTGTTTTTAGTAACAACGAAATAACTGTTATAAGTCCATGAATATAACTTATAGTTGTTTATAATATAACAATATTTTTTTATAATAATTATAGCTTTTATATTATTATTTAATTTTATTATATAACTTATAAATAGTAAGAACGAAATTACTAAGCCCATGATAGTTACATAGGTTTTCTATTTACTGCGGTCTAGCCAGCCGGACGCAAAAACAAAGTGCATAGGCTACTCGGCTGGAACGGTATTAATTTCATTACACAATTAATTTCACCTGACCACCTGCAATATTTATTGCAATACAAATATCATGATTGGAAATAACTCAACAGATTGTTATTCATAGTTACTTAAATCTGTGTAACTTTGTATTATTGCTTGTCGGGAGTGAAAATCACGTAGATGTTAATTAAAAGAAAATTAATTGTTGAGCAACAATAGGCGATTTCGTTCCTTTTATCCGTCTTTAATTTTACACTTTTATATCATTATTACAACACCTCTTTTGTGTGAAGCGGCCTCTACAACAGCTAATCATTGTCCGATCCTATCTAGTGACTGGGAGAAGTTACACACCTGTTCCTATACCCCATGCTTCTCTCCGTTCACGAAGACATCTTCCAACAAACCACCGAAACTTGATACAAACAATACAATATATCTTTATTTGGTTTAGTAAAACAAAAATGGCGAGGCGATGGCGAAGTTCAATTACAAATCGTTCTTCCACCTAACCAAATATATATCATACATAAGTAATAAATAATATTAATAAGTATTATAATAAAAGTAAGAAATAAGTAAGTAGTAACTACACCAAGAACAGCTCATTTAGACTGTAACAATAGTAACTTTTTTTTCTAAAGCTGGCCAGTGTATTTTCATATAAAGATCAATAACACGAATGTCGGCATCGTGATCGAAATCGTAATTTGGAAATCGTGAAAGATTGTTTTTATGGTGCATGCGATCCTGATACCAATTACGATACCGATCCCGATCCCGATTACGAACCCGATGCCGATAATAGATAAGAGTGATTCCTCCTCATTCACGAACATGATAGTTACACGCGCGCAATATTGAGGAAGACCCTCATTCAACATTCTTCGGCTCAACGTGTTCACAGAAGGGCTGAAAATGTGCCGAGTCACCAGATAGCGTTAGACACGCTCGGTCGGTCAAGTAGACATCTGCCGCTCGTGAATGATCGGCATCGCTCGCCGCTTTCACCTGCCGAAGCTCACGTCACTACTTTGCTCGACCATTACGAAGATTGCCGATAATGATCGATTTAACCGATGCAATAAATGTAGATGCGATCTCCCGCCTGCCTTGCATAACCAAAGATATAACATAACGCTTGCATGATAAGCATGAAACACTGTTGCACCAACTATACTGATTCTATCTAGGATAGGAATATTACTAAAGAGTTGTGTGTGTGTTCTTGCGTGTGGTTGTGTGTATATATATTTTATTTATTTTATTGTAATTAAGGCTAGTGTAGGCACAATGCCCTCTTTAGACTGATGAGGGATGATTGATGAATGATAATGAGGAAGGGAGGAGGGGAAGCCTAGTACCGGCACGTAGCCTACACCTGTTGAAAAGTACCAAGGGGACCATCGGCTTTACGACCCATCCGAAAGGACGGTGTAACTATGACCAGTCATATAGGTTCCTCCACTAACCTGGGCCTTGATTCTCTACGGTCAACGATAAGGTGATCACCGGTTTTGGTCGTTATGAGAAGGCTGTGACCCAATCACAGCCATCCATTCGCCTTCCGTAACGACAGAAACCGGTGAGAAATTTACCACAGATTTAGAGAATCGGGCTCCTGGACTGCCGAGCAGTTGACGAGAAGAACGAAGCTGTTACACAAGCTTTCGAACCTTTCAATCTGCTCTAAACAACGGTAACTAGTGTTTCGGAGGAAAGTGGTCACCCATCCACCTTCTGACCTAGCCCGAGGTTGCTTCTTCGGTGTTCGTATGGGAACCGGCTAAGCGACCGCGGCTAAACCGTTGGCTATCTAGTATCTAGTTTTAAGAATATTATATTGTGTGCGTGTGTTGCTTGTGGTTGTGTGCGTGTGCGTGTGCGTGTGCGTGTGCGTGTGCGTGTGCGTGTGCGTGTGCGTGTGCGTGTGCGTGTGCGTGTGCGTGTGCGTGTGCGTGTGCGTGTGCGTGTGCGTGTGCGTGTGCGTGTGCGTGTGCGTGTGCGTGTGCGTGTGCGTGTGCGTGTGCGTGTGCGTGTGCGTGTGCGTGTGCGTGTGCGTGTGCGTGTGCGTCTACACGCGCTCCTCGTCTAACCCCAGCTAATGTGTTACAGAGATGGTGGGATGCTTCACTCAGAACGCCAAGGCGTCACCCCTGAAGAAGAACCCTGAACCACCTTCAAAACTCAACACAAGGTCAGTCTCATGGATCATCGCGTTCAATTCCATTCATTTATCCCAACACAATAAAATACATAAACATGATAATGACTTCAAACACAAATAAAATCAAAATCAACCACAACCCCACACTGTAATGCACATGTCTATATTTAAATAACCCCAAATTTGAGTAAACGAAATAAAAATAACATCCCATGGTCCATCTAAATAAATCATGGTTTCCTGACCTTCAAAATCAAAAATCAATGTTAGTAAATGTAAAAACTGAATGCATTGACCTTCGAATCTTAACACAAGGTCATTGCGAGGGTTTCCCAGCAAGTGTTGACCTTTAAAGCTCAACACAAGGTCATCGCGAGGGCATCCCAGCAAGTGTTGACCTACAAAGCTCAACACAAGGTCATCGCGAGGGAATCCCAGCAAATGTTGACATTCAAAGCTCAACACAAGGTCGTCGCGAGGGAATCCCAGCAAGTGTTGACATTCAAAGCTCAACACAAGGTCGTTGCGAGGGAATCCCAGCAAGTATTGACCTTCAAAGCCCAACACAAGGTCGTCCCGAGGGCATCCCCGCAAATGTTGACATTCAAAGCTCAACACAAGGTCGTTGCTAGGAAATCCCAGCAAGTGTTGACCTTCAAAGCTCAACACAAGGTCATTGCGAGGGAATCCCAGCAAGTGTTGACCTTCAAAGCTCCACACAAGGTCGTCGCGAGGCATCCCCGCGTTGTTGCCATGACTACCGCGTCCTGTGTTGCAGGTTCTGGCTGTACACGAGACACAATCACACCGCCCCTCAGATGCTGAGCTACGGCGACGGCCTCGCCTCCCTCGAGGAGTCTCACTTCGACCCGTCCAAACCGGTCAAGGTCATCATACACGGTTTCAAGGGCAGCGGACGGAACAAGGGACCTGTTGCCGGCGCGCACGCGTTCTTGAACATAGTAAGTTGACACGCAACACACACGTGTTGCATTAGGTTTGTTCGCCCGACGTACTCTACTTGATCTGGCTGCTCTAGATCACGGAAATGCGTTCGTTCGTGCTACATTCCTATACTCGAGTTGTGTTCACCCGACCAGAGTAAAGTGATCCGAGCAACTTAGATCAAGATATTCTTACTCTCGTTTTGAAGTCAGATCAAGTTAGAGTTAGTTACTCGCGCACGAAAATGGCCGATGAAGTGTTCTGTGTAAACATGGAAGAAAGTGTCGACGGATGTTTCGTGTACAGGACAGTTGATAAGAAAGTTGTTAATTACCGTAAGTTATTATTATTATATGCCTAGTGCCTAGTTAGTTTGTTTACTCTCGGCACTGGAAACGCGTTCGTCCGTCATTGTGCTCGGAGTTGCTCTGAAGTTTCCGAAGCCCAGTGTTGCCAGATCCAAAATGTAAAACTATGGAATCATTGGCTGAAAAGTATGGTATCCACTAGAAAATTATGGTACGCATACTGCCACCTACAGGGATTAGATATAACAAAACCAAAACTTCTTTATCGGCTATACGATATGCTTGTGCGTGGGTTGTGGGGGGGGGGGGGGGGGGGTGAGTTGGGTTGGGCAAAGGAAGCTGAGAGTAAAATATAATTCAATACACATTTATGTTATGTTATTAATGTTATTATTACTATGTTATTACACATAATATGAGTATAATTCCTTATTTTTAACAGAATAATTGAATTTCTTAAACTATGGTACATTTGCGTACCATAGTGAAAGTACTATGGTACATGGTACATCAGGCCAAATAATGGTATGAATACCATAGTTATGGTACGTCTGGCAACACTGCCGAAGCCTACTCGCGGTTGCTCGGGTCTGATCGAAGAAGAGCAGGGAGTAAGTTAGAGTACGTCGGGCGAACAAACCTATTGACTACTTGTTGCAAGTCTATTGCACAAGCAGTTGTCCGTTTAATTAGAGCCTGTCGTTTTATGCTTAATGCCTACATTTCACGGTTCAATACTTTCGTCAAACTTATTGAAAGCATCAATTAATAGAAGCTACATTGTTGCAGTTTTTTTACCAAACTGTTTTTGATTCGCTTTTGTTCTTGAATTCAATAAGTTTGATGAAAGTATTGAGTTGTGTAATGTCGGCATTAGACGCGTCAATATTTACTTTTTTATTAAATATTGATATTTAATTACCTACTAAAGTCGATACATTCTTATCTCTTTTATCTTTTTCATTGCAAGTATTTTTGCATTTTTATTTTTTTTTATCTTTCCTTCTATATATTTGTTTCGTTTTCGTTGTTCTGTTATTTAATTGTATTTAACTTTGTTTTAGTGACTTCAATATTGATCATTGTATTTATTGAGCTATTATTTAAATCAGTTTTATAATTATTTAGCTAGTCGCTAGGCTAACGTAAAGTATTCGTAGTGGTTTTAAATGATCAGTATTATTATATGTATTGTCTTCATTTTGTATTGGTTGTTTTCCTCGGGGAATCAGCAATTTGCAATTTGTGTATGTATTCTATTATTATTATATGTATCATTATTAACAAATTAACAATTTGTACTGTATCACCTTAAAAGGGTTGGATGGAAGATAAGGTTTCGCTAGCCTTAATCCCACCTTTTAATAAAATACCTTAATCAATCAATCAATCAATCAATCAATCAATCAATCAATCAATCAATCAATCAATCAATCAACCAATCAATCAATCAATTAATTAATCAATCAATCAATCAATCAATCAATCAATCAATCAATCAATCAATCAATCAATCAGTCTTCCGTTTTCATTCTTCAGCCATCTACGAGTATAGCGAAGTAAGTGCACAAGCTCAATCTCGGAAAACTATTTATATCATGATTATCGGTAGCGGGACTCGATCCCGTGACCGTCTTAATTAATGAGAGTCTCTCGTAACACCGCTGGGCTCTTGTTTGTATAGGCTACTAGCAACACCAAAAGACAACAATGAAACAAATAAATTGAATCGATTTACAAACAACAAGCTGTCAAAAAATAATTTCTTCTGATTTTGGAAAAAAAAAAAAAAAACATACAAAACTTTCACTTGGTCGTTGTCCATCATTAAAAGTTTTAAATGGCGAGCAGTTACAATTGCTACACTTGTTTTTATTTCTATGGTTGCAATTTTATTATTTTGACAGCTCGTTGTTTGTCCATCAGTTCAATTCATTTGTTCCATTGTTGTAATCCGGATGTGATGTCAGTTGCGGGTTCCCTATTTGTTTAAGCTCTGTGTTCAGTCAGTAGAAAGTGTTAACGACGAAAGAAGGCGGTATTAAAAAAAAAACTCGGAAGCAGTTCCAAATTATCTTTTTCTATCACCCTGTTATTAACGATTACGTCATCACTAACATTATCGTTTGTAGAGATAAAAACGATTACGCTTTTTCACGCACGAGTGTGGGTAAATATAATAATGAGTTAGTGTAAAGTTACGATGTAGGGTATAATTGACTGCATGCGTTGCGACACTTCATCATAACCACAGCTGATTGAATCTGTTATTAATAATTATTTATGGACTAAATATGGACTGTTGTACCAATAAAAATAAAAAATAAATTCATATTTATAAAGTCTATACCCACTCAGTAACAAGAATGTTTTTCAGTGGGGGACTTCAATTGAAAGCGACTAAACCAACCCTATAGGCTCCGAACACCGTCGACGAGTGAGCGATAACCAATCAAAGATCGATATTTCAAATATGAATGAGTGATTGGACAGTGTGAACACCTGTGGAGGGATGCCAGAATCAACAAGGCAGATTAAGAACAACTTTTATATTGAGTGCAATAGTTTTTACTATGTGCTATTTACTATTACAGTAGTCGTACAGCAACTACGGGAACGCTTTCGTCATCAATCAATGACGTGTTTACGGTCTCGGCTAACCCGAGCAGGTATTTGAATTAGCCACGGCCGCTGGTTGCCTGCCGCTCACCCACCAGTGACGGAAGCATTACCGAAGATGTTGTACGACAACATTATGTATAGGCAACCCAAGACAACCTTACACACGCTTTCGTCACAGGCGAGGTATTCGTAGCCAATCATCGATCGTTATCTGCGCGCGCTTGTCTCGGGCGGTTCGCTGGTTGGCTACGATGTGCCTCGCCTGTGACGAAAGCATATGTAAGATAGTCTTGGGCAATGATTTTCAACAGCTATAGTAGGCTAGATCACCAGTCCCCCAACCTTCCACTCAGTAGCGAGCGTAGCAATTTGAAGCCATCTTGAAATGGGCAATTTACATGCTAATTTGGACCTTTCAGTACTGCTAGCGCTGCGATCGGCAGAAAGTCGCACTAGAGACTCCTATTCCCCCTGTGTTATTTGCCCATTTCAAGATGGCTTCTAATTGACACGCTTGTGGTTCCTAGGCTGCGCATCTAGCCTACTATAGCTGTTGAATATCATTGGTCTTGGGTTGCCTAAATGAGTGTGACTATTACGGAACGGAGCTGGTGACGTCAACTATAGGCCTGCTATTGGTCACTACACACTTGTTACCTGTTGCCTGTAGGGTGACTTGAACGTGGTGCTAGTGGATTGGGAGAGGGGAGCGGCCGGACCGAGTTACGCTAAGGCAGTGGCTAATACGGAGCTGGTTGGACGCCAGCTAGGTCTCCTACTATTGGACATGCTGAGCCTCGACGCCCAATCAGAACACTTGCATCTTGTGGGCTTCAGCCTGGGGGCTCACGTCGCAGCTGTTGCCAGCCACCTGTTGCGTGAGAGAGGAGCCATCCCGGGCAGAATCACAGGTAGAATTCATAGGTTGCACGTACGTCACATCTTTGCGCGTGGCGGCCACATTTGTGATCAAACTTTGACGTTGCCATGGAGAAACAAATGAAGGCTGTTGTGGTAGAACACAGAAATTCTTAGTTCTTTTAAATTCAGTCTGTTTTTGAGATAAAATTGGTGTGTTAATATTTAATTTGTTTATTACTTATGTTTGTTTACTTTTTAAGTTCTAAACTAGGCTTATTTATTAAATTTTAATAGTATTTGCCAATGATCTAGGATTGGTTTGCATCGATTGTGTCGCAATCATGGCCGCTGTGACGTCACGTGGGAACTATGAATACTGAGCAGGTGGTTTTGACATAGAACTAAGGAATCTCATTGGGGGAGAGGTTTGTGTACCAGGCAGGATCACAGGTACAGTGGCTTTCAACTATATTTCGCCGTTAAAATCACACCGAATTGCGTAGTAACCTGATATAGTAAACTTCAGTATAAAAATATCATGGGACATATCGTGTTTTCGAAAATGGCGCCATTTCCTTGTCAGATTTCGAGTGGTGGAAGCGAACGGAGACCGGGTGAGTCCACGAGTGATTAGAAGCATTAGATTGAAAGTTATTTTAAAATAAACATGATAGAAACTTAGTTCCTCTTGAGGGACGTCTCATTTTCTTTGTTTGATAAGTAACGGGAACATAGATCATGTTATTTTTTAAATAGAAATAACTTAACTTTCCAAAGTTCGTTTTTTGAGGGAACTTGCCCATGACTGGCCGTCAACTAGAGATGCACATGTAAACGGTAACTTTGTCGACGTCATAGCAACGAAAAATACGATAATTTGTATAAAATATGTCCCCCACTGGAAATAGCTTCTTGTTGCTCAGTGAGAAGACTCTAAACAAATGTATTAATTAATTTCATCGTGTGTTCCCGCCAAGGTTTGGATCCCGCTTCGCCGCTTTTCAAAAAGGCTGCCACGATCGAAGCCCGGAAACTTGACTCGTCCGACGCGACCCTGGTGGATGTTATCCACACTGACGGGTCGCCCGTCTGGACGGACGGTTTCGGTCTCCTGCGCCCGGTCGGTCACGTAGACTTCTTCCCTAACGGCGGTCGCGAGCAGCCGGGGTGTAACGACGGGCGAGGCAGCGTCGTTGTCAGCCTCTTTGGTAAGTGCAAAGAGCTTAACAAGTAGACGGTCGGTCATGTAGACTTCTTCCCTAACGGCGGTCGCGAGCAGCCGGGGTGTAACGACGGGCGAGGTAGCGTAGTAGTCAGCCTCTTTGGTAAGTACAAAGAGCTTTACAAGTAAGTAGAAGGTCATAGAAGGTCACGTCATATTGTAGACTTTCAGCCTCTTTGGTGAGTTCAAAGAGCTCTAAAAGGTCCCATACACGTCGATCATGTAGATTTCTTCTTTAACGACATCGTTGTCAACTTCTTTGGTAAGTGCAAAGAACTCAAAGAAAAGGTACATAACGGTAATGTAAATTTCTTCTCCAAAGAATCATAGCAAATACCGTAGCAATAATAATACGATCGACTCGCAGGAAATCATGGCGACAGCGACAACGTTGTTGGTACTCCGCGCCGCCTCAGCGCTAGTGTCGGAGGACACTAGCGCTGAGGCGGCGCGGAGTACCAACAACGTTCATCGCGGGAGCTAGCATGCAATTTGTATGCCGAGTAAGCTCGATTTGACACACGATTACGGGTGAAATAAGATTAAGACACATTTTATATTAATAATAGTAGCTTTGACTAAGCTGTAGTATTGTAAAACCACCAAACACGTATTTTAAATAGTATAACGGATAGTTTTAAGAACGAGTTAATTCACTCTAAACAAATGCGATTTTGGTGGGAATTTTAGGTACCGGTGATTAGTTGACACTACTTTTGGACACTTATCGTATCGTACACATCCCTTATGTGATCGTACCGTAGGCCTGGCCTATATGATTATGAGTTACTAACTTTTCCACGTGGATGTATAATTTAAATAAAAGGGTTAATTTAATTGCAACTAGCAAACCCGGCATGCGTTGCAATGCCACTGAAAGAAATAAAGTGTTTATGTTTTCACTCTGTTTATTGAAGTGTTTTTTGAGAGACAATATATTTTTCCGTCTGTTGGTACACAAAGGGTGGGGGGGGGGGGGGGGGGGCTTGTACCTATTCAGAAACCTTCGCGGGCGTGCGCACAATAACCTACCAAAGTTTTATTGCAATCGAATGAATAATAATAGAACGCATTATTGCATGTTGGCGGCTCAGTGGGGGTAGGGGGGTTTAAGGGGTGTTGTAATCATTCAGAATCCTTAGCGGGCGTGCATACACTAACTCACCAAAATTGTATCGCAGTCGGATGAATGATTTAGGAAAGCATTATTGAATATTGGTGTCTCAGTGAGGGTGGGGGGTGAGGGGGGCTGGGAGGGGGTGGTAATCATTCAGAAACCCTAGCGGGCGCGTATACACTAACTTCCCAAAATTGTATCGCAATCGGCTGAATGGTTTAGAATAGCATTATTGCATGTTGGTGTCTCAGTGGGGGTAGGGGTTGGGGGGGGGTTATCATTCAGAAACCTTAGCGGCGTTCATACACTAACTCACCAAAATTTTATCGAAATTCCACAACCAGTATAGGGCAGGCAATAATAAGCCCATGGTAGGCCTAGGCCTACAGGGAGAAAATTTTTCCCTGCCTTCCTGAATCTGATATTTTCCTTTGCTAGCAATTTATTCATTGTTTTATTAAAACCATAATGTACGCCTATTACCAGATCATCTCCTCATTGCAGTACATGTAAATACACATTTGTTGTCGAAGTAGAACCTATGCTCTGCTTCGTTTATTTCCATGCTCCTCATCCCCAACAGCTGATTCTACGCACGTTCTTCATGTTGTTTTGAAGTTTGTGGCCGCTGGCCGGCATATAATCTGGCCATCTAATATTTATTTGTTAGACACGAGCACTGCCAATCTTTGCTATCCACAGAGACTCATGAAAACTTATGATCATGCTGTGAATAAGAACTTAGTTATATGGAATGTCGTACTTCCATAACAAAGTTACATATCATATTGTACGAGATTGTAGAACATGATATGCATTACTGAAACAAAAAGGATCATCATGAACGGTTTAAAAAATTTTACAAATAGTAAGTTATGGTAAATTCAGTGTTTGTATGTAAGTATTTGATGAAACTTTATCTGAAAATGCTAGTTCTCTAGCAGCAGATTTGAATTCGCGGGCTTAGGCGGGGCCTTCGTGATACCCTCGCCGCCTCGCGCCGGGGCCTTCGAAGCGATATATTATCTAGACGGCCTTGGCTTAAGGTTACTCCGCGCCGCCAGGAGCGCTGCAAACTGTGTCGCCGCCACCTTACATGTTAAATGGTACCAGTCGATCGTATTAATAGCGAAGCTATTCCTATTAAGGTATTTGATCATAGCCAAACTCTTTGCTAAGTCCAAAGAACTGTAGGAAGATCTACAGGTCGGTCATGTGGATTTCTTCTCCAACGACATATTTGTGAGCCTCTTTGTTTAGTCCAAAGAGCTCCACAAGGAAGTACGGTGAGAGCCAATGGGTTGAGCTACCCGAGGGCGTCAAAATGAAGAGATAAATTTGGTTAATTTTTTCTTCTATTCTGCCAGTCTTGTTTTTTGTACATGTCCCGTTGTCTATGTCAATGACTTTTAATCTTGTTTCTAGCAAGGATACACTCAGTTTATAATTTAAAAACATCTCCCTGCACACAAAGCAAAGTGAACACTGAACACAGACAATACGTTTTAGATGCCGATGTCAATGGTCTCAAATGTTCTAGTTATCTTTTCTTCTTTACAGAGGGAACCGTCAACTCGAGCATCGTCTGCAGCCACATCCGAGCTTGGAAACTATTCCTTGAGAGTCTGACGCTGGACCCCAGCGGACAGGGTTGTCAGTTCACCGCCTGGCCATGCCAAACAGGGTTGCCAAGCTTCCTGCAGGTAAGACAGTAGACAGGTTTGCCAGTTCACTGCTTGGCCGTGCTTAACAGGGTTGCCAAGCTTCTTACAGGTAAGGAAAGTTTGTAGCTGGACCCCAGCGGACAGGGTTGCCGTTCACCGCGTGGCTACGCCAAACAGGGTTGCCAAGCTTCTTACAGGTAAAGCCTGTATTACACGCAGTGTTGTGACTTATCTAGATAAAATTATCTAGATAAAATCTGTTATCTATTATCTTTATCTAGCTAATTTTTTTGGTGTTATCTTTATCTTTTATCTAGATAAAAATACAGATTATCTTATCTAAAATTTAAAGCTTTTAGATAAAAAAAATAGATAAAATGTTTAACCATTATATATACTTATAAAAATTAGCGTTTGGGAGACTATATCTTAAATTTGACACCGAGCATGTTTAAATTAATTGAATTTTGCATTTTGAAAACTTAAGACATTTTCCTGGACATACCCTAATAGTAATGTATCTTGTACTGATTTTTTCAATAAAGTTTGAAATTTTGAATATCCTTAGTCCTGTATCTCTATTCTCTAATAACTTTCCCATCCTTATAGATAGTTTCCCATCCTTAAAATCCATCCACATTATGATAGATATTGAAAAAAATAAGTAAATATTGCTTTTTAAGAAACATGTCAATAACTCAATAATATCATTATTATCTTTTATCTTTTCAAAATTATCTAGAAAATTTAATCTTTTATCTATTATCTAGATAATTTTTTTACACTTAATCTTTTATCTTATCTAGATATTTTTTTGGAGAATTATCTTTATCTTTATCTAGATAAAAAATTAATTATCTAGTCACAACACTGATTACACGGCCAAACTTTTCATCCAACTCCTTGAATTCAAGGACAAAAGCGCATCAATAAATAATTCCTATTATTGTATTTGACTACATACTGACTGTTTTTTACGCGCTTTTGTCCTTGAATTCATGGAGTTGGATGAAAAAGTTTGACCGTGTAATACAGTAGACAGGGTTGCCAGTTCACTGCTTGGCCATGCCAAACAGGGTTGCCAAGCATCCTGCAGAGAAGGTACAGACAGTATCTTCCTACTGCTTACATTATTCACACCATACACATTATCAGTGGGTCTGTCACTATATCACTTTCATGTAGAAGGACCAGGATTCGATTCCCGATTAAGGTTTAGGAATTTAACTTCTTGATTATACTTCATCAATATGATACTGGTGGACATGTTGTAACCATAGCAACGTGGCACATGTCCCCCAAATAAAATTACTTCTTGCAAACCGGGTGGGTAGACAATAAATATACAATTATTACCGTTTACCAGCTTACTTGTTGAACCTTTCAAACTTGTCTGTGTTACAGGGCAACTGCTTCCCAAGGTCATGTGACGCTAGGACGGGCTGCAGCAGGATGGGCTACCAGGCGGACCAATCACAGGCCAGGGGGGCGTTCTACCTGGTCACGAGACCCGAGGCTCCGTTCTGCGGTAAAAACCTTGAACTTCTGATTGGTGGTTGCCATGGTGGAAACAAGTTGGCATTTGAGATGTTCACATGACGTCACGGACGTTTTTGGCGGCCATATTCCCGTACTTTAAGCCCGGTTTACACACCGTAATAAGGTTTAAGGTCTAAGGTTTAACAAAGTTGAATCAAGCTAGTAGCATCATGGCGTTCACATAACTTCCTAAGATTTAAGGGCTAGGACGAAAGTTGAAACTATTCCAACTTGTTAGCTCTTATCCCAAAAATTCTTAGCCCAGCCAATGAGAGACGAGCTTTTATAAATCCGGCCAATGGTAGCGATCCTAGTAAATCAGTTTGGAAAATACTTTCCTTAGAACAAAATATTAAATGTTAAACCTTAAACCTTATTCCAGTGTGTAAACCCACCATTAGGTATTGCAGTTCCAATGGGGCCATAGCCGCATAGCGTTTGATTACGATTCTATAAATAGCCATGTGGTCGTGATTTTTGCAGACAAACATTGCATGTTCACCAATCAAAGAAAGATACTACAGTGGAGTTTCTTAGCAACAGATTTGTTTGTCTGCATGTGATGTCAAAGCACCATCAATCGTACCTCACTAATGTTATCGGCACAGAAGGTCTTCCGCTTAGAGTGCACAAGCATCATTACTCACGCAAACTGTGACTGTAGTTACGTTGGGTAAATTTTACTAGTCATTTTCTTCGCCTAGGCCGGCAGATGTAGGTATTCTGTCGGTACTAGTGCTGCCATCGTAACTAATGTTATCGGCACAGAAAGTCTTCCGCTTAGAGTGCACAAGCATCATTACTCACGCAAACTGTGACTGTAGTTACGTTGGGTGAATTTTACTAGTAATTTCCTTCGCCTAGGCCGGCAGATGTAGGTATTCTGTTGGTACTAGTGCTGCCATCTCGTGACAATCATAACCAAATACCTTACTCGAAGCTCTGTCTGTCTTAGGTCGACAGCTGCGAGCGACTGTATCGATATCAGAGAGAACGAGAGTGCTACCATCTCTTGACAAGTATATCGAAGCTCTCTCTGTCTTAGGTCGACAGCTGCGAGCGACTGTATCGATAACAGAGAGAACGAGAGTGCTGCCATCTCTTGACAAGTATAACGAAGCTCTCTCTGTCTTAGGTCGACAGCTGCGAGCGACTGTATCGATATCACCGAGAGAACGAGAGTGCTGCCATCTCTTGACAAGTATAACGAAGCTCTCTCTGTCTTAGGTCGACAGCTGCGAGCGACTGTATCGATATCACCGAGAGAACGAGAGTGCTGCCATCTCTTGACAAGTATAACGAAGCTCTCTCTGTCTTAGGTCGACAGCTGCGAGCGACTGTATCGATATCAGAGCGACCGAGAGTGCTGCCATCTGTTGACAAGTATATCGAAGCTCTCTCTGTCTTAGGTCGACAACTGCGAGCGACTGTATCGATATCAGAGATAACGAGAGTGCTGCCATCTCTTGACAAGTATAACGAAGCTCTCTCTTTGTCTTAGGTCGACAGCTGCGTGCGACTGTATCGATATCCGAGAGAACGAGAGTGCTGCCATCTCTTGACTAGTATATCGAAGCTCTCTCTGTCTTAGGTCGACAGCTGCGAGCGACTGTATCGATATCAGAGAGAACGAGAGTGCTGCCATCTCTTGACTAGTATATAAAAGCTCTCTCTGTCTTAGGTCGACAACTGCGAGCGACTGTATCGATTTCCGAGAGAACAGAGAGAACGAGAGGTTTACTCCACGTGATGCTCAACCACGGCAACAGTTCTACAAACTTCAAGATCAACTGCGAGTAAGTCTCGCACGGTCGGTAAGGAAGTTTAGACTTCTTTATCGACATTTGCATTATTGTACTGCCATATTATGTGGGTTTATTTCACGTTGTGCTCAACCACGGCAACAGTTCTACCAACTTCAAGATCAACTGCGAGTAAGTTTCGCACGGTCGGTAAGGAAGTTTAGACTTCTTTATCGACACTACCATTATTGTACTGCCATATTATGGGGGTTTATTCCACGTGATGCTCAACCACGGCAACAGTTCTACAAACTTCAAGATCAACTGCGAGTAAGTCTCGCACGGTCGGTAAGGAAGTTCCGACTTCTTTATCGACACTACCATTATTGTACTGCCATATTATGGGGGTTTATTGCACGTTGTGTTCAACAACGGCAACAGTTCTACAAACTTCAAGTTTAATTGCGAGTAAGTCTCAAACGGTCCGTTAAGAAGTTCGTACTTATTTATCGACATGCGTAATATAGTAGGGTAGCTACGGGTGTTCACCACCCCAAGGAAACGCCACAGTTTTAAATTATTTGTGTTCCACGATATATTAAATTCTATGTTTAGCAATCGAATCAGTTAATTACTGAATACCTCTACTTCCATGTGTGCCAAAATGGCGGCCACTTTCGACGGGCAATTTATTATTGCAATGTTAAATATTGCGTCAGTTTCCAGCTAAACATTAGTTTCCAGAAAAAGAAGCCATTTTATATTGGATAGCGAGGAAGAGGAATGGCTGAGGAAGCCATCTCTGCATAGAAAAAAAAAGTTTGCTATATTATCCTTGAGTTTAAAATTACTTTTAAAAATCAATAAAAAAGTCGCTTGTCTCATCCACGCTACAATGGCCCATATAATCATTAGCAGTTACTTTATCGAGCATATTTTGTGGCAAGCATTCTATTAACAGCCGCTCTCGTGACGTAAGTGGGGGCGTGGCCAGACATGTGGCGCGGTCTTTGAGCCTCGGTCGGAACTGTCAATACCTGACATTAGTACCGCGATCCTTTGAGCCTGTTTGTCACGCCTGCGTTACATGCATCATGGCAGACACGTTTGAACAAGTTGGGCCCGTTTGGCCAGACTAAACTATTGATTTATTGCGCTTAAAATAAAGTAGCGACAAATTTCATAATATTCGAAAATGTACTTGCGTTTGAAATATTACTTGTTGTCTATATAGCTTTGTTGGTAATGAAATTAAATATATAAAAAACTAAGTTACACTGTTTTTATTATATTGTATTTATAAATTTATATAATAACACGTCTTAATAATTTTGAAATAATTAAATCAATTTAAACTATTTGAATGTATTATTTATTCTTCTAATAATTGTATTTAGTATGTTGGACCCTCGTAGTCTCCCAATGTACGTTGGACAGTGGACAAATGAATTGTTTTTTCTCTCATTTTGCTATCCAAATTGTTTTTGATTCGCGTTTGTTATTGAATTCAATAATACTGACGAAAGTATTGAATGTGATTGCAGATATTATTAGTTTTACATATTTTCAAGCGCTACATCCCCCCCCCCCCCCCTAGTTATGTGCCCACCGCCCAGCATAACAAATATGACTGATTATAAATAATATAATATGATATGATTGTCGGGTTGTCACGGAGGTAAGGGTGGTCACATAGCGATGGAGGGGAGCAGCAGGGGAGCGTCAAACTAAGAAAATCTCAAGCTACAGTGGGTCCGTGGCTTAGTTGAGAACAAGAAAATTAGTCGATCTTACGTATCTTAACATTTCACAATTAATGATGTACACCCCCACTACCTGGCTAGCACAAACATGAGACAAAATCCCCGAATTCATTACCGGAAGCTATTACAGAAGTTCAATCATACGCACATTTCTTGTAAACCCAACATATATAGTCACATAATAGGCGCCCACACAACAAACAAACGATTACATTTGATTACTTTTTGACAGTTCGGTCCAACAATTTCAAGGAAACTGTGGCCGGTCGCACTCGGGGTGTACAAACAACTTATTATAAATGCAGTGAAAAAATTCCCTGCGGCGTTTTTAGCTTTGCCTCGGACACAGTTTAGCGAGGGATTCTGAACCATAACATTGTGCCTCAGGTTCTTGGACGTGCTACAAGGGGGCCGGCTTCTCTGGGGGCTGGGGGCCGCCGTGTGGGGGACCATCGGACCCCAAGAGACCCCTGAGATAGAGGCGACAGTCAGCTATCAGTCACTGAGTCACCAGACCCCGGAGCTGAGCACACAGCCACATCGGGTGTACATAGACAGCGTCATCATAGCAGACCAGCAGCTCAACGCGTGAGTGTGCGTGTGCGTGTGCGTGTGTCTGTCTATCTGTCTGTCTGTCTGTCTGCCTGTCTGTCTATCTGTCTGTCCGTCTGTCTGCCTGTCTGTCTGTCTGTCTGCCTGCCTGCCTGCCTGTCTACCTCCCTACCTACCTACCTACCTACCTGTATGTCTGTCTGTCTGCCTGCCTGCCTGCCTGCCTGTCTGTCTGTCTGTCTGTCTGCCTGCCTGCCTGCCTGTCTACCTCCCTACCTACCTACCTACCTACCTGTATGTCTGTCTGTCTGTCTGCCTGCCTGCCTGCCTGCCTGCCTGCCTGCCTGCCTGTCTGTCTGTCTGTCTGTCTGTCTGTCTACCTCCCTACCTCCCTACCTACCTACCTGTATGTCTGTCTGTCTGCCTGCCTGCCTGCCTGCCTGCCTGCCTGTCTGTCTGTCTGTCTGCCTGCCTGCCTGCCTGTCTACCTCCCTACCTCCCTACCTACCAACCTACCTGTATGTCTGTCTGTCTGCCTGCCTGCCTGCCTGTCTACCTCCCTACCTCCCTACCTACCTACCTACCTACCTACCTGTATGTCTGTCTGTCTGTCTGTCTGTCTGCCTGCCTGCCTGTCTGTCTGTCTGTCTGTCTGCCTGCCTGCCTGTCTGTCTACCTCCCTACCTCCCTACCTACCTACCTACCTGTATGTCTGTCTGTCTGCCTGCCTGCCTGCCTGCCTGTCTGTCTGTCTGTCTGTCTGCCTGCCTGCCTGCCTGTCTACCTCCCTACCTACCTACCTACCTACCTGTATGTCTGTCTGTCTGTCTGCCTGCCTGCCTGCCTGCCTGCCTGCCTGCCTGCCTGCCTGTCTGTCTGTCTGTCTGTCTGTCTGTCTGTCTGTCTGTCTGTCTGTCTGTCTGTCTGTCTGTCTGTCTGTCTGTCTGTCTGTCTGCTTGTGTTGGTACTAATGATCTGCCCGTGTTCCAGGTGGTACTACTGTGGTAAAGACACCCTACTGGAAGATATGGCGACGAACACCTCACTCAATCAGATCACTATCAAGCTTACTATGAATCCTTGTTAGTTGGACTATGATCGACCAATGAGGTCGAGGGTGTCGAACAGTTGTGAACCGAGAGTGTGACTGGTGACGTAAGAGTCACAACACTCTGCTCGTGAGAAGTTGCGACCTGTAGCGTCTACGTAAGTTCAATCAGCCTTGAGAACCACAGTAGATGAATGAAGTCGGACCCTATTGTACCCGCTAGAAGCGGCCATAAAAAGAAGGTTTACAGAAATCTCGAAAACATTCACCTACGGAAGTCGAAGTGAGGTCAATTACAGATCACTGAAATGTAACAATGGTGAGGGTCAATGTTTTCTAGATGCCGTTTGAGTGGGGTGGAAAGAGCTGGGCCGAGAGGGAACAACAGATTGAGGCTCCATTCATCCACTATGTTTCCCAACGCTGATTCCACTGTAGTTGTCTACTATTGGTCTACTCAGTTGCCTTATAGTGTTTTGCGCAGGGTTGTTTTGTTTTGGTGAACTCACATTATTGTCTACGGTCTACGATTTAAATGCCACTACAGTTTCTCACCTGTAGCGTCTACTATTGGTCTACTATTGGTCTACTCAATTACCTAGTAGTTTTTCGCGGGGTTGTTTTGGTGAACTCACATGATTGTCTACGGTATAAATGTCAAAACCAATAGTCTATGGCCAAAACCATTAAGGCTCGTTTTTATGAACAGTTAATAAGGAATTTGATAGGAGCTTATAAGCTAATAGGTGGGTTTTAAGGCTTTCGATAGGTGGTTTTCGTGGTGACAACATTATTAAACTAGTCTCAACGAAAGTATTCGCATACCGATCTCAGGTCATTGTCTACTGCCCCTTTCAACCGCGAAAAGACAACAATGAAACAAATGAATTGAATCGATGGACAAACAACAAGCTGTCAAAAAATAATTTCTTCTGATTTTGGAAAACAACACAAAAACAAATAAATACACATACAAAACTTTCACTTAGTTGTTGTCTATCATTAAAAGTTTTAAATGACGAGCAGTTAATATTGCTACACTTGTTTCTATTTCTATGGTTGCAATTTTATTATTTTGACAGCTGATTGTGTGTCCATCACTTCAATTCATTTGTTCCATTGTTGTCTGTTGGTGTTGCTAGTGCCCTATTAGGGCAGTGCCCTATTAGGGCACTAGCAACACCAACAGACAACAATGGAACAAATGAATTGAAGTGATGGACACACAATCAGCTGTCAAAATAATAAAATTGCAACCATAGAAATAGAAACAAGTGTAGCAATATTAACTGCTCGTCATTTAAAACTTTTAATGATAGACAACAACTAAGTGAAAGTTTTGTATGTGTATTTATTTGTTTTTGTGTTGTTTTCCAAAATCAGAAGAAATTATTTTTTGACAGCTTGTTGTTTGTCCATCGATTCAATTCATTTGTTTCATTGTTGTCTTTTGGTGTTGCTAGTGCCCTATAGAAAAAAAAAAAAAATCAACAAATACCTGGCGTTCTGTCATACATTCGTAAATGCACGGTTCGGCTTAGTCGAGTGCACTGGAGGTTTGGCCACACCCACCGTTACAGGTAACCAACGGAAAGTTATACTTTCGTTGGGGCAACTAAAGCTACCGGTATTAAATATCTTATTAGCTGCTCATAATACCAGCCCCAAATCGTTTTAATATCTAGTGTTTACTATTCAACATAAGCTTAAATTTTAAGTAATTATTAGTGAGAACCAATCTGTTCGCGCCAATTCTTATGTGCCCTACTTAGGTATTCACAACGCGAGGAGGAATGTATTACTCTACTGAAAATCGGTTTAGCCGCGGCGATCGCTTAGCCAGTTCCCATACGAACACCGAAGTTAAGCAATCCCGCGCTAGGTCAGGAGTGGAGATGGGTGACCACTCTCCTCTGAAACACTAGTTACCGTTGGTTAGAGCAGATTGGAGGGTTCGAAAGCTTGTGTAACAGCTTCGTTTTTCTCGTCAACTGCTCGGCAGTCCAGGCTAGTGGAGGAACCAATATGACTGGTCATTGGTCAAAGTTACACCATCCTTTCGGATGGGACGTAAAGCCGATGGTCCCCTATTGGTACTTTTCGGCAGTAGTAGGCTACGTGCCGGTACCAGGCTTCCCCTCCTCCCCTCCTCATTATCATTTGCCATTCATCACTCATCAGGTTAAAGAGGGCATTGTGCCCTACACTGGCATTATTTACAATAAAGTAAAGTAAAGTAGGTAAATGTTTGCTGAACAGCTACTACAGCGATTCAATGAAAACAAGTACGTGTATGCTATGCGAATAACACTACCATGACTCAATGCACTGGGGTCGAGGCAACAGATATAACACGGGGCTTGTCTGTACCGTGAAATACCCAAAGCAGACAAGATAACTTCAATAGAAAACTGGATATTTTAACAATGGCCGGAGGTCCAAAATGTTGCCACGTACAGTGGTTTCGTGGCTTAGTTGAGAACAAGAAAATCAGTCGATCTTTCGTCGATCTTGGCATTTCACAAATGAGGTACACCCCCACTACCTGGCTAGCACAAACATGAGACAAGATTCCCGAATTCATTACCGGAAGCCATAACAGAAGTTCAACCATGCGCACATTTCTTAGAAACCCAAAATCTAGTCAAATAATAGGCGTACACACATAACAACAAACATACGATTATATTTGATTACTTTTTGACAGTTCAGACCCAACAAATTTCAAGGAAACTGCGGTCGCAGTGGGGCTGTACAAACAACTTATTATAAATGCAGTGAAACAAATGCCCCGCGGCGTTCTCAGCTTTGCCTGGGTCACAGTTTAGCTGTTTGTAGAGGTGCGAGGAGAGAACTTTTACAGCTAGGTAGGCCAATGATTCAACAGAATCTACGCAGAGATATTGTTGGATCATGAGGTAGGCCTAACTGCGTTTGCCAAGTAGAGAAGTGGGACTGTAAACATTATAGGGTTAAGAGCGTTCGGAAGTAGTTTTGATGTTTTTAGTCAACTAATTTCTCTTAAACAAATAATAGGATTATTATGAAAATGTACCTACTTGCAGAGGGATGTCATATCTACGCATGGTAGTATTAAGTACATGTGTGACAAGCCTGCTCAAAAATAATATACTCATGTTTGAATTATGCAAGTAAATTACTTTCGTCGAAAATGTTTGTCGAAATAATAAGGAGAATTTGTTAAAAATTGGTACATTATTTTTAAATAGGTTGGTGACAAATGTACTTAATACCATGCATAGATATGACATCCCTCTAAAAGAAGGTAAATATTTATAGTAATCCTACTATTAGTTTAAGAGTAATTAGTTGACGGCCAATACATCTGTAAAACTCCTACTGCCGAACGCTCTTAAGGAGCCCTTCCTTAACCCTATAACGTAGGAGCCCTTCCTTAACCCTCATGTACGACATGAAAGAGGAGCTGTGAATAATGTGTGGTCACTTACCATTAGCGTGGCGACGTCGTGCCTGCCTTCAGGTGCTGTTTTTAGGGGCGAAGTACTTCCATGCTGTCTGGCTGGGGTGAAGGTCGCTAGCGAACTGTGCCGACTGATGAACGATGTTACACAGATAACAACAGATACAGGTCGGCGCACATCTATAGCCGGCACATCTAAAGCCGTCCGGCTTTAGATGTGCGCGGATAGTGGAAACGAAACGTCTAGAACTAAAGCTGGTCCACACAGATTTTTATGACACAAGTTTAACGCGTAGTCGTAAAGTTGGATCATAGGAAACACGTACTGGCATCACACATAGTTTTAGTTTTAAGCCGTTGTTTTTATGCGTTATTCAGACTATCTTACTTCTTGGTGTGTAGGAACTTTAACATCATTATTTGTCAAGCCAATAGGAGAGAAGAGCGAATACGGTAGTAACCACAACCAATTTATCATTTTATTTTAAATCAAATTAGAAACTAGTTTGGTTGTCCTGGTTTCTTGCATATTATATGCTTGCATAATTTCTTGTTTGGATTGCAAACAACACATTCCAAAGATCTTAATCCGTGTGAATGTAGGCCTATCTTCCACATGGATTTATTTGGGCCTATAAATTTTTAAAATAAATCGAAAAATAAAAATTTGTGAAAAACGAACATTACAAAATAATGTTTGTATAGTTGTCGGTGTGAGAGAATCGTACCCATGACGTCACGAAATATTTACTTACGTCGTATACTACACGTCACGTCACGTCACGGCACGTCACGTCACGTCACGTCACGTCACGGCACGTCACGTCACGTCACGTCACGTCACGTCACGTCACGTCACGTCACGACACGTCACGTCACGACACGTCACGTCACGACACGTCATGTCACGTCACGTCACGTTAACCAAATTGTTATGTTTTACTTATCACGTAGAATAACAACACTCTTAAATATAACAAAGACGAGACTATATCTGTTATAAATAAAGCTTATGTAGTTTCTAATAGTTGTGAATGATATTATATTTTTACATTTTTGCTATGTTATATTGTTTAAAAAAAATATAAAATAAAAATAAACATGAACAGAATTTCGGTTTATTAGGAAATAAGATAGTTGTCTAATTTATAGTATTAAGTTAATTTGTAGATATGTGTGTCAAGTTGTTAACATTTTAAACTGAATAAAAACAGAATTTCATTTGAGAGCGTAATTTGTATATTTTTGCTGGAGGAGTTGGGTTCGGGACCTCTTTCATCAAACGTTGATGGGTGTTAAGAGGATGGACTACCTGCCAATATTAAAACCCGCGAAATTAACGTATTTTCATCATATCTCAATAACGCCACACAATATCGAAACAGTGACACCTACGCATATTTTGGATTCGTGAGAGCTCAACACCAAATGAAAAAGATTTCGTAGATTGTTGTAATTATTGTTGTATGTTCTAATTAACTTGTAAATTAGTTAAATTAGAAATAATAATTATAATTACGGCTAACTAATACATCTTTTTCATACGGTATTGAGCTCTCACGAATCCAAAATATGCGTAGGTGTCACTGTTTCGATATTGTGTGGCGTTATTGAGATATGACGAAAATACGTTTATTTTGCGGGTTTTAATATTGGCGAGTAGTCCTTCCTCTTAAGGGTGTACTTCTCACTTCAGATTAACCCTAAAGCTTTCCCTGAACGTGTTGAAACCCTTTCTAGTTATGTCGGGCAAGGTAGTTAAGAAATATTGAATTAATTCACGGCTGCTCAAAACTACGGTATTTTGACATGTACTCGAGCAGTCTTGCATTAAGATCATGACGCTACCATTACCCAACTGTAAATTTCATGACCGAAAGCCCAGGGCCCGGATTCACAAGAGATCTGAAGTCTTTTTCGGGCCTTAACTCTAAGACCGGCCTAACTTTGAACCCCTTCGGAATCCAGGCCAATATCGGGGAATAGTTTTTTTGCGTCTTTGTGCTCATCAGGAATTAGTAACTTCTTCATTGGATTCACAAAAGGTCTATAGTTAGGCCGGTCTTAGAGTTGAGACCAAAAACAGACTTAGGACCCCTTGTGAATCCGGGTCTGGGGTTTTATCCCCGGTTCAAGCTGGTGTTTTTTAACAACATAGATTAGTACACTGCCATAAATATTAAGGCAGGGCCTGTTTTTGGAGCCGTCATAGCGATATGGAACATTAAAAATGAAATATATCCATGACTGGAAATCACTTCTAGTAATTTAACGAGTTGACAGGGAATATAAAATTAATTATTTTAAATGCGGGTATGGAATCTAGTAAGGAGATGTAATGGTAACTGCAAAAGACATTCATGTTGAAGATGGTTTAAACTTTATTATGATTGCCAAGTACATTTGAGGTGGACACCAAATTAAATTATACATACATTAACATTACATTACATTAACATAACAGTACTATTCCATGAACATTATTTTATTGTGTAGTATAGATCAAAGAAGTTGTATTATTAGTATAATCATTAGTATTATTTAACAGAGACATCACAACACCAAGACAAGTGCAACACACTTAGCTACTCACTTCTTGTCAGTACATTTAGTATATTTAAAATCATAAGTTATCAGGCACGATTTCACTAAAGATGGGTATCACATAGAAACATCAACGTTAATTGCAGATGGACATCAGTCTCCCCAATCAATGGACAAATGAGTTTAGAGTGGACACCATCTTGTAGGCATTAATAGTGACCTGAAACAGAATGGACACAAACGTAGCGGTTTCATTAATAAGAGTATCCCTACGCCTTAAATACTACGATGGTGTATTCGTGTGTCTGAAAGGTAAATAAGTCAACGTGCATAGTTGTTTGTGACAAAGATAATGAACGAAATGTGACAACTCGCTGAAGTTCTTGAGCGACAACGGCTGGAGGCCGGTAGGTAACAGTGACAACGGCTCAGTGACAGTAGCTCATTGGCTCGGCTTATTATGACGTCATTTACCTCGCTGAAGTTCTTGAGCGACAACGGGTAGGTTACAATGACATCGGCTCAGTGGCAGTAGCTAATTGGCTCGACTTATTATAACGTCACTTACCTCGCTGAAGTTCTTGAGTGACAACGGTTTGAGGCCGGTAGGCTTCATGAGAAAGGGTTCATTTGCTCGAGTCATGATGATGAGCATGGACCTCTTGAAGCTCGGCGAGGCTCCGATCCAGTCGATAAAGTAGATGGCTTCACATACCGCTTGACTCTAAGACAAGGTAACACAAATCAGGTGATGATTTACACGCACTCATTTCATGCGGGAGACATTGTGACTATCTTCACTCTTTGGGATGAATGAGAACCAATGATCTGAACATGGTGAAACCTTCACCCGAAATAGGCCAGTCCGATTTACAAAAGAAAACAGAAGGATTCTGTCACGTGAATGTTAAATGCAATATCAAGTGTGTGCGTTGTCCAAAATTTGTATTTTGTTTTATGTTTTAACAGTGCATTAGATCCCATTGAGTTTCCCACTTAATAAGTCTCATTAGATGGATATTTAACCTTTTTGCTGCGTAGTGCTTTTTAGTCGAAGTAGAATTGTAGGCCTAATCATCGGTTGTGAAATAAGTCAATTATCTTAAAAAAAACACGAGGCTGATTATGATGTTCGACTACGGTCGCTGTGTCTGTAAATGTTCGTTTTTCACGGGACATACCTACACACATACACACATTCCTTTATATATATATATATATATATATATATATATATATATATATATATATATATATATATATATATATATATATATATTATCGAAGGCTACTTGGGGAACGTTCCGAAAGCTTTTGGAAATGCTAAAAGCATGCTTGGCCCGTACTGAAACCTTTTGAATGTGCTTCACTCAGCGTTCGGTATCGTGATTCCTGAGCATATTCAACATGTTGAATATGCCCGAGGTTTTCACTTGAGCATTTTCAACAAGGGTTTTTTTTTTGGTATTTTAAAAATGCTCTATACGGATCTTACCTTTTGCTAAACCTTAGTGTAAAATTGCGCCAAAATCATATGTTAGCACATGTATTAGAGCCTAGTATATTTTATTGATTTGACTTACGCCACTATCAACCTTTTCAATTTTACTACACTGTTTGACAACTAATGTAGTGGGCGTGGCAAAACGACCTTGCACCTAATAGGCCTAAACAGCCATGCCTATGCTTGAAGTGTTCCGTAAGTATATCGTGCTTATAAATGCTTTAACGTGCCGGAGAATGCAAGGAGCAAAGCATTTTCAACAAGTGACGGAACGCAGCCTAAGACGACACGTATTACACGGTTCAGTCTGAAGTGACTGACGTGACGTATGTTTACCTCCATGGTGATGACGTCAGCCATGTAGTTGTGCATCAGGTAGAGCAGCATTATCTCACACGAGAACGCTAAGAACACCAGCTCGTTCGGACCGAACCCGTCCGCCTGTTGGCAGACACGTTACTGGATGAGCAAACAATAGACTGCACTAGATATCACCGCATGGGAACACGTGGTGTATGGCCATGAATGAATATATGAATAAATGAATAAATGAATAAATAAATGAAAAAATGAATACATGAATAAATGAAGAAATGAATAAATGAATTAATGAAAAATGAATAAAGGAATAAACAAATGAATATGTGAATGAATGTTTTGAGATTTGACACATACAAAAAGTGTTTAAACAGTAAGAATCGGTAATTTTTTTTTTTTTTTTTTTACAAAGTTCATGTGTGTGTGCCAGTATTATGTAAATACAGAGAGCTTAGATTGGTCGTTTTCTTCATTTTGTTCAAACATGACACAGACAGGCAGACAAAGACAGAGAAAGACAAATAGGTTAACTGACAGACAGACAGACAGACAGATAGACAGACAGACAGACAGACGTATTCACTCGATGAGTCAGTCATTTGTTCAGACTTTACATCAAACATTACATTCAACTGTTTTGTTGGGAGGCAAGTAACTCCATAACTCCACGCAATTCAATCCATACTTGAGTTGTGGGAAACACTCTTTTCGGACCAGACATAAAAAGAAGATACAAAATACATTTTTAATACTTACACTTGATAAGAACAATGCAGTCACTGCCAGGGTGAGATTGTTGGTTAGAAACATGATTAGCAGATATATGTTGAGGCAAGATCCGAGTTCCTTGGCAATCCTATAGCAAAGAAACAGTTAATTCAATACAAAACCCCATCCAAAGTCGTTCCACACCGTTATGGGTTCTGACATCAAAGATGAATGAGGAATTTACCAACTTTATGTCAGTATTAGAAAAAGCCGCCCGCTGATTGGCTCAGACGCGCCCATCTGTGACGTCCCCTGCGCCAAAGTTGCTGTGGAGCGAATTTAAAGAGACAATTCGAGGTGGAGAAGCCATAGGAAGGACAGTGTTCGTCCTGCCTTTCCCCTTTCCTCCCCTTTACGCCCTACTTGTCCCTTTCCTCCAATCACTCCCCGACGTCATATCACAGTTGTCAGGTACGTCTTTATACAAAATCAAATCAATTTTAAGAAAAATAAGATACGATTTACTCACCTTAAAATAGAACTATGCATCTCGACAACTTCAGCAAGTTGTTTCTTCATTTCTCTGTCCAGCTCTTTGAAATAACTTTCTTGTCCATTCTGGTTCTCTCTTGGGTGAGTTCTGTTCAAAAGTTTGGCGAGGTCTGCTCTCCTATTGGCTAGACGCATATCGACAGATCGACCGCCCATTGGTTGATCGTCTCTCAATGCGGGGCGTGGCTGCCCAAACAATGATCCGGCTCTCCTATTGGCTAGAAGCATGTTGGAGGATCGAACGCCCATTGGATGATCGTCTCTGAATACGGGGCGTGGCTGCCCGAACAATGGACCGGCTCTCCTATTGGCTAGACGACTGTCGGAGGATCGAGCGCCCATTGGTTGATCGTCTCTCAATGTGGGGCGTGGCTTTGAGACAACCACACCCGTTAATTGGTTCAAATGTTGAAGGTGATCAACTCGACGTTTGTTGATTGGTACTCTCAACACACGACGTTGATTTCTCAGATGGTTATTGATGTTGATGTTGTTGGTTTCAAAGAGATGTTTTCTGTAGGATGCAACATTCGCCTTGCGTCTCGCCGTCTTTGTACAGCGTTCATAAAGTGGATTCATCACAATTCCGTATCCACTTCTATCGTCACTTAGAGAATTAATTGTATTTAGATTTCCATTCAGATTTCGTACTTTGATATTCTCTACCGATTTAGATTTTATGTTTTGAATTTTGTTAATTACAATCATGAAGTAGGTTCTAATATAAATGAATTTAGTGGTGACGAAACATATTAAAGTTAGTGCGGTTGTATTGACGAAAATAACTTCTAAGGTTCTCCAAATTAAAGTTATTTCGTAGAACGGAGTTCTTGTTACATCATACGGGTACCATTCCCTGGAAACAGCAATACATGAGAAAATATTACAGATAAAGAATTGTTGCTTTGCCTTGAGGGTGTTTTGGAACCAGCCTATGGGGTTCTATGATTTTCGAGAATCATACTAATTTTATTGATGCGTGTTGTTCGTAACTTAGTGTTGATCATGAGACGATTTGAATTTTTGTTCTATAATGAATAAAATATATTCCATTAACCAAATGGAATCAACTGTTTTCATCGTAGGACACAAATTCAAAAAGTTTCACGACCAATATTTATCCACGAACAATATACAGCAAGAAAATGAATGATTTACAAGGAACGTGATCAGAAATGTTATGTATTTTATCGACCGCAAGACAATGAAAAGGGTTGAATTGCTCATGGGCTGTGCTGTCGACTGCCAGTGAGTCCAGACCCTTATTGGGGGCCGGCTCGAGTCGGCCGCAATAGACAAATCAGTGGGAGGCGTAACTTCACTGTTACATAATCCGTGACGACAACACCTTGCACCTTAGCTCGATGAAACTATATTATGACATTCAAGACTTTGATTTTAAGAATATAATAAACACAATAATTACCTTATAATCAACGCTCTGTTAGGAATCATATGAAACAAGGCCAGCATTATCATAGAGAGAGTGACAACCGGAACAACAGCCAGGAGAAGATATTTCGTCATTCTGTAAGTAAACACCTGCGTTTTCCGAAGTATCCCCTTTTGTTCCTTGTTGAGCAAATCTTTCGGTTCGTTTAACATATCTTCCATATCGATATCAATTTGTTTTATACGTTTGTTCTGGCAGAGAATAGTCATAATGCCCGTAAACACGACGAGAAGAACGATAACTGAGTAGCAGTTGCTCACGAGATCCTTCTTTACGTCACGAAACGTGTACATGCCCATCGGGAATAAGAAAACTACCTGAGTAAATATAGGAACGGTGACGCAAAAGCGATAGGCTTTGTGAATATATCTCAGTGCCAAACGTAGGATCAGATATTTATTGAGCATTCGTGCTACCCTGGGGCTGAAGTATTTCAGGTAGAACTCAAGGTCGGGGTCGGGGTCTTCGTACCACAGACCTGCAACAAGATCAGTTTCAATTGAGCAGCTAGCCATAGTTCCAAAGCTGGATTAAGCAGAAATTAAAAATTCCATTTAAAAATGTGTGTTTCCTTTAAATATTCACAAGGAGATTTTTTGTTATTATTATTATTAATGTGTGTTTTCTTTAAATATTCACAAGGAGATTTTAATTGACAAGTTCTCAGAGTTATTCTGGTTAAAAAGTTCTGAAACGCCCCATTCATTCTCAATGATGCTAAAATTTCGATACTTTCGATAACTAAATTTATATCGATAACGTAAATAATTTCCAAGGTCGAAAATCGATCGATAAAATCGATATATTATCCCCTCCCTAATGCAAGCCAATGTTTTCTCTTCAAAAACTTGACAATGCTTATCACAGTGGCCGTACTTGCAGCATCTCCAGTAAAAGATAATCCACGCAGAAATTTAAGAAATGAGGTTTAAGGCGTCCGATAGTTGGAACATACGAAACACACAGAAGCGTTCACACACAGTTTTAGTTTTAAGATATTGTTTTTATGCGTTCTTCGCTGTCATAAATTTGGGTTATGTCCAACTTAATGACTAAATCTTAAAACAAGTAACAAAAATCTCAAATCAAAGAACCATGTACTTTAATAATACTTATGTATAAATTGTAACATTACCTGGAATTGTTGTAACTAAGGCTGTTATAATTATTGATGGATAGTATGAATCTCAAATTATTTGTAGTGTATCACAATGATGTTGTGACTGAGGAAAAAACGCTATCATACAAATCACTTACCTAGGCCTTTCTTCAACGTAACGACACATTATGTGATTCAGAGCCTTAAAAACATCGCCTAACGCTTTAAACCTTATGCCTTAAATTTTAGTGTGGACCAGCTTTAACGGGACTGGGTATTAAAACTGCGCAAAATAATTTTTTTTTTTATTATACCATAAAAACGCTTCCAAATATTGAAAAAGTAATTCTGAATCTGCCTTTGGTTTTGTATCAGCTACACAATGGGTTTAAACAATTACAAAACGAAATATGTTTACGATCTTTTTTTTTTTTTCTAATCATATTAATTATTAAATGATAATAAAAACACAAACAATCGTAACGATGACAAGATGTGAATGTTTTTAAACCCATTGTGCAGGTGAAAAACACCAAAGTCAGGGTCGCATTACTTTTTCAGCGGTTTTAATACCCATTCCTCTTAATTTAACAGCTGTAATAAAATAAAATAAAATAAATTAAAAGTAAAAGTAAAAAGTAAAAAGTAAAAAGTAAAAAGTAAAATGTAAAAAGTAAAAAGTAAAAAGTAAAAAGTAAAAAGGGTA